>OY776277.1:87760803-87899862 GCA_963675445.1 Linnaemya vulpina | reverse complement strand
TTTAGCCTAGAATGGCGTAGCAAGGAGCCACGTCACGAATGCTTAAATTAGCAAATAGTTGCAGGGATGGCGATTTAAGTCAACCGTTTCCCATTTTTTATATTTTCATTTATTTATTTATTTTATGTTTTTTTTTTGTATTCCGAATATTAAACCAGTATTAAAAATTAAAGAAAATTAGAAATTCCATTCCAGGGTGGGGTAACAAATTTTTTCTTTTACTAACCAACTAAAGTAAATCATTTCTTTTTATTACTGAATTACGAATAATTATTTCTTATTTGAAAGAAGTTGTTTCATATTGAGGGAGGCGACAATTGAAGATGTTCTTGGTATATAAAAATAATCAATTAGAATAAATTGTTTTTTATGCTTTATAAATTAATTTTATATTAATATTTAATAATTTTAAAAGAAATTGTTACTTGAAGTCAGAAAAGAGTGGGATTTCTTATGTTAAAATAACTTGATAATGCCAAAATTTTTTGCATATCAAAAACAAATAATATTTTCAAAAGAAATATTGGTTACAAATATTGTATAAAACCAAACATAAGGCAGAATGAACTGGACTTCAGCGTACCACTAACTTTGCTTTCAACTTAACTGACTTGTTAGTTGTTGTAGAGGTCCTAAGAGTGTATTAAAATAAATAAAATACATTAATTGTAACTTGCGTAGTGGTGCTTCATTAGTCTAAGAATAGGTCAAACTTCTATCAAACCACTTTGGCCCTTAAAATCATCTAGACCCAAAGGAGTGCCAAGCTCTAGATGGTTAATATATAAAATTCCTTTTCTAAGGAAGCTTCCAAATCGGAAACATATTTTTCTCTAATATTTGATCGGTATTATAGTTTTTTTCTTTTTGGGAAGAGTAAAACAAAAGCTTGTTATGTTAACTGTCAAGAAGTTGGTCATCTTTTTGGACTCAATAATTTCAAGAACGAAGTTTTCGAATAGGAGTTCAAAATCATACGTCTATGAGATTTAACGTTTTGTATATTAGCTGACCACTTTCTTTTACATCAATGCGTAAAAGTTTCCTCAATAAAAAACATAGTCAGAAAGTTTCTTAAGTGGAAGCATTCTGCATGTATAAACCAAAATGATAATTAATTTGCAAAAGGTTACCCGAGTTCTCACACAAGAGTTCACTAAATATATATTCATTTTATAAAATTATTTTATCTATATATAGTTTTACATGGTGTAATTGGAAACTTCTTTTTGCTCCCTAATGCCTCAAGAAAAAAACATGTTCAAATTTGTTTATATATTCAGCCATTCTTAACAAATTCATGGAAATACCCATATGAACACGTATTCAAGTCTAAGGGTAAGTGAAAAAAATTTAATTGAAAGAGAAATATATAAAAATATTAGCATTTTGTCTGAATATTAAATTTTATTAATATTTGCTATACCCAAAAA
Source organism: Linnaemya vulpina (assembly GCA_963675445.1). Lineage (NCBI taxonomy): Eukaryota > Metazoa > Arthropoda > Insecta > Diptera > Tachinidae > Linnaemya > Linnaemya vulpina. The sequence goes on along the minus strand of OY776277.1, from coordinate 87,898,429 downwards.
ACAAGTTGCCCGCTATGAAACAATAAATTATTCAAACACTTAAATGATTTGTTTACAGAATTAGAGAAAATTATTTTTTGGCATCCACTAGATTTTTATTTTTCCAAATAAGACGGCTGTTGTCTGTAAGCATATAGTTTTGCCAATATTTTTGAAGTAATAAAGCAGCTCAGACTACAAATATTATAGCAGAGAATTAAGGATATGGTTTTGTGAATTAAACGTCCTTTTAAGCTTATGTTAACATGAGCTCCACCATCGTCTTACCTTCTTAGCATTCACTTTAAGTTTTCTGTTACTGAAGTCGTAATATATTCTACATCACCCCATTTCTTTTCACATGCTGCCAGCAAAGTATTTCAGTATTTTATATCGTTCCTAAACATGTTTTAATCTGTTCTATGAAACATATCGGCAGCTGCCGATTAAATTAACGCTTGCTTAAAGTCTTCATATTTATGGAGATTTGTTAAAATATTGAAACTCACTATCAACGTTCGTTCTCAGTTGCAGAATGATCCATCTGTTGATAAGTTCTCTAAGCAATTGCCGAAAATTGGCAACGGAGCAACGCCTATTGACGACACTGGATTGATAACATTGCTAAATGATTTTTGCCGTTTCGTACAGTCAAAAGAGGAATTTATTGAATGTGCTTTACTAACATAGCACAACAATATACGTGCCATGCATGGTTGAGTGCCAGGGCAATTTTAGCAACAAAGAACAAAGATGTTACTGAATTAATCAAGGATTCCTGGCGAAGTGGTGTTATGCAAGTCTGTCTATACTGTTACCAATGAAAAAGATGTTGTGAATTATCCAACAGAGTTTTAGATTTCGTTGGACTACCAGGATTGCCTCCGCATAATCTCCAATAGAAAGTTGGATCCATCTTTATTATGCTTTGTAATATCAATCAACTCCGTTTGTGGTACAAGACTTGCTATTAAAATGTTGATGGCTTATGTAACTGAAGCTACTATTTTTACTGGAAAATTAAAAGGCGAAGATGTATTCATTCCACGTATCGCAATGATGCCGTCTGATATACCATTTGATTTAAACGACTTCAGCTTCCTCTTCGCCTTACGTTTGCGATTACCATTAATAAGGCGCAAGGCCAATCTTTAGAAATTTGGGGACTGAATTTAGTGTATCCAGTTTTCTCACATGAACAGTTCTATGTAGCTTGTTCTCAAACTATCGGTTTTTTATATTTACACCGAAAGTGGAAAAACAACAAATGTTGTTTACCACAGAGCATTACTATAAAAGCAGTTTATCACTGATTTAAATGAATACGAATTAATTTTTTTATTTTCTTTCTTGTACTACGAAGTGTGCAGGGAGTTGGCTAGTTATGTATAGGAATATATATGTATGATACAACATATTGATAAGTTGACTTCCTATAGAAATAACATTTTCTTTCGGTCAAGGAATAATTGATTGTGCTTAAAGACACCTAAAAAGTGGTTATTTTAATTATATTATAATAAATTAATATTCTTGAATTTGTTTTTGTATTTTTATTATTAAACAATAAATTGCAATATCTGCTGAATGATTTCATGCTGTAGCGAAAGACAATGTTTCATGTTTCTGTAGGAAATACTAATGCATGAACAATTTGTATTGTTGAAAGCGCAAATCACCAAAACAAGAATCATTGCAATGGGCTCTGTAATATCCCTCCTCATGAAAAGCAACGCCGTACATGAGCGTGTGTATTGAGGAACGTGATTTACAACGAATTCCATCGTTTAGCTTCCGAAAATAGCTTATTCAAATGGCTAATATGCTTTCAGATGGAGGCAAGATATTAGCAAAGATATAATATTTCATATGGAAGTTCTTTTACGTTTGCAAAATTATTTACAATTCGATTTCAGTGTTAATATTAATTTACATAACAAATAAAACATATTTGCTGACAAATTATAACATTCGAATGTTAACATTAATTTGTTGGACTGAAAAAACTAAAGCTAAAACTATTTTACAATTCATATTGATATGATTAAATTAATTTACATATCATTGTTTGTTAATATTTTTTTTGTTTTTATTTTCACACATCCCGTGATAAAATTTACTTTTCTGTGCGAAACACTGTCTATCTCTGTAGGATATTCATGGAGGCGAACCACTTCATACGTACACCTTTCGGTATCGGCAGCTGTCACCGCAACCTTGTCTCGCTAAATTAAATTAAATGTGATACAATTCAAATGTATTATTGTGTTATAAAAATACAAAATTGCTTCACCTCCTTCCCTTCATTATAAAAATTAAACGTTTAAATATCATGACATACGGGCAACGAATGGACATAAAACACCTTTTAAAATTTAATCTCATGTTAGAATTTATTACCGTATTTCTTTGGTCTTTAAAAAATCCATGACGAGAGCACATTTAATTTTAATTCCATATGAACCATTTGAGGAAACGAAAAGAAAAATGCGTAGAAAACTAATGAAAAATTTCTAGTTTCACTGAATCTTAAAATAATTTTAATTTCAATGAAAAAGAATTAAAATAAGATAATTAATAGTTTACTTTTGTATCGATGAATCTTAATATTTACATATGAAAATTACTCATGTAGTTTTCGGTTACTATAAAAAGTCGAGCTATACAATTTCAGAGTTTTTCGAAAGACTCTAATCCCATTTGTGGTAAACGATTTTTAAATTTTACGAACTGATTAGTTTGCGGAAACGATCAGTGAATCTATTAAAAAGTTATTCGACCTGTCAATATATCTGGATGGGTGTTTTTTTTTTTAATAAATTTTCAGCGGCTTCACTGGTCGATTCCTCAAGCTTATAAGCTTATAGTATTTAAGAGCCACGTCGATCACCGCAAACCAATTCAAAATCGTGAAAAAAGTGAACTCCGAAATTATATATAATGAGTTAGTGCCCACGATTTTATTGTGGCAATCAAAAACTATATCCAGCCATATTACATTAAATGGGAAAAGAACCAGGTTACGATGGCGTTGCAGTTAAAATTAGCGGGAAGTTACAGAAATAGCCTCTAGGGTCGACCTTTCTTCATAAACATTTTTATTAAAATTGCAAACTTTCTTCTTTGCATTTTATATTTAATAGATTTTACTTTTATCTTAAAAAGAACCACAAGTCAGTATACATTTAGGACTACTTATTTAATTTTCTTTTTACAGGAATGTGCACTTGTAGAGTGAATGGAGTTTGAATGTAAGTTAATATAAAAAAACATTTATTTCACATATTGCAAATGCATTTCTAAAGTGATAATATTATCTGGTTGTACCAATTTTGTAATGAAACAGGTTACACAAACTACATCAATCTGATGGTCACATTATTTTGTTAACTTCCTGTACTGCCGTTTGATTAAATTCTTCATGTCCTATTTTCTGAATTTCTTGTATCGTTTTCCTTAAGTCAAGCTTTTTTGAATTTATATTTCTTATGTACAAATGAACGATGTCGCCTTTTTATTTCAAAACACTATTATCACAGTCAGGCAAGGCCACTTAGCAATTGGTTATAAATAAGAGCACACGTGAGTATTAATGATTAAAGTACAGCTTCCTTCGAAAACGGCAGTTCTGCTCCGGTTGAATATTTTGAAACTGGTGTTGACCTTCGCTTGTGCCATGGAAAAACAATAAATATTCGTGCAATTACCTCATCGAAACTGAAGTGAATACTGTAATAAATAATTCGATCAAACCACTATCAATTATAATTGCTTTTCGATAAATTTTATCAGGAATCTTAGAACTCGAATTGATGAACATTATTTTTATTTTATTAGAAAATTATTTTAATTATGCTGAAGAATCAGATGAAGTTCCCTAATCGATTGACTATATGTTTTTAACTGATTTCAAAATGTCTATCAATAATGTCAGAAAGACTAAAAATTAAAGAAACATTAACAACATTGAAGAAGCTTTAAAATATGTTTAAATCGACAGAAAATATCAGACAAACTTAAACTGCTTTTCAATAATTTTTATCAATAACTTGTGATTGAAACTTTTTGCCTTTTTTATTACCAGTAAAAATTATTATGAACGAGGTAAAAGTCTTTATTATTTATTTTGTTTGTTTGTTTATTCTTTTGTTAAAAATTTTTTTATTCATAAAAAATATTTTTTTGATTAACTTTTTTTCTTTTATTAATTGATACATTAAGTACGTGAGCCGTTTTTATTAAATTTTTTTTCAAATGAAATTATTTATTCCTAATGATAAAAAGTTTGTAATTATTTGGGAAAAAAGAACTAGCACATAATGAAAATTAAATAGTTAAAAAAAAACTCCCAAAATACATGCTTATTTAAATATGGAAGTGCTTGTGCAAAATAAAACAACTTCTGTTGTCAACACTCTAAATAAAATGTTTTTATATTGAAACAATTATTGGTAGTTGTTCTTTACTTCCCTTACACCTATAATTTGAGTCGGCAAAAAACGAACCAGTTGGAAAAATGATCAGTGAGTTCTTGTTGTGACTTTAATAGTTTTTTAGACTTCCCATTTATTAATGTGGAAGTTTGAAATAAATATCTCCTGTTATTCTAAGAAATGTCGGGTAATGTTCCCTGAAGATCTGCATTAGCCCCAGTAAAATGCGCATTGGAACTAGCTAAAACCCCTCAACTGATCAACTGATTGAATTTTTTAATTAATTTTTGGGAAAAAAGAACTAGCACAGAATTAAAATTAAAGAGCATAAAAACTCCTTTTTAATATTTTGTTTTTGCAATTTTTATTTAAAGTGTTAAGTAACCTCAAAGTATATGCTGTCATTTATCTACCTTTTAAACTTGAATTTAAAACAAACAAAGTTTTTTTTTTCATATTTTTTTCTGCACTTCAGGTCTTATCTATTGAATAAAAGAGCTACCCAAGCGACCAGCTTGGCTGCCAGCCAAATGCAGACATGACATCATACGTCATGCCCCATTATGTTGTGCATTTCACACATTTAAGAAGTCTAATAAACTTAAAGATAAGAATTTATTTTAAAATAATTGCCCTGAAAGCAAATCAACTTAAGACGGGGAGAATTTAAATGGTTGTAATAAAAATATTACTGCGTGGTTGTAAACCAAAACGTCATCAAAACCATTAGGAGGGTACCAATACAATATATTGTTGTATTGTTTCCCCTACGTGATTTTAGTGATTTAAAAATAAAAACAGGCATAAAGATTACAAATAATATTTATCGTCAGTATGATCAAATAAAAGAAAAATACGTACTTGGTTTTTACTTTTATATCGCTTGTAAAACTTAAGTTTTCTAACGTTACACAGCAAAAGGCCCCTACTCATGCGATGTTTCGAAACATTTTCATAATGTGCATTATATTTGACAGTGCAGTTCCCAGCTTAATTTAATTATTGTTGCAATATGTTTTATATAATTAAATACTGGTTCGTATTGTGTCAAGTAAGCAAGACTAACGAATTTCTAAAAACAGCAATAGTCCAGGTTCTCACTTCCAAATTCTTGTATTCTTGAGAGTTCATTTTATCTAGTGGGTGTTAAAAAGATTTACAGCTTGTTCAAAATTTTTCTATTTAAAAGGTATTTTGCTAAAATGAAGTCTGTTTTCTTTCTTTAATTCTAAAAGTTTTTCTTCACAGAAAGAAATTTCGTACAATGGCACAACAAAAGGAACTTCCTCAGCACAAACACTCCATACTAAATAGATTTCTATTTTCTCTCCATCAACATCAAAATATGAGCAGCAAAAGCCCACCGTGTGCACCTGGACTTAGAAGAATACATTAATATATGAATGTTAACGCTGCTAGATAGGAAACATTCCCCGTTTGTTGAAGTGTTGCAAAATTAAGTATAAATAATTTGGTTGTGCAAAACCAAAAGACAACTATTAAAATTTAATATTCGAAAATATTATTGCGGAAAGTAATAACAATTATGAATTAAATAATGAAGTTTAATTTGTTATAATTTTATAGACACAAAAGATGAAAATATTTAGATTTTTTTATAAATTTGTGACAAAAAAAACAATGAAAACAGGAATAAGATATTTTTATCGCCAAAAACTTTTATTAAATCCTCTAACAACAAAGCAATACCCTGCTGAGTTATTGTTACGAATTAATGAATATGTCAGTTATCAAAAGAGAAATCTTATGAAATATTAAACATATTCGGCTAAGTCGAATGTTATATACCCTTCCTCGATGTATGTCTCTTCCATATATGTACAAAAAAAATTTCAGTTGTCCAACCAGGGCATCGTCTTTTTATTTATTTTCTACTTTTGGTAGTAATTTTTACCGAAGTATGAAATATATTTAATTGCCAAAATTGTCTTTTGTCTAGTTACTTCTATATACCAAAAATAGCTTTAAATTGTCTTAAAAACATTTTAAAACTGTGGTTGCGGTCTTCTGATGATTTGGTAAACGCAGCATAAAATGCATATAGACATCGCTTAACCATTCAACAAATAAATATCATATAACAATAATACTATGACAATATGTCAAAGAGAAAATTTATTAAACTAATTAGGTTTTAGCATTTTCCCTTTAATTTTAATTACGTGCTAGAACAACAACAAATAATTGTTTTAACATATAAACACTCCATCCATCAAATCGTTCGTTGGTTGTGACTTTTTCATGGCATTTATAAAACCTTTGAAATAAGATATGCCAACATCTTACATATAAGAGCAAAATTATGGTTACGGGTTGAAGTTAGTGAAACTTTCATAGTTTACATGAACGTACCAAATCCAATTACACCTGAATATAAGTTTAAATATGGGTGTATGTTGTTTGGATCAAATGGTCTCTTAAGACAGGATTCGCTTATCTTTTAAATATAACAGTAGAGTTAAAACGCCGCTACACGTATACTTTTACTTAGAACCTTCTACAAGAATCGGTTGCTATTTAATAACACAGTAAAAATAAGTTAATAAAATCCTAAGCTTATGTTCCGAATGTAGTTCAAATTTCTATTTTTTTTTAACTTTTAAAAATGGGTTGTCATTACAAAAAGTAAATCAAAAGTAATTTTGATGATATGAATTACATCTATAATATTTTTAAATACTTAGAAAAAGTCGCTAGCTCCAAATTCTCTAGGTAAAATAGCTTTTTAATATTTATTTATATATTGTCAATAATCTCTTCCTAATCAGTCGCAAACACACACTTATTGATATCTTAGAAGTAAAGAAAAAGTACTTTAAAAAGGGCTTCTATTATTTTTCACTGCCTTGTGACGTTGGAAAACCCATCATTAAATTCAAAAAATATTTTTCTTAATTAATTTCCCGGAGAATATTAATAGCTTTTATAAATAAACTGCTTTGTCTTAAATTAAATAACTTTCTCTTAATACAAGTGGCATGTGACATCCAAATATTAATAATCTGAAAAGCATGTTCTAAATTGGATCTTAGAATATGACCTGTTTAAAGTGGATTCTAATACGAAATAAGGAAAAAGTCGTTAGTGTTCCTTTTGGCATAAATGCGATTTTTCTCCACCCTATTTTATTTTATATACACATGACGCATTTTTAGTTTCACATAGACTTGAAGGCATAGTTATGCCACGCAAACACAAACAAATAAAACTTATTCTTTTACGACAGTTTAAAACATCAACAAAATAGTCTGCTCCAAAATACATCTTTATTTATTTATCTTTATTTATTGTTTTTTTTTAATAACAGCATAAATGCGATATTCGCAATATAACTTCTCAACCATATGCGGTTGAAATGCATTTTGTAGTTGAGAAAAACGTTATTGCTCTTTATTTCTTATATAGTTTTCTTATATGTATGAAACCATATTTGGTCTTTAATGTTGGCTTGTTGTTGCATCTCCACTGCATACTGTTGATTTTTAGTAAAAAGTAATAATAATGTCACTGCCCACAAAAATGAAACCAGAAATAATAATGAAAATAACAGGCCGGTCCAAATGGGTGGTTACTTTCGTAAGCCATGAAAACTAATGGAAATTTTAAAATAACATAATAATATTAAACGGGATTATCGCAAACCATGCACTGTCGAGAGTCAGCAAATGCATTTATTTCATCTCTAGTAAATTTAATGGAAAACAAAAGGAAAATTCAAAACAATAAAATATTGTTGTGTGGTGTGTTCGAGAAGCAAACAATTATGTATCTGGAAACTATAGAAACACGTCAAGGATATAAAAGGGAGAGATAAAAATTATAAATAGAATAGTATTTTAAGTCGAAGTCTATTTAGACAGATTATGTCTTTTCTTTTTGTTATAATTCTGCACTAAATCATTTTTTTTAAAGTTTTTTTTCACGTTATACTTATTATAACATTTTTAATTTTCTACTCTATGTGCATGCGTTTTCTGTTCTAGTGGGTGGCTTACTGATGCCATGATAACTTAATAATGAAAACATTTAATTAAAATTCTCAAATGGTTTATAAAAGTCTTTTGGTAAGATGAGCAGATTGAAACTTTCCAAAACTGTGGCTTAAGTCTACTGATGATTTGGTAAAAGCGCCATTGAAATGCATATACATATACGAGTACATTGCTTAACCACCCAACAAATAAATTTCTTATTTAATTATCTTGCAAGTAATAAAAAACATTAAAATCAATATTTTATCAAATAAAATTTTCTGTTTATATTATTTACAGAATTATTAATCCAAAAATACTAAACTTAATAATTTGTTGCGTACGCGTGATTTTTAATTAAATCAATCATACATCTGGTGCAAAGCAAACAAAACATTTGTAACATGCAACTCAACTGTAAACATCATATTTAATTGATTGATAGATTTTTAACAATATTTAGTTCATGCAATTAAGTGGACAGCATTTATGTTAAACGAAAAGTTATTAGTAACTTAAAGAAGACATTTAAGTTTTTTTATTTTTGAGTTTCAGATAAAAAAATAGTTTTTTACATGAAATAAATATGTTTAGCAGTGATTACGAATTGCTTCACTTATAATGCCTAAATTAAAACAAAAAACAAAAAAAATGGTTGGAAAATGCCTAAAAACTAGCATATTTTTAATTGTATATAATTTCATCTAACTATTTATTTCTACATTAAATTAAATTCTATAGGATAATTGTTCGAAAAATGATTTAAATTCTAATATTCCTAGAAGCAAATTAAAGTCAACATATTTTAATTTTAAATTTATTAGGAAAATTCATCTTCTGCGAGCTCTCTGAAGGCTCAGGGACGCAATAGATATTTATATACGTGTCTTTTGCTAACGTAAGTTTTGTTAATACCAACTTCAATATTCTGCCAAATAGAGCCCATATATACAAATAACTATTAGTTATTGTTTATTCATTTATGTATTTCCTTGATTAATATATTTTATTTCAATTATTTTATTAATAAAAATATAATACCTGCAAAACAACAACTTTCAACTTTGTGTAAGTAAAAACCTTTTCAATCAATTAACTGGATATTGGTTATATTCGCTTCCTGATGAGTCTAGAATACAACCTTTGGACTTATAGCATAAGTAGTTCCTCAAAATGACCTCCAATTTATTACTTATTTTATAATTTCATATATATGGTGGGGTAGTTCAAAAGACTTCAGCTTTACTTGTATCAACTAGTGTTTAATACAGAAATACAAAGCAAAAATATATAAAGACTAAATAATCGAGCCCCAGTATATAATGAAATCTGTGTAAATAAGAATTATTATCACTTTCTAATGATTTAGAAAACAGCTGTAGAGCTCTGCGGTGTAGTAATTAAACAACAGATCTATGAAAATTATTAAAATAAAAAAACAATATTCTATTAGACTCTTTTGTCTGCTAACTTGATCAGAAGGACACCCGCAATGTCTCTTTATAGATTTAAAAGACATTTTTAAAACATTGCAGAAGCCCAACTTTCACTATATAAATATCGTGTGATACAGTTTTGACCCGAGTTCCAAGTAAGTTAATTGGAGATTGAGAAAACCTTGAAAAAAAGAGGGTGCTGTTGGCTGAAGTAGTAAACACAAGACTACGATCCCAAGTTTGACTCCTCACTAACTCATGAATATGGTGTCGAACGCTTTTTGAACTGCATTAGTGCTGGTCGATGACCACACAAAAATGCATTCTGTTTCACCAAACACTAATTTATATTTTAGTATGGGTAGCTCGTTCTCGATCATTAACTCTTATTTTCGTATATCAAAGAGTATTAAGATCCTTCTTAAAAATCTTTACTAAAATATTTAGCAAAATACATACAAATAATAATAAGCTATTTATATTTAATTGCATTTTTCTTTAATCGAAAAGTATAGTAAAATTCTGTTTACTGCCTCCATAAACGCGTACATCCGGCTGCAGGCTTTTAAACGGAAACATGACTGCACTTGGAGTTTACCTTTTATGTCCAACGTCGAGTTTATTTTTATCTTTGTCGATTTTATTCTCAAGTTAAATGCAGTTGTGAAACTAAATTTAAGCTTTTGCAATGAAATCTTTTAATAAGATTTGGTGTTTCTTTGCTGTTGCTCTTAACGGATTGTTGATATTCAACAGCGTTGAATGCTACTTTAACATGCATTAAGTATCGGTCTACTTTATTTTCATCTACAAATTAAAAAATTGTGTCACCGCAGTGAATGTTTAAATTTGTGTTAACAGATTAAAAGCGAATGTGTTCTTATTATAACAACTTTTCTTTCTTCAGCGGAGAATTTTATTTTCAAGCGAGTAGTTGTGAAAAGCTTTAACAAGATAATATAACCTTCGCTCCAAAAGCAGATAGTAACAGAGATATGAAAGTAAAACTCCTTTTCAAGTGCACTTAGTTTTTGTTGTCAATACTCTCTTTCTTTTTTTTATATGAAAAAATAGTTCAGCAACCTAAAGGCCACAGAAAAGATCACTTCTGCGACACTTGCAACTTTCTTACGTTTGTCTATGGCTAAAAAATTAACTCGAACTGTCCCGAAACTATATTTTTTGAAAACTTGTGACAGAAATAAATAATTTGTTTTAACTTATTTTTTGTAAACTTTTATTAGGAATTCAAAGAAAAAGTAGTGTATCCATAAAGATACAAGGAGAGGCAGGCAACATTAAATTAAAAGAAATTGTATTTAAAATTAGAATCATGATGTAACCCGACATTTTTAGAAATTTCTTTGCATATTCCACCAACTTCTTAGTTATTTCAAGATAATTATCTGTCCTTCTTTGATATTGTATTTCATAAAATCAATTGTATAATATATTCTGCTTTTTCTAGAATGCAGAACGTGAATATCTTCACATCATTGCACTATGGGACATGAGACATTATATCAGCATTTTTTTCAAAACTAATTATAATCAAACGACTAGATTGACTTGAATAATTTTTAGATTTAAGTTTTGAAAGTCTTTTTTGGATAAGAAACCTCATTGATGTTTTCTTTAAAACTTAAAATAAAATTTCTAACAAAATAACTAATAAATAGTTCCAGAAGAAGATTACAGTTTACAAGTTCCCGCATCCTAAGATTTAGATCTTCAATAGATTATCAAGTTTTGTAAACTGCCTTTATGTAATATTTTTCGAACCTACAACAGCGAAACACAGCTTAAGAATATTTTATAATTTCCATGAGATAACAAAAAAAATTATGTACATGAAATATAAAAAGCCATCTCTATAACTTCCTCGTAATTTTTATGTGCCATTCTATGCTCTCGCGCTCTGAAGCTAAAACACTATTATAATAGTTTTCAAAACAGCCGATACCCTGATGATAAGCGGTGATTGATGTAGTTTCCAGTTATCGAGAACACTAACTGGTGAGATATATATTTCGTAAATAATGTCGCACCAGGTGCGGTGATTGACGTTAATTTTAAATCTTAAGTTTGTTGACTCGATCGGTGAAGCCTCTGAAGAGTGATTGTAAAAAATTTTCAGCTTTTTCCTTAATTTTGCTTCCCCGATTGAAGTCAGTTATAATATACAGAAAATTAGAAAAGGTTTTGTTTCCATACTGTAAAAGAATAAAAAGCACTTACTGATCAGATATACAACTGCGAATTGTTTCAAAAACAAAGTCATTTTTTTCGGCCATATAAACTAAGGCCCCAATGAACTAAGACCCCACTGAACTAAGGCCCCAAAGCAGAAATGAACTAACATCACAATCTCTTATGTTGATGAACAACAACGACTTTTCGGGACTCATTTAATTTTTTTTTTGGGACTTATTTCAACAAAATTTGGAAAGTTAGTTCATAACGAATACACAACTTTGCAAAAATATACTTATTAAAATGATGTAAATCGAAGCATGCCTATAAGTTTCATTATCATATACACATGCATATAATTTTTTAATTATTGTAAAAGCTGACCTTCTCGCGAATTTTTAACTTTCTCACAATTTAGATTACAAACTATACCTATACTTTCAAAAAACTTAAAGTAAAGAGAACTACAGTAATAGTTTTATTTTATGAGGAAAATTTTTGAAACTATAGTTGGTAGTTCATTTCTGCTTTGGGGCCTTAGTTCATTGGGGCATTAGTTCATGGCGCCACTTGTTTCGAATTTTTCCGTTCACGATATCTCACGATTGTACTAACTGTTGTTAATCCGGTTTACGGTTATCGACGTGGCTTTTTGTGTTGAGAGTTTATTAGTTTATGGGAGCAGTTGGAAAGCTATTGAGAAACATTTTGATAAATCTCTTTTCGAGATATTTTGAAATTCGCTAGTTCGAATCGGTTAAAACGCTCAGAAATTTTAAGCGAGTCACCTTTTTACACACACAATCAAATACATACACACACCTCAAAACGTGGAGTTATGGTGAGGACTCGACTGATTCAAATCGGGGTAAAACCAATGACTTCCAGATTTTTTAAAACTTTAAATTTTTGTAGCGTGAAGTAAAAAAAATTGTACAAAAAGCCTGATTTTGGAGTTCGAAGAAAGGAGAGCCCCAGCGGTAGATGCAGCAAAAGTCAGGCTTCAACTTGACTGCTTTAACTTTCAGAAATTTCATCGGACAGGAGTAAAAGTGGGTCATACATATTATTTGCCTTAAACATTTTTTAATGCACACAACGTCATAAAAGTCAGAAGATAATAATAAAAGCCTGTTGGTAAAGAATCTCTGCATGATAATATTAAACGAAACATTTTTTTCTTGGTATTATGGTACTTAATGTTGTAAATAAAATTATTCTAGTAAAAAACCAAATTTTAAATATTTCTACTGTCGTTGTTTTGCCCTACTCAATTTTTGGGTAAAAGATGCAAAAACGCTTGAATTTCTGTTCTTCACAAAAAAGTGAAAGTGTACATTTAGGTTTGTCATTCCGTGTGTAATTTTTTCAATTTTAACTTGGGTCCCCATAAAGTATATATATTCTGGATCCTTATGAATAGCGATGATGGATTGAAAATGAACTTAAATAGAGCGGTATTGAAAATTCGGAAATACGGTTCCAGAGCTGGGAAGCTCACAACTATTTCTCGACGAAAAATTAACACCAAAAACGAATAAAATTTTGTTTGTTTTTAATTGTGTATTGAAAAAAAAATTTTTTTTTCCAGGGATGGGAAATTAAAAGTCAGTTTTTTTGGCAGACTCGGTTTGATTTTGTGGTACATGTAATATTTATAATGTTTAAAACTTTTAAAACATTATACATACCAAAAACTTTATACATCACCAAGATTTATATTGATGAAAAACTTTTTAAAATTAAAAAATCTCTTTCAGGGTTGAGAAGTTCCAATTTTTTTATACACTAACGTAACCAGAAAGCAACTAGCGTCGTTTTTTAGTAGTTGAAACTATTTCTTAATACTGGCAAAACAAAAGTGGAATTAAAGATCAAAAAATGTCAAAATTTCGATTCCATGGTTGGATAACTGCAATAATTTTTAGTACATGAAAGTAACCAAAATGGTTACAAATTTTAAGTTTTTCTTCAATAAAATTATTTCATGCCTCTTAAGAGTTGCAATGGTAACAAAACAAAAAATAAGTAAATAGATAAATAATATATCGTTTCCAGGAATGGAAAATTAATTTTTTCCATTCATAAGAGTAACCAAAAATGCAACTGAAGTTGACTGTTTTTTGCTAATTAAAACTACTTTATAACTTAGAAAGAACAACATTGGTATTTCAAAGTATATGTAGTGCCAGACGCTCCGTTGGTGAAGGGTATATAAGATTCGGCACAGCCGAATAAAAATTGCATTTTTAATTACATAAAACAGGGTTGACCAGTAGCTAACTTATTACATACTTCCAAGGAGAATACAAAACATAGAAAATTTGTTAATTCATTTAATTTAAAATAATAATATTTGTAAAAAATTTACATGTTGAGGAGGAGTTTTAGAACATACTACTTCCATTATATAACACTTGTCATAACAACATTTATATTTTCATAGTCGGCTACGAAAATTGTTTTACTTTCTTAAATTAAATTAATTCTTTATATAAAGCATGGTATTATATTGCACCATATAAAGTAACATATTCGAAGTATGTCAGAACAATTTTAGTTAAAATAATAATAAAATATTTTTATATTCAATATATTCAAAAAGATTTTCATCATGAATCTATTGAAATCATGACCATCGAGCCCACTACCTCCTCTAATTCAAACAGTTTTTGTCGAATTCAGCAGAATCTATTAGATTTCGTTTACGATTTTTTCTACTACTTGACTTAGTTGAATTATTGTTTTTTATGTTATTGTGTGTTTTACTAATACAGACTCAAAAGAAGGAATATTTAAGTCAGTAACCGATTATACAAACTTCCATCAATTAATTGAGTGGTTAGCCAATCAAAATAAAAACTATCGATTAACTACGTGAACATATCGAGCTAATCGATACTTTTGCATGTTAATTGCTAAGAAACAATAACGCTTTATACTACACCCACAACAATAATTGACGTGGCCTGAATGAGTGCAGTTAGTGTTAAAAAAAATTCTGGCCATAGAGAAGAAAATGGAAATTTTCTGGTCTATAAAATTTGTTGTAAATTTGGTAATATTTGCACAAATATTTTTGAAGGGTATGAGTGTTGAGTTTTTGTTAATAAAATACTGATTGAAAAATATTTTCAGTTTGGGCCTCCACAAAGAATGTGGTTAAGGAACAGTGCATTGGGAAATATCAATCAGGAATTGATAACGTTACTATTCGCTATTCGCAAAATCAAATCAAGTTTAATGGTTTGGACCAATATCCCAATAACTCGACTATAGAAAATAATGGACGAATCTTGAAAATCGAATTGAATTATACCACCGTACCTACAATTGAAGTTAATTTGACAGCTTTAGGAGTCACAGGTACATTCCGTTTGGAATTTTTGTACTTTCAGTGGCTTAAGACGACTCCAGTGGAAGAGTTATTTCCGGCTCAGTTGCATGCTGTTTTCTATGATGAGAATGCGAAGAGTTATGATGAGGCTGTTGTGTCAAACAAAAAGATCATTATTTTAGCATTTTCCATTGGAGTATGAAATTAACTGTTGGTAAAACCATATATAATCGAAACAAATTTTTTAGGATGGATTAGTTGAAGACACCCTTTTTGGGGTCTTGCTAGATTACCTTAAATACGTACGAGAACCGAATCGCAAGTCAACAATTAAAAATATCAGCCTGAAATATTGGAAAAAATCTATTACCCCAAAATACTCGAGATATTATGCTTACGAAGGATCCTTTTCCGAGTTCCCTTGCCAAGGAACAGTGATATGGATTGATTTGGAGCTTGCGTTGGTAATAGAAAAAGAGACGGTAAGCTGATGCGCCAACAAAAAACTTGAATGCACTTAAAATTTAATATTTTAGGTTCATGAGTTTGAAAGGCTAAAGTCGAATACAGGCGAACCCCTGATGTCGCAAGTAGGCGAATTCGTTAAGCCAAACGGAACAGTGTATAAGAGTAAAGAAAACACCGTCCTGGCAATGCCAGGACTAATAGTTGGTGTTTTATTTCTGTTATTTTATTCGTATTAAATAGCATTTAAATTTATACTGTCTAACATCTTTCTTTCGTATAATTACAAAAAGGGCAACTCAGAATTTCTTTTTTATTATACGAAAGAAAGAAAGATTTGTTCCATCTTCATGGAACAGGCAGTAAATTTACTTGATAAAATTTCATTCAGCATATTTGTCATGTATCTTTTTCAATTTTTGCTTTGCATTTAATTGTCGGCTATAGATGTGCATTAAATTTTCAATCCAATTATATGATTCAATAAAAACTTTTGAAATTTGACTTCTATCTTCTCTACGCTCTCTATTTTTTAAAGCGGCATTTAATGTGTTCAATCTCATGAAAGATTTCATCTCAAATAAATAAAACCTCAGACAAATTTTTATCCAATCAATATATTTGTACATTAAGTTGAAAAGCCGCTTGATTTCAGAACCCAACGACAGATCAAACCAATACATTCTTCCAATTTAATTTTTGATACGATTTTGGGAAAAAAGAACTAGCACATAATTAAAATTAAAGAGTTAATTCAGTTATTTTTTATCTGTTATCAATTACAGTAAATATAATTTATAACCAGTGAAATAAATATATTAATTTGATCGGTCGGTCTTTCTCCAACTACTAGAACCGATGGTTTCTAAAGCCTGCCATCCACGACTTGTATTTTGCGTCTGACTTGTCAATTTTTAACTCAAATTGAATTTGTCCATGTCTGTCAAACACGACCATTTTACAAGAGGTTAATTTTAATAACTTGCTGCTTTTATAAAAAGCCGTTTTGCTTGCAAATTTTATTAAAATAATTTTTTCATTTTCATTGAAATTTTTGTATTTTTATTGTAGAGAAATACTCCTATGACGGCAAAAAACATAAAATTTCATAGACAAAATCATAAAAAAAAATATTTGATTGACTTAAAACTCCCCAATAATGTGTTCTGCCAGATGTGTTGAACTCATGCGAAATGGATTTAAAAGATGGTACATTTTCAGTGACCAGCGTTATTTCAATTATAGCATCCATGTTTCAATCACCGCACTCGCAGTCAAACCAAAATGTCGAATACTTTTTCTATGCCCTTCACAAAAACGTGAAAGTATATATTTAGGTTTGGCTTTCCGTGTGTAATTTCTTCGATATTAACTTGGGTCCCCATAAAGTATATACATATATTCTGGATCCTTATGAATAGCGATGACGATTGAGCAATGTCCGTCTGTCCGTCTGTCTGTCCGTCTGTCTGTCCGCCTGTCTGTACGTGAAATCGGGTTTCCCAAGCCCCCAGAAGAGCTAGAGACTTCGTTTGGAGTGATGGATTGCAAATGAGCTTAAATAAAGTGGTATTAATATATGAATCCGAAATACGGTTCCAGAGATGGGAAGCGTACTCTATCTCTCGACGAAAAATTAACACCAAAAACTAAATATTTGTTTGTTTGTTTGTAAATTGAACCTATTTCATGCTTTCGGAAGCCTCAATTGTCTATTGAAAACTAAATAAATAAAAAATTTTATTCAGAACATTAAATAATTACCATACAAAGCTTAAATTTACAATAGAAAAAGGAAAAAATAACTCCATTCACTAATAATAAAGTCATTACAGATTGGTACTCTAAATCAATTTGTTCAAATCACATTATAAACTACGAATCAACACAACCAATTAATCAAACAAATTTAATTAGTAGAGTTATAAAAGTGATAACAAGTTCATAGCAAATAACATATCAACAATAAAAAATATTCTGAAGAAAAATAATTTCCCAAACACCGTTATAAATAATTTAATTGAGAGAGTAACAAAAGATACAAATACTTATGACAATATTGAAAGATCAACGTAGGGTAAAACTAATATTATGCAATATCGTTTATACCAAAACTTACAGAAAACAATAAATTGAAGGAGATAATTAAAGAAGAAATATAACTTTTGCACACAAACCAAACAAAACAACAAAACGTTTATTTACACAAACAAAAACAAAAATAGAAACAAGAGATCAAGCAACGTAGTTTGCGAAATAAAATGCACTGGAAAGGAAGACGAATAGTGCGGAAAAGTATACATTTGCACAACAAAGAGACATTTGGGAGTAAGACTTGACGAACATAAAACAGATATAAGAAAAGGTAAATGTACTGAAAATGGTCATGAGCCTAATTTTGAAGATGTTTTAATACTGGATAAAGAGAAAAAAATACAAAAGAGATACACGTTGGAGAGCTTAAGAATACAAAAAAAAGAAGCTGAAAGTGCAATAAATCCAAAGATGACATCGACAATATTAATTTTAATTACGACAACAGAAAAAGAGGAAAAAAGTTGGCAGCTGTTATAATTTTTTCTTGCATATTTTTAACAGAAATTATCAGTGTTTTGTGATTGTCCATCTTTTACCAAAACACTGTGATATAATTTTTAGTAAATTTAATGTAAAAATAATAAGATTAATTGTGAGTATAGGAAATAAGAAAAATTCAATATTATTATTATTATTTAATGTAAAACGTTTTTTAATTTTTTTGCTCTTGCAAAAATATTTTACCAGTAGGAAGAATCCCAACGAAACCATAGCTGTTAAGTAATGATTATTAATTATAGTAATTAGTAATTAGATTATTTTTTTTTAGAGGTGATATAATGATTATATTACGATTATTTTCAGATTCGCACGATTACTAATTGATTAAGATTACAGATAATCGAAAAATAATCAAGATTAATAAAAATTACGAAAAAATAATCAAAAATAATAAGAAGTAATCGAAAAATAATTTGACTACTTTCGAAGATTACTTTTGATTGTTTTTGATTATTTTCCAAATATTTAATTTTTATTTTTTTTAGTTTTTGAAATTTTTCCAAATTCTAATTACGTTATGTTTTTAAATTTAAATAGACAAAAGAACAATTGACGAAACTTTGGGTAAAATATGTAATAAATTGTTTTATTAACATTGAAAAGGTTAAGCCGAATTAGTTTTAAACAAAATTCTTCATATATTGTAATCTTAACTATTTTTGGATTATTTGTAATCATAATTAATATCTAATAATAATCAGGAATTGCAGTAAGTTCTTCTCCACAATAACATGTTAAAGTTGACCAACGATCCGCAATAAAACATCAGTTCTTCAGCTATTTAAATGATAATGCCAGTTGTAAATATTATAATTATAAAACTTTTTTTTGTGAATTGAATGTATTTTGATTGTATTTGTTTGCTTTAGTATTTTTCCACGTATTTTTTCGTTGTTTGTTGATTTAAAATTGACTAAATTTGTTATTGGTTGTTTTGTGGTTAAAGTGATTATACCTATATTTTGTATAAAAAACTATAATATAACTAATTTTGTGATTTTTATTTTTTATTGAACATTTTTATTTTGCTATATTAATATTTATATAGGCTAATTGTTCTAACTTAGTTAAAATCTCAGAAAGACATGATGATAGATATTCCAAGGCACAAAGGAAAGTCAACATCAGTTTTATTCAACTTACACAGCAGAGCAGAACAGCTGTTTTCGTAAATAGAAAACTGTTATCACATTCAACTAAGCCACCTAAACAGTGGTGATAAACACAATATACACATGAGCACTGAAGATGAAAGTGTAGCGACTTTCGAAAACAGCTGTTCTGCTCTGCTGTGTTAGTTGAATAAAACTGATGTTGACTTTCCTTTGTGCCCTGGAATATTTATCATCATGTCTTTCTGAGATTTAAGCAAATTTCGAACCATTAGCCTATGAATCTTAATTCGATTTAAAATGTTTAAAATCTTAAAACCGCTTTATAATTCATGAAGATTTGCATTGATAAAAATACATTTCAAACTTAAAATTTTCCTTCCATGGTTGGGAAATTAAAGTTATTTTATATTTAAATATAGCCAAAAAGTAACCTTACCTATCAGGCAGAGCAAATATAATATCAAAGTACTGAAAAAAATTTAAATTTCGAATCCAGAGATGGACAAGTGCAGTATATTACAAATGTTGGGTTTTTCCTATTTATAATTATTTCAATGTCTCAATACAAGTTGCCTTAGTAAAAAAAAAAAGTTTTCGCTTCCGAGGATGAAAAATTTAAATTTTTTATAAATAAAAGAAGCCGAAAAATGCAACTAACGTCGTTTATTTTTAATTAATAAATTAAAATTCATTATTTGGTGGTAAATTCATTTTTTTCAGTAATTAAAGTAACCAAAAAAGTACCTGACGCTCTTTTTTTTTGCAAACTAAAACTATTTTATAACTTAAGAAGGTATTTAAAAAATACATGTAACTCCAGGCGTGCGTTGGTGAAGGGTATGTAAGATTCGGTATAGCCGAAAATAGCACTTTTGCTTGTTTTATTTTAATTTTGTTTTTGCTTTCCCATAACACAAAGCGATTTATCTAACTGGGGCAGGCATTTTTCTTTACTTAAATTCATATCATATTTTTTATTTTTAAATTGAATTTTACTATGAATTTTTCGTTGCGAAAACTTTTATTGGGAACTACCACAATATTTTGATAAGAAATTTAGAAAGATAAGGTAAGAGACACTTAAGAATTTCGGAAATTCTAAAGAGATGTATGATCCGCATGTTGCTCATATGATCCGCATCTTACGAGCATTCCAACATCAATAATTATTGAATTTGAGTGCTAAAAACATCTTGATATATCTAAATATCTCAAAACTAGTGTTGTCATTGCTTTTATATTGTATTTTAATTTTTAATACAATATAATGTTTCTCATTAAATCACAAATATATGTTTAATATTTTTAAATTTCATTTTATATGATCTTGAGCGAGTTTTTTATAAAAATATTTCTAAAAGCTCAAATGGAAAACATCTGTTGTTAAATGTACAATCATTTTTTAATGATTAATTTATATTTTATATTCTAGAGGGCAACGAAAATATCGGATGTTTTTTCCGAAATCTAAGATAATGCTGCGGGCTAAATTCATGTGTTGTATCGCGAACAATCGGAAGATTATTAATTAAAAAGATTTTTACTTTCTTTTTAAGTATATGTAATTTGTGTAAGCAGCACTTTAATTTCTTTTAAAATTATGCTAAACTTTGGTAGAAAGTGTTAAAATAATTATTGATATAAGTCATATATTACAAAAACCATTTAAAATTCTTATAAAACTTTGAAATATACAATTTATTTCCAACAAATTTTTAAATCAATTTTTAAATAAGTCTGAGGTGTAGTTCGTTAAATATTTTTCGTAAATAAGTTTCTAGAATATATTTTCATATAAATTTTCTTAGATGTGGGATTTGAAATTTAAACTAATAACAAGTTAAAAACGTGGTTTTTTAAGACATATTTTAACATACAAAAGTTTATAAATTATGTAACAATTTCTTTAATATAGTATATTATTTGCCTAATCATATCTAGTTAATTGTTGTTGTAGACGGTATGTTCGTATTACAAATAATTCTCCAGCGATCAAAAGAATATAAAACCATTCAAAATATGAAATTGTCTATTTTATTAGTAAACAATACCACGAATCTTCTTCCTTTAAAACAGCTCGCACAAAAATGTTTTCTATAAAACAATTTAATGACATCTTTTTCTACTAAACATATTATTCATTGACCATCTTTTCCAGTCAATTTGGTATATGTATATATAAGCGTTTTATGTATAATATACCACATGGAATTTAAAGAAATTGGCTCAAATGTTTCTGCGTTTACAGTAATCTTATAACATCTGATATACTGAAAAAGCTAATTCATAGAATTCCTAACGCTTTTATTATTGTCATGTGTTCAAAAAACTATATTGTGTTCAAAGTATTTTTTTCCAACATTAAAACAATATTGGAAACAATAATTAATATATTATGAAACCGAAATATATAGTATATAATAAAAACTAGGAAAAATTTTAAAAACTTATAGAAGACTGCATACTTTTTTTAAATATTTAATTTTTGTTTCCTTCTTCTGATTTTTCAGGATATTAAACTTATAAAATAAAGTAGAAGGGAAAATGGAAAATAATATAAACAACTGCTGCACACAACCGCCAGTCTTTTCTTAAAAATACAACAGAAACACGAAATATTTAACGAAGTAAACGAAAGTTATATCCAAGGAAAGCACCTATAAGTATCGGAGAAGAAAATTAATTATTTGAAAGGCTCAACACTCATAAATACGAAATCCCCTAGAGATAAAAACAAAGTCTTTCTTATACTTAAAAATAAAAAATGGAAAATACAACGTAAAGAAAAATTTCATATAAAAATATGCGAGCGGAAGATATTATGGATAAAACTGATTTTCATTATGCTCAACTGAATAAGGAGAACAACTACATTTTGTGTAAAATGCGAGAAATAAACTCTTTGGGAAACAGTAATAAATGCCAAGAATGTCAGTGTAAAATAAACAATTTATCCTGCAACACAAGCCACCACAAAACCACACAAGAATTTTTCTCAGCAGCACTTATTGCTGCCGTTTAAGGGCAACTCGAAGAATACTAGGTAACAACAACTACATGTACTCATATGTTGCACATGCCATATCTGCATCAGCCTCTACAGCAGTAGTGGCAGCAGCTGAAACTGCCACCTCAACACAGGAACGTCTTCAACTTGTGTATGAAATATACCATGCCTCCTTGTTGGCTGCCTACGATGAAAATATTAGCAACATAACGCACATTTTTGCCACTCCAACATCATCGACATCATCTGCCAACTCATACAGCAGTTATTCGTCCTCCAACTCCGTTTCATCTGCTTTTGCCAGTACACTTGGCAATTTTAGTGATTTATCTGCAACAAGTTCTTCATCACCGACGTCGTCTCTATCAGCATCATCGTCATCACCTGCCTTCACGTCTGCTTCAAATACATCAGCAACATCTGAACCTTTTTTTGAGGTTGGTGGTGTGAATGTTCGCTGACGTCTTCGGACACACTTTTATGATCTCATTCTATCGTGGCAGGGTATTTGCCTAATAGCCTTCTGCTGCATTTCCATTATTATCACCATTATTGGCAATACTCTGGTTGTATTGGCCATCTTGACAACGCGTCGCCTTAATTCAGTTATAAATTGTTTTGTTATGAGTCTGGCAGTGGCTGATTTGTTGGTGGGCATATTTGTCATGCCGCCTGCTGTTGCTGTGCATTTAATTGGTAAGTTTATTTCTTATTGTAATTAATTTATTTTTGAAATTTTTAACGGAGGTAAGATGTATAGCTCGTGTTACCTATGACATCGATATATATATATAATAAGAATAGTTTGAAAAATGTGGAAGAGTTTGACCCCAAAAGCCATCCCTGTAACTTCATGCAAAGCTATTGTGCCCTGGTTTTTGTATTTTTATTCTATGGTGCTGTGTTCTGCGAGCTATTATTTTAAATGTCAAATCGACCAATTCCCACAAGGTGAGCGGTGGCTGGCGTTGCTTTCGATTACTATAACATATTGCAGAACAGTAACTGATCAGATATATAATTTTGGTGACAGAACACTTTGTTCGGATTTTTCGTTCACGACATCTCATGAACGGATAAACCGATTTTGACGCGATTTGCGGGGCCGCATTGCTTGTGAATTTAAATATTATATTCAGGAATCGATCGGTGAAGTTGCTAAAAAGTTATCCTAAAAAGATCAGAATGATTTTCTTAAATTCTTTTGAGATATCTTGAAATTCACCTGGTCGGATCCGTAAAAATTCACATGCAAGCTAAATTCAGGCACGCTCCTCTGAATAAAGGAATCGAGAACACTAACTGATTAGATGCATAATTGATTTATTATTAATATGAAAAAAATAAAAAAAATTTAATGTGCTTATCAGCCACACTTATTTTATATATTAATTTGGTATTGAAAATCAAACAAAATCAGAGAATAATACTCGTCAAACAAGACATTCCAAAGAAGTCCATAAGATCCTAAGCTTATGTAGTGGAACTTTTGAGCTTTTCTAACGGTTTTTACATTCTAACGCTTTTTTCAAGGGATTGTCTTTGCAAGAATTTCCCTTTTTTTTCAGTGAACTCGCAGTCATGTTCCTGATTTTTTTGATTAATTAGGAAAGAGCGCTTACTGCCAATTCCCTGAAGAATAACAGACATTTCCATTTCACTTGCGAACGTAAATTTTCTTTACAATTATTAATAATTTGTATATCAATTGCCTTTATAAATATATTTAATTTATATCTTTTAGTTCATTTCAATTTTTTAAAATAAAATATACAGATGCATTTCACATTCTTAAAGAAATTCACTGGTGTTACAAATCAAATAAATGCAAAAAAATCATTACAGATATGAGAAAAAAAATTTCTTTTTGAAGGATGGGGGTATTGGAAGTAGTCCTAAAGTGCTACTGCAAGAAAAAGCGTTTTTTTGTTAATTCTGAAATTTTTAATATGTTTTCTTTTATTTACTTTGGAAAAAGGTTTGCAATATATGTATATTAAGCGAAACTTCGAGAAGGCAATGGCCTTGTCTTTATGTTAATACAAGTCTTGTTGTCTTAGCACTTTTTTTCTTTTTTTTTGATAAAATCTTTTCCATTGAAGTTTTTCTCTAATCTTATTTGTTTTTATAATAAATTGACATAAGCAATAAGACTGCTTAAAATTTGAATATATTCTTTTATAATTAATATATAACAAAGTTACTAATACAGGAGTTATTTAAGAATGTTACCTCTTACTTCTTAAATAAACGTTTTTCTATACGCCCCAGCTCTTTAATTCTTTTGCTTTTATAGCACTCAATGAAAAAAGCTTTTGTAAATAAACAAAAGAAAATTATTTGTTTTCTTTATAATAAATATTTGCGTACTCGAAAATTCTTATGATGACAGTGTGAATTTTTTTAATGAAGAAATCTCGTTCCTGAAAGAGAAATACTTCCTTTGGCTTTTAAGCGTAACAATTTCTTTTCATTTTTTAAAAATAGTTTTGACGCTTGAATTTCTCTGAAGTAAAATGCACTGTACAACAGAGTGGAAATTATTTATATTATTATTACTATTCACTCGAACGTGTGAGTCTCTTATGTTCTGCTATCTTATTTTAGTTGCATAATTAAATTGCCCCTGCCCCCTAGAAATTATATCAAGTCTTTTAGGATTTAAGCCATGCTACCAACATGAGGCTATCAATGCTAATTGAATTTAATATAGTTCGAAACATATATTTGCAATTCTTAAGTTATTGTTATTGAATGTCTTGCATAAGCAGAAAAATAATTTCTCTAAATTTAAATATTCCCTCATTTGTATTCGACAGTACGACTGACTGTTCGGTTAAAGGAGCAGCTATTGCGTTAATATTGATCAGTAACCTGATATATAATAAAAAGATTTTTTACTATCCAAACCTTCATGTTTTGAATCTAATAAGACTAGCTTTGATGACAAGTTAATGAAAAAATACTACATACATTTCCATGGATAATATGTAAATTAAAAATATATACACTGAATAATTAATACTCGGCACAGAAAAATTTCCTGCCCACTGCAATATTTTATAGAAATTAAAAATATATATAATTATCATATCAACGTTGTATTCTCAAACACTCGTCAGACTCCAGATTCGTATCTAATTGTAAATAAACACTTGCTTTCACATCAACTTAAACACTCGTAACAGCTTTAATTAAGATGCTGCAACATAAACGACGCACGTAGGGAATGTAAGAAAATACTTCAGAACACCATGACAAGAAAGTTGAAATTAATTTTAACAGTTTTCTTTTATTTTAACAAAACATTCAAGTCATTTACCTTTTTCACTGCTAACTTTCGTGTCATTGTTCGACAAAAAATAATTGAAAGAATATCTAAAGAATTGAAAGGATTGATCTAAAAAGGTCATTTCAAGAGCAACAAAGTAAAATGTTGTCTCCACAGAGTTGGCTTAAGTGCGAAGATTTCATGCGTCTCAAGTTGTTTCATTACAAGTTAGTTTTTATAGAAATAATTATCTTTTCACTGGTTCGCAATGAAATAGTTATCCAGTTGTAGGTTGCATATTCCCAGCAAAGTGTTTGCATTTAATTTGCTGGTATAAGAAATAAATGAGTCCAACACAGGGGTATTACAGCTAAAATTTTATGGTTTCGGTTGTTTTGCCTAGCAAAAATACATCTCATATTGGTAAGCAATTAATAATTGCAGAAATGCTTTGCTGGAGCACTTTCCTGGATACTGTTGATTGAGGCAGGTTGTGCCGAGTCTCCAGTGGATAGTAATTTTTGGTGGGTATGGAATAATTAATTTTTAAGATTAATTTTTATTGAAATATATGAAACTTTGAACAAAATTGTCTCTCACAACTGGATTTCAAGCTCCATAAAAAGCCAGCTTATATAAAATGTTAAAGTAATTCTGATCTGATTAATTTCATTCAATGCTATGAGACATTTGCGATGAGCTCGCGAATACAGGATGTTTTGTGTAGAGAGAGAGATGGATAGAGATAAACATATTTATGCATTCACAAAAACAAGAGAGATAACAGTCAGAATACAATTATGAAATTAAAGGACAACTTTTTGTTTTAATAGCATGCAGGTATTTAAAATTCATGCTGATAATTTTCCTACATGGCATATGATTAACAATGAACAGTTTTCTATCGTTGAAAAACAACTGCAACTAAATATCAAAGCATATCGTAAAAGTTACATCGGCATTTCGCCATCTATCGATATACATTCGTTCATCATTATTTCTAAAAAACTTAAAATCTTTGTGAAAATTAAGCAGAAATTTTTTTTTATAAAAAAATTTAATATCATATATATTGAATTTTAAAGCTTCCAATAATATTTATAAGTTATATGTGAAACTACTTTTCTTAAGGGCACTTATCTGAATTCCAAAAAAGGGTTTAGCTTTTTCGGGCAAACACTCGATAAATGCGAGCGTACATTAACTACATAACAGATTTGTCAAACCAGAGCAGCGGTACGATTCATTATCTTCTAATACGATAATCGTTTCGATAATGTAAATATAACGAAAATTTACCGATTTTGCAATTTTGTTAGACTTTTAACGAAATTTATATCATTTGAAGTCATTTGAGTTTTTGGTTTTGTTTTGCTATTCCTTTTGAATAAATCGTATGTATTCATAAATATGCCAGATGAATGGAAATAATGACGATATAATTAACAACAATTTAGTCAATTAGACAACCGGCACTACAAACATTTTTAATTATATATACATTTTGGTTTTATCGAATCGTTAAAAAATCCTGAAGCGAACTTCACTGTTCGTCATATATTGAAATGAAGATCAGTCTCAGTTTGATGTGATCGCCTGCCCAGAAACTTCTATTCTTGGTTACTGTGAGATGTACCATGAAACTATTTAGCAATTCTTTCGGAAGACACCAAATAAGCCTGGAAAACTGAGTTATTGAAATTGACCCACTTTGTTGGCGAAATACTTATTTAACCGTAGATTAATTTTTGGGTCCACATTGTTCCACAAGGGTTTATTTTACATTTTTTAGAAATATAGACAAAATCTTGGCTTTCAACTGACTTTTAGAAAAGTCATTAAAATGCGCTTTCTGTATTTATTAGAAAAATTTTGTAAAGGTTTTGTTTCACAAATAAAACTTTAAACTCAATTTTACGTGACAAAAACGACTGAAGGAGCCCATATAAGGTGCAACACCACTGTCACAGAAGGAAAGTGGTTGCCATCTGTATCGCTGTTACTGCGGTTTCTTAAATGAATCTTGTGTTAAATTTTTTGCCTTTTTTGTTTTATAACAATTGATAGATTTGTTTTAGTTTTGAGGTAATTTCATATCAATGCTTTATATTCGATATTCCACAAACCATCAGTTAATTTCTGCAGATGTTATTGTCAAAAAATTAAAAGAAATATTATTAATAAAGTATTAAAACTTTTACAAATCTATTAACTGTGATATCTGATATATATTTTTTTGCTAAAGTTACGTACAGAAAAATAAGTAGCAGAAAGTAGTAAAACTCCATTAATCCATTCCAACATAACAATCGATGACTGATTTAATTTTCGAATACTACGGACAACTCGAAAACATGAACTGATATCTAACAGATATATATGCATCGATATATTTCGCTCTACCATTCAATAACTAGATTTAACGAAGATAATATCAGCTTAAACAAAAACAACAATTAAGAGATATGAAAACGATCTTCCCGGCAGCTATACTTTAAGCAATGTTGAATCTTAATCTGTTAATACGCGTAAGCATATAGCATACTCCTCATACCGCTAGAGTATGCATAAAGTAAGTTTCAAGAGTTGGTGAACAACACTTCGGTGCATGATAATGTGACTGGATGATGTGTCACATGGGGTACATTGTTCCCTCCCAAGTACAACAAAAAAACTCCTATGACAGACTAATACCCTATACATGCGATCTGTCCCTAAAACGGACATAACTTATTTTACCTGTTAACCATTTCTGTCGTGTCTACCCTTCCCCAATGAAATACTTATAGATTCATTTTTTTATATATGTTTATACAAATTCAAAATAAACATTTATTGATAATATTGAGAGATGGTCAAATAGAAGATCTTATATTCATATGCATGTACGTAAGTATGTAACTAAACTTGTTCTTGCAATGGAAAAAAAAATGAGAGAATATCAAAATTACACTAAGCTATAATGCTTTAGTTGTTGTATTACGTTGAATTTATAAAGGAACTAAACTGAATCATACTGACTTAATATAAAAAAATATTAATCATAATTATCACATACAGATTTTGATGAATGAAATTTTCTCCACGTTGATTGAGTTGTTGGGACCAGCATTCAATGCGTGTTGTTGTAATTTCAACTCATTAATAAGTGAGACTTATGCGAAAAGAAATAAGCTTTAGTAAAAAAATAATTACAATATAATGCAATGCAGTATATAATATATGTATATATAAAATACGCGGGGTTACACCCAAGAAAAAAAGTTAGCAATAATCATGATTTGAAATGCATATGATTATATGACTTTTATGTTGACAAAACAAATTATTACACAAATTTAAGCATACAAGTACAAATCAAATTGATAGATTTTAAGTTATATGATTTAATATGTAAAGTGAGGGTAAGTTTAACTTCGTTATATGTATATGTACGTTACTTTAATAAATTTTATAGGTATATAAAAACCGCATGATTCCATATTAAAGATAATTTATATAGATTTAGACTTTAAATTGTTGGTTAAATTAAGAGTGGCTATTTCGGTAATTTAAATTCATTTACAATACAATATACATATTATTTTAGAAATTTCTTAAGATTAAGGGCTTAGCTTTTCGGTGGTATACTTGCTGTCTAATGCGAATATTTCAGGTGGTTTACAACAGGCATCTCATTACAGTGGAATTGTTTTAGGCCATTTGGAATATTGGCTGCATCTCTGTGGTTTTTCCTTTTCCACATGCCAGTCGAATAGATAGTGTAAACATTTCAAAGTAGTTAGTCCTTCTGGCGTTTTGATGAGCAGATTTAAATATATATCTTTATAGTTGAGTTGCTCTTGAAATAATTTAATGCACGTGTAATAACTTTTGTTCTAATATTTTATTTAGTAACTAGCAATATGTTCAATTTGTTTTCCGTGCAGTGCCACGTTTACTTCTTTACCGCTTTTTCCTGATTAACTTTTGTGCCGAACTCGTGTCGAAAAGACAGCACAAATCAGTTAGATAATGAGGTGATATATTTAAGGAGACTTTAATGTTCAACATTGGAAATATGCATTTATTTCTTAATGTTAAAGAAAGACACAATATAATATGGTAATTTTATATATCTTGTAGGCGTGTTTCTCTCTGTGATAACATCTACCTAAATATGTATATGTATATGCGTAGATGCAAGTAAGTGCAATTACTTTACCAATGACTGACAGCGATTAACAACGACTGTCTTCATGCACGCTGCGGAAGTATACCCATACAAAATTAATATAAATACTGCAGCCTATAATAATAATTCAAAACTATATGCATAAAAATCATATGCTGCAGTAAAAACCTGTTCACTACGAAATAACCCCTTTATGCATGTTGCTAAAAAGGGTAGACCTTGTAAATGGAAATTGTTTTCAAATATTTTTCGTTATCATTGAAAATTGTTTACAAAAAGGTGACATTTCTTTGTGTTATTCTTAACTCTGTCACTTAACAACAGCAATTAAAAAAGTTAATTTTTTTGTGTTTTCGTATATTTTTAGGTTCCTGGCAGATTGGATGGATACTTTGAGATATTTTAATTTCCTTGGTTGTCATCTTGTGTTCTGCTTCGATATTGAGTTTATGTGCTGTTAGCGTGAATAGGTGAGATATGGACACGAGCAATCAGGAAAAGAAATATTTTTCTTCGTTTGCATATATTTTCATGTTTATTTCATTTTCTTATGTAATTCAGTATATTTAGCAGAAACTTGTTCGCGTAAACGTAGTTCAAAACGTTTGGCTCTCATAATGATATTCATAGTTTGGGTATTGGCTTTGGTCATTACCTGTCCGCCCCTATTTGGTTCGTAAGTGTAAATATTTTCTTTTAGCAAAGCACACATAAAGTGGGGAAACTTCTTTTATAAATGGTGTTTTGCAAAAATAGAGGAATTCGTTATTTAAATAAAAACATATAAAAATTTAAAACATCTCATATAGGGAGTATAACGCGCATGTATGCATGTTTTTTCTGTTATTCTGTAACAACTTAACAAAAGTATCACTTGCGGTCTATTTGTTGCCTGCTTTCAATAGAAATTTAAATCACAATATTTTTGCGATTGTGCGATTTAAAAGATTCGTTTTCAATTTTAACACACAATCAGATATTTAAGAACAGTCATATCCCATGAAGTATTTTTTGT
Organism: Linnaemya vulpina; assembly: GCA_963675445.1. Classification (NCBI taxonomy): domain Eukaryota; kingdom Metazoa; phylum Arthropoda; class Insecta; order Diptera; family Tachinidae; genus Linnaemya; species Linnaemya vulpina. The sequence continues at coordinate 87,867,414 of OY776277.1, read as the reverse complement.
ATTTATGAATTCTTAGTTAGTCTCAAATTCCTTTTTTATACTTGTAAAAATATATTTTTATAAGTATAAATTTTGAATTTCATTCAGAAGTGAATGTAAAACTCATCATACAAAAAGAACGGATCCGATCTGATTTCGTTGCCGCTATATCATTTCGACAGCCTTTTTTGATAATTTTTTCTACTTTTCGCAGTTGTGCTAGTTATTGGGAATAGTAACCCTCTCATGTCCGAATTAAAATGGACCGTGCGAAAAATTTTTTAGGTTGAATATGTTTTGGGCTTGACCCAAGTATGAACTAAAAAAAATTTCAAAGTCGTAGGTATCATAGTTCGGTAGTTATAGAATGTTGCCTGTAGGCTACATTGATCAATTGTGGTCAATGGAAAAAAATCCATATTGATTTTTAATGCACTTTTTTTTGAGTTGCAGTCTAATACATATTAGCTTACTATATTTAGAGTGTACAAAGCCAGAGTGGCATAGCCTACATTTGCCTTTTGCTCCCCATTCTACCCCGGGACTCCATCTTAAGATTTGTGAATCATATTTATTTATAACCTCCTGCACAGAGTATTCATTTTCGTTTTAGTTATTGCCTTTGCTAATTATATCTTCAATCAAATCTACTTCTATATTTTCTCCGTTATCTATATCATATTCACTGTCTCTTCAATGACCCTTTCGAAATTTTCTGGTTCTTCTTCTTTTTCATTTTCATCCTCTGCAGAATCCTCCTAGTTGAAATAAAAAAAAATTTTTACGTTTCTGCCTGTGTTAGGCCTTTTGAGCGCATCCAATTAAAATATTCATGAAGAAGTAAACATCATTTGATATTACCATAATTAACCAATGTTTCCGAGAGGCAACATTAGTTTTAAAAAATTATTATAAGAAAAGTAATAACTTTTTTAAAGAAAATTTTCTTCCAAATCACTTCCTTACCGATTTTAAATGACATTTTTCAGTTAGTTTTACAATGAAATATTTATTTTAATTATTTTAAAATTTTTTTTAAATACACTTTTATCACAAATCAAATTTGAATATATCACTCTACGGGGAACGGCTACAAAATGAACAAATGCACAGTTTCAAATATAAGGAATAACTTTATGCTTGCGCCAAATATTAAGCTACATAAGTAAAAAAAATTATATTGAAAAAATAAACAAAACGCGACTTAGAAGCATAAACGTAAAATGTTGCTTGTAGGCAACATTGAGCATGACTGGGTTAACTTGTACACTCGTTTTTAAAATTGCTTTTGGTTAATATTCTAATACTACCATTTTCTATTGGCTTTTTTCAGAGCGATCGAGAGCTGAGATCAGTACTGATCCGATTATAATATTCCACTCTTAACAAAATTAAAATTTTATACAATTGATACAATTAAACATATTTAAGAAATATGTTTTTTGAGAAAATTTAACTAACTAGTTTGAATAAATTTTAAATAGAACTTGCAACAGTAATGAACCAAAATACAAGCGTACGAATAAGAGAGCACAAAGCGCCTACGCACCAATACAACTGGCATACCAGGCCAGTTGTATTTTGGTGCATTATTGTTTCTATACATTAACATATAAGTTTTCTGTTTGCCAAAGAATTTGTGTGGTTTGTTTGGACCTTTACGTTTAAAGAAAATTTTTCTCTCTCATATTCATAAATTCATTTTTTCTTAATTATTTCTGTTTCTGTTTAAGGGGAATATAACTTACGCATACTTCTTCTTTTCTAGTCATCGATTAATTACGGAAGTGAATTTATCGAAGGATGTTAATAAAATGCCTTCTAATTGTGCTGAAATTGTACCTCAACATAAAGTTGTCAGCTTAAGAATGACCTCTTTGGATAGACACAAGTGCTGACAAAGGCTCCGCCAATATCATGCCGCAGGTTAACTCATGGTCACACCGGTCACAGGCGCCTGCTAGTATTTGGTGAAACTTCAGGAACTACTACTACCAACTCAAGTACCGAAAGTTCGCCTACCTGTAATATGGAAGCCGGCTCCAACACCTCGGCTGGCTCGAAAGCATCCAAACTACAAATAGAAAAAGCGCAGACAAATGAAAAGAATACGTAGATCAGCTATATTCATTATATATATATATATTTTATTTAAAACACAAGGAATGCTTAGTTTCTTTATATATATATATATATATATATATATATATATATATAAAGAAACTAAGCATTCCTTGTGTTTTAAATAAAATTTTATTTTTATTGATTTTTTTGTTATTATTAATTAATTATTATTAAAACGTTCTAGCTGATATATAACGTTTTTCCGCTTCAAACTGAAATATGTATATTAACTTTGTAAATAAAAATAAATAAATATTAATATAAAAATAAATTGATATTTAAGTACACAATTAAAAGTGTCAGTAATTGTAGTGATCCTGCAAACAATGATCGTATATCTGAAGCACATGAGGAGAGCAAATAAATATTCACGTTTTAACCATTTTAAATTTCAAGAATCTAAAAAAAAATATTATTCAGTATTTCAAAAACGACTGCAAATTTGAAACAAATGCACATTTGCTGTAAGTATTCAACAGTTTTGCAATTGAAGAAAGACTCAAAACAATTATGACAATTCTTAAGAATTAAAACTGCAAATTGAATTGAACTCTTCTAAAAATCGCTTTTTATTATACCCTTCACAAAAAAATGAAATGATATATTTAGGTGTGTCATTCTGTGTGTAATTTCTTCGATATTAATATGCGACCCCATAAAGTATATATATTCTGGATCCTTATGAATAGCGATGTTCGTCTGACCGTCTCACAGTAAGTTGTGTAGTGGAAAAAAAAAATTTTTTTTTTCGAATTTATCATTGAAATACGTATGAGATGAAAGCTGACACTCTCATGATTCCAGATGTGGTTTGCTTTTTCATGTGCGTTACACATATACAAAGTTATACGGCCTTAACCCATTAACGCCCTCTGTACTATAAATAGTACACCACTTAAAAATGATGTAAAAATCTCCTCGTGCGATTTTTAACGCTACCAATGCTTTGTATCTGTCAGTGAGAGTATATGCAATATGAGTGAAGCGAAAATTATCAAAACATTGAAATAATAGTGCGGATAATCTCTGTCTTGCGCAAGCATTATTTAACCGTGTTGGCCTGTCAGTGCTTATTTAGTTTATATTACTAAAATTGCCTTTGCAAAGTGCCAAAAAGTATTTTTTTCAACGTATAACATTATAACTTATTAGAAAAATAATATAATAATTTCAATAATTTAAAGTTTTTCGTGCTGTAATATAAAAAGTTTTGCTGTACTAACTTTAGTACACTGGGCGCTTGAGGTAAGAAAGATAAGTGCAGTGAAACCTATTTTTTCTTTCCAGTTGAAGTTTTTTTAAATAGATACCGCACAACATTCGCGTCATCTACTTCACGGAATGCTCCAAGGACAATTAGAGTTGCTATTGGTGAAGAACTCCCAACTTGGAGGATATGTAAGCCTCTTTATTTAGTTTTTCAGTCCCCTCCAGACCAAACATTTGTTGAAGAACGACATGCTAATGTTTCGGATACCCTAAACGGCATTCAATTCAGAATGTTACATGACCCATTAGGTAAAGTCAAAAGATAGTATTCCACGAGAAAACAAGAAGTTGATGTAAATATACCTCACTCTTCCCAATGACATAATAAGGGCATGGGGGGAGCAGATCAAATGGATCAGCCTATAAGTCTGTACCGAATGCAATAAAAGAAGTGGTAATGGCTCTCATTTATACAGATAGTGGACATGACTATCCGAAACGCATGGAAATTATACTGCATTACAAACCCTGATGATCGCATTTGAGTGAGAAAAACGACAAAAAGACATAATCCCGAATTGATGGAGAAGAAAGGGAAAACAATGGTCATAACCCCTAAGATATACCAAGACAACTTAGATGTATTATATGCTCCAATCGAATTAAAATATCATGTGAAAAGTGCCTGAAAATACTATGCATGGAAAGAAAATGTTTTGCTAAATACGCCTCCTAAGCGCCCAGTGTACTAAACTTAGTACATCTCTAAAAACACAACTTAGAGTTATTTTTTGTTTGTTTTTCTTTTTTAGTATGTTATTAACAGTGTTTTAACACCGAAATAAAAATTTTAAGACGTAAAATTGTTCACGCTTTTCATTTAGGCGTTAATGGGTTAAAGTCGAACTATTTTCATAATTTTTTCATAACTTCTAAGTAACAAAAAATGGGTTTGGAAAAGTGCATATAACAAATTCATTTTTCAATAAAAATGCTTGCAATTGTATTTGTTTTATCCAGAAATGTAGCAGAAACAAATAAAAATTCCTAAAATTCAAATATTTATAGCAACACTGTAAGAAAAAATGTGAAGAAATTAGCCAAAATATGTACTTAAACAAAAAAAATAGTCAGCTCCATTGGACCCGAAAAACTAGGCACATCAAAAAACGACTTTTTTGAATCAATGATCTTATTTTCTGATATATATGTATATATATATATATATATATATATATATATATATATACTAAAATATGTATAAGAAGGTTTAGGTGTTTTCTATGCACACTTTTGAGATATAATGATTTTAAAAATCATCCATATTTTATATTTTTGTTAAAATTATAACTTGATATTTTTAATGTATGATGCTTTAAACCAAAGAATACCAAGTAGGATGACTCTAACACATATAAAATTTATTCTCAAATATTTGGACACCATATGAAACCAACCCTTTATTGATACAAATACGTACTTAAGCGAGAACCGTCAATAAGTCGGGGTCGAAGTGCTTTATATGACAAGCTAAACCTAGAGATATGAACAAACTTCGCATTATTTATTCTCCCAACGAAGACCATTATAGATATGGAATGCCACCTTTACCTTGATTGCTTAGATGTTTTGAGAGCATGTTACACACTGCGTGTCGATTGCCTTTTAAGACTTGGCAAATTAGGAATGATAAGAAAAGACTGTATAATAAAAGACAAATAAAACTAATTTAAGATAAATTTCGATCTGAGACGGGATTAACAGTTAATAAAGTGAAGTCTAATTTTGACACTAGTAATGATGGCAAAGAAAAATATTAAAAAGTTTAAAATAATGTTGTATTAAAAAAGGTATCCGGTAACCCTAAATAATTAGTGATTGGTTCTATTTCATAAGAAAACTATCACGCTATATCATTTTGCATGTGAAATGACAGATTAAAATTTAAAAAAAATTATAATTACTGAAATGTGGGTATTTTTGGTATTTCATTGTCCCCGCACCGGAAAAATAAAAGGATTTCTAAAAATTATAATACATTTTCGCAAATAGTAGACCAAGAGATATGTGCCAAAAATTTCATTAAGCTACCATAACTCCTTCTTTTTTTTCCACTTTTACTATGGGGACCGTTCGCTGTGCATCTGTCTGTACGTCAAATCGGTTTTCCCAAGCCCCCAGAAGAGCTAGAGTCTGATCGATTGGAAATCAGCTGATATAGAGAAGTATTGAAATTCAGCTAAATCCGAAATAGCGTTCCAGTGCTGCGAAGCTTACACCTATTTCTCAAAATTAACACCAAAAACCAATTATTTTGTTTGTTTGTTTGTAAATTGAACCTATTTCATGCTTTGGGACTCCTCATTTGTCTATTTAAAACTAAAAAAAAATTTTTCCAGGGATTGGAAATTAAAAGTTTTTTTTTGCACATTCGTTATTTTGTGGTACATGTAATAACTAAAAAGTTAAAACATTTTACATTTTCTAACGTAAAACCACTTTAGAGGTCATAAAGTTTTTTTTTTTTGCTTACTGAAACTATTTTATATATTAGAAAGCACAAAATTAATACTTAAAAATATATGTAAAACCAGATGTTTCAAACTGAAGCAGAAATTAACTCGGTGTCGGGCAGGTGATAAAAGAAACACCGACGGTCAGGTGTTTTTTGACATTGTATTTTGCATAATTTTCAAAATTTGATAAACGTATCTCTAAGCATTATATGCATGACGCTTTTGGCTATTTGTTATATGCAATATATAATTTTAAATTTTTTAATTTAGTAACAAAAAAAAAAAAAAAAACAATAAACGAACTTAAAAATATAAGGAACTTTAGTCTAATGCCATAAACTTAATATCTAAGCAAAACAATAAATAATAGCTAAATTCATCACATGGGTGTTAATTATATATTAAAAAGTGTAATTTTCTTTATCTTTCTAAAAAGAGTTTGAGTATGTATTGGAATAAGAAGCTATTTTTTCAGAGCAAATCTCAATACGCCGACGGCCAGTTTGGGTCTTATTTACCTTTTCTTAATTGACAGTCAATTATCTCTGCTCACGTTCAATCATAAATTAAAACGAAATAATAAACAACATGCAAAAATGATACACTCCATCTGCTGAGAAATTTGACAACGTCGCAAAACGTTAAAATAGTTACACAGCAATTTAAGAGCATATGGGTCATAAAGACCCAGCCTGCATGACGCCGGGTTAATTAATTGTATATAATAAAATCAAGTTTGTTTACAAAAACCTAGAATTTAAAAGTTTTATAAACTTTACAATATGCTTAACTTCAAGACTACTTTAAAGTTACAACTAAAAGCCAAGAAATAGTCCTTTTAGAAGTACACATGATGCCTAAAACCTAAAAAAATTTCTTAAATAGATTATACGTTTGTACATAAGAAAACAATGATTTTGATGCAATCGGAGCTTGGGCGTTGTTTTAATATCAATGCTAATTGAAATATCTTTCTAAATTTAATAAAAGGTTATTAAAATTTATATAGTTTTATTTATTTATATTGATGTTAAACAAAAACTATAATCTAGATCTGGAGCTGTCGTATAGAATGCTTTTACAAGGTGGGCCAAAAAAAATCACCTTATTGGAAGATGCTCTTATATTTGCTAATGGCTGCCAATCTGTTTTGACATTTGTGAACTAGACAGATGTGGAATACAAGTGACGAAGCCATGGAGCGATACACTGCCCAAGAATGCGGACGCCCAAGCCGACCTCAATCTCGGGGACAAACTGGACAATTTTTTGACCTAAGTCATAATGAGCGATGAGGTTCATTTTCATCTCAGAGGGTACGTGAAGAAGCAAAACTATCGCTTCTGGGGAACCGAAAATCCACGAGTGATGCACGGGAAGTAATTAAACTCAAAGTGGCTGCATGATGCGCTGTTCACACTGGAGGAGTTATTGGGCCATTTTTTTTTTAGAAAACGCAACAACAGTGGACGTTACTCGCCAAACGGTCATGTTAACTAAGTTTTTTCTGCCGCAATTTAACGAATTTGGACTGGAGGACTTATGCTTCTAACAGGATGTAGCAACGGCGAGCCAAAGCCGATACTCTGAAGGCCAAACAGCATCGGATAACTTCTTTTGGACCATCTTGTATATCCAGTTTAAATAAATTTCTTCGCAAAATATCAAATATGCGAGTGCTTATAACATAAAATGTTTATTAAGTTAATTTTACGTGTGACGAAAAATTATCTTATAAAAAATTGTATTTTCCTTTTTTATTTTTTTCCATTCTCAACATTTTAACAAGAGCACAATTATGAAAGAAAGTAAAAGAAACAGCAGCGTATGAGTGATATTTAATATATTCTCATTATTACTTATACGACCCCATGTACTGAATGAAAAATAAATCATAAGTCAGATCATCATTTCAGTAACTGTAAAATATTTCATTTTGTGAAATACTTGATGAATTCGAACATATTCTTTATATTGTTATACTTCTATTAAGTTTGCAATGCGAGCAAACTTCGCCTACTGCGAATTCTTTAAAAGATTAAATATGAAAGAAATATTTCCGTGTTACGACCAACGTAATTTTTATTATTTATATCAACTGCACATTTCTGCCAAATAGCTCTAAACTAAAACAATTATTAATAATTTATATATGTTTTGTAGAAATCCTTCATTAAATTTTTAAATATTTTTATAAATTAAAACTTGTTTGTTATATATATAAATTTAATTGCAACTAACTGCCAACTTCCTGTAATTAAAATTACTTCTTAATAAATTACTTAAAAGTTGGTAAGAATCGCTTAGTGGTAAAACAAAAATATTCACTTATTGATCCTCTGGAATTAAAGGAAAGTACTTCCCCAAAGAATACTCCCTTTTTTCCCCCGAGCTCAAATCTATTTTATTTAGAAAATATATATTTCTTTTATTATATAATAAGAGTGATATGATAATCCACTGTGCGTTTTTAAAATATTGATTGTGTAACTGTGTGTGCAATTAGTCTGCATATTATGAATTTGTATTATAAAAATATATCCTTCACAGCACACTGACTAATTTTAATTATAGTTTTCAAAACAAAGTTTAATATTAATAAAAAATACGTTTGTTGAAAGTAGTCAAGCGCATAAATATCTGATAAAAATTAATTAATTGTAAAACGTTTGGTTATACTTGTTCATGATTATTTGAATTATTAGCACTAAAATAATAATTAAGGCCAAGAAAAAATAATTACGCAAATGTTAATTGCACTAATTAGAATAAAAGTAAAACAAAATTCTCCCATATGCACATGCGGTTATGCCAGCAAAAAAAAAGTAATAAACATTAAAAGTAAAAGAAATTAAACAAATTGATGTGGGTTAACCACTATTTCAGTTTACATAGAATTTTTATTTACCTTTGAGATATCATTAGTTAAATAGGTGCAGTGTAATGGATGTAGATTATTCATTAAAAAATATTAAATGCATATGAGGAATAGTTTAGAATGTTGCAAACCACATGGTAAACAGTGGTTTATACTACTAATTAAATAAAAAATTTCTAAAAATTAAAATTTACAAAAAAATGCCAGCTCCTGGGCAATTTAATATGCACTCGTAACCACGAAAACTGCAAGAAATTATTTTATATGTGCTACTTTTTAATGCATGAAAGCAAAAAATTTTATTGGCTGCTAAATTTAAAAATACTGTATAGCAACAACAACATCAGCTATTGTATGTATCAGAAAGATATATAGCGCATTTTTTGCTTCTGGAAAAATCTCGAAAATTTTTGGGTACTTTTCGGAAATACGCAGTCAAGATCGTATACCTTTTTCTGAACTATTTTTGTCAATAATAAAGCAAATCTTTAAAAATTTTTTGATTGTCTACTTTGTCTTAATAGCACTAAAAAGAGATTCTTAGAATTTCAATTGTAACGGAGTTAAAAAAGGGGTAAATTCTTAGATTCAAGAACTGGAAACTACATTAAGGAGAAAATTACAAAAACCTGCGAGCAATTCACGAAAGTAGTTCAATACCTGTTGGGTAGTTTTTTTACATACAGTCACTCACATTCAAAGTCTGACAAACACATTCATAGATTTCTATTCGAACTCCGTTTCTATGAGAAAAAGTTATCAAACCTTTTTAGATTATTTCACAGTAATCATTTTGTTTAGGAGACAACGAAAAACTTTATTCCAAAATCTATAATAATTTGTATCTGAAAGCCTAATTAAAATAAAAACACTTTTCTGATTCATATTGAACGTAGGGCATAAAAAGTCATTAGAATTCTATTCGACCACTTTTTTGTAAAGGATTGGTTAATATATGATTATTCAAAGGATCGCAAGACACAAGCGCAAAGTCCCAATATCAATGTCTTTAAATATACAAAAAAAAAGAAACTACGACGCAGGATTCAGTACAGGCTGTGTACACCAAAAGAACTACGGATATCTGCTCTACTTGAAGAGTGGATTAAAATGTGTAAAATCTGTAGTAAACTGACAGCCAAAAAGGTGACGCAACAAAATATTGGTTTGGAAATGTTTTAAATATTGTTGATTTTTCATGAGATGCTTGACTTTGAACGCGCCATCTGGAACACCAATTTTCTTTAACGCTTCGCAGCATTTTCGACAGTAATTCTCCGATATCTCTTGGAAGGTGTGTTTCCAGGTGTCCAATTGTTTGGGGATTTTCGACGTAGACAAGTGACTTAATATATATCCCCAAAGAAAATAATCGAGTTAAATCACGCGATCTTGGTAGCCATTATGTAATATAATTTTTTTTTTCATCAAAAACTTCCTTGAGTAAATCTCTGTCCTGTTGGAACCACTTATTATCGAGATTAATGAGTTAAGAAAAAATTTCGAATTATTTTCCCATACCGTTCACTATTCACAACCATCACCGTTTTTGAGGCCAATGACTCCCCCAGCCGACAAAGCGCACTAAAAACTAATTTTCGGTGGATGTAACGGTGTTTCGACAAAATCTTTTGGATTCTCCGCACTCCAAATGATCAAATTATGTTTATTAACGTAACCATTCATTCAGAATTAGGGCTCATCGGAAAATAAAATCTTGAATGGATGAGTTTGACGAGTAGAACAATTATTTTGATTAAAAATTGCAATAATTTGCACGCGTTACTCTGGTGTATTCGTATTAATATATTTAAACAAACTAAACACAAACCAACCATCAACTAAAAACATATTGTAGATGTTAAAATGCTCATTAAGTAAGATGATACTTCAACAGAGATACTTCAACAGACCATAAAAACCACAATATGTATAAGCCCTTTCATTTATTTTATAGGGATAACACTTTAGAAATAACAGAAAAAAAGAAATAAAACAAAATAATGCTCAAACTAAAACCAACAAATTTATTTATTTGGTGTCTGCCAAACTCTTAAATCCTTATATATATATATATATATATATATATAAAGCAAATGGTTTTGCTTGTATTTTTTTTAAACTTTTAGATTTTAATTGTTCCTAACTTAAGTTGTTATAATTGTTGTTAGTTCATTCAAAACAATCCATTCGCATAACGCAATTAATTGCTTAAACAATTTTATTAAAAAAATTTGCCGAAACACTCCTTCGAATAAAAAACCAGTTTGAAATATATGAAAATTTCTATCTGCCCAAACACGCAACATTCGCTTGAAATATTGAATTAATACGTTGCATATCCACGTTGCACGCTCTTTGTGTTAAACCAAAGGATATTTCCATGTGATTATGAATATTCTCTGGCTGAACGTGAATTTGTTTGAAATAAAATTTGTTTGCAAAAAACTGTAATTTTCATATTTACAAGAATACTTCGAGCTCAAGATTTTTTTAGTGTTGCTATAAAGCAAATTTAGTTTATCATATTCTTCTCGTTTTATTTTTACAGGAGATTTATAATCGCAGCACAAAATTCAATTAAGACGCGTATAGAGAGAAAATTCATAAAACAATATAAAAATGGTTGAAATTGTCTACCTTGTGCAACTCCGTTGAGGCTTTCAGTTGTTTTAAATAAAAGATAGTAAAACTTATTTTATAAATTGTAGCAGGAATATTAAATAAAACAACAATTTAGCATGATTTCTCCACTGATAGCTGATGAATCAGGATGCAATTATGAGAGGAACCAACAGCAGATGACCGGTTAGTAAATTGGTATCATTTTAACTCTTTGCAGAGCCCAAAGAGATATACATTCCACATCAAAATGTTTGAGCTAAGTTCAAGAAATATCGCGTAAAATTTAATTCTGTCTTTAAACTAAGAACTATTATTTGGGCTTAATTGCCACACCGCTATTCCAAACATAATTATACCCTTCACAAAAAAGTGAGAGGGTATATTTAGGTTTGTCATCCCGTGTGTAATTTCTTCGATATTAATATGCGACCCTGTAAAGTATATATAGATTGAGCGATGTCTGTCTGTCTGTCCGTCTGTCTGTACGTGTACGGTTTTCCCAAGCTCTCAGAAGTGCTAGAGACTTTTTTCTTGAACTAACCGATTGGAAATGAGCTTACATAGAGTGGTATTGAAATTTAGAAAAATCGGAAGGATGGTTCCAGAGCTGGGAAGCTTACACCTATTTCTCGATGCAAAATTAACAATCAAAAACCAATTATATTTTGTTTATTTGTAAATTGAACCTATTTCGTGAACAAAAAATTATAAATTTTTGAATTTCAATACCACTCTATTGAAGTTCATTTAAAATCGATCAGCCCAAGAACAAAGTGTCTGGCTCTTCTGGGGGCTTGGGAGAAAGACATGTCACGTACAGACAGACGGACATCCCTCAATCATCATCGCTATTCATAAAAGTATAGAATATATATTCGACATTTAATTTAACTGTCTCAGGAAGCTGTGGGTGCGGTGATTGAGACATGAATACTATAATTGAAATAATACTGATGAATGAAAATATACTCTCTTTTGAAGCAATTTTACGTGACTTCGACACATTTTGCACAACACATTATTGGGAAAGAGTTGTAAGAGTCAAGCAAATATTTTCTTTCGTGATTTAGTCTAATCACGAAAGAAATTGTATGTAATTTTGCCGTCATCGGAATATATTTCTACGAGTAGTTCAAACAAAAACTTAGTTTAGTAAAATTTGAAAGTAAAACAGTTATTTATAAAAACAGATCGTATGTAATTGATATTAAACTCTGGTAAATCGGTTGTGTTTGATAGACGAATTCCATACGAGTTGAAAAGTTGACAAGTCAGACGCAATAAAGAAGTCGTGGATGACAGGCTTTAGACATTATCGGTCCTAGCACTTGAAGAAAAACCGGCGGTTCAAATTCTTATATTAATTTAAAATGTTCCTTCTTATTGTTTTATGATTTTATATAATCATAAATTAAAATAAATATTAAAAAAAAATTATATAGACTTAAATTAAAAATAAATCGTGTTAAAAACTTTACCAAAAAAGTCTGATAAACTTAATATTCTGAAGGCCTACTATTTAAACGCAAAATTAAAAAATGTATACTTACTCTGCTTAGATTGACTTTAAAATACAGCGAAAATACAATTTGTAATTGGCTTGAAAATTTTTTGCTGGCAGCGCAAAACAGTAAACTCCACAAGCATAGCAAAACATGTTGGGACTGTTCTTACAAAAAACAATCACGCTTTTATTTTTGTTAATATGAATTCTGCATTTCAGGAGAATCAAGAGCTTAAGCAAACAATTTAAAATTGTGAAGTGCCAATGTTTATAATACTTATAGCGTTCGTTTTTACTTCCTTTGGGTTTTTGATATAATAAAACCAAAAAGTGGGTTAATTCACTAAATCTTCTGTAGTTCTGTCTCTTCGCACCAACCTGGACCTTATGGGGCGCAAAATGTTCTTATTGAAATTAGCTCATTTAAAAAAGTCTTAAAATTTCTCGTTGTGTTGTTAAAAGAAGGAAACTTGAAAAAGACGAAATTGCGCAGTATCATAACATGTTTCAAGAGTTTTAAAACTCTTTCCATTATATTTCTATCATTTCTTCACTGCGGTGTATTTTTACTTTAGCCATTTTTTCTAAAAGAAGTGTATCAACAGACAAATATCTTTGTATTTGTATTTAAACCACACCATCTTTTTAAAAACCCAAATAACGATATTTTGGCTATATCTCGAAAACCGTTCTGCTTTTAACGATTTTGACTTCATCTTCGGATTCAGCGAACAATTTTACACTAGGATTGGGTGTCAGATACAATTGGTCAAAAAACTGTGACGTAGTAGTGTAATTTATTAGTTTTATATGTCGTTGGGATATAAAACCAAACTTTTTCCAACTTAATGTTTAATTAAATTGATTACATAGAAATTTATCGTAGCATGAACTTTTGATAAATAAATAGAGGGAGTCGAAAAGGAACCAGTTTTAAACGAACGAGTTAAATATCAAGAGTTTCTATTGAACTTTTGCGAATCTTATTATTGTATGGAAAATTTTATGAACATCTTTAAGACGCCAATTAAATGCAAAGCAAAAATTAAAAAAGAATTTTTTCAAGTAAATTTTTTGCATGTTCTAAGAAGATGGAACAAATCCTTCTTTCTTTCCTATAATAAAAAGAGAAATTCTGAGTTACACTTTTTGGAATCATAGGAAGAAAAGATGTCAGACAGTATAAGACTAAATGTAATTTAATAGGAATAAAATATTAAAAATAAAACACCAACTATTAGTTCTGGCATTGCCAGGACACTGCTTTCTTTACTCTCATATACTGTTCCATTTGGCTTAACAAATTCGCTCACTTGCGACATCAGGGGATCGCCTGTATTCGACTTTAGCCTTTTAAACTCATTTATCTGAAAAAAAAATAAAATTTTATATGCATTCAAATTTTCTGTTAGTGCATTAGCTTACCGTCTGTTTTGCTATTACCAACGCAAACTCCAAATTTATCTATAAGCCTACAGTTAAGTGCAAAGCAAAAATTTAAATAGAGTTGACAAAAACGCTTAATAAAAATTTAGCAAGTAAATTAACTGCCTGTTCCATGAAGATGGAATAAATCTTTCTTTCTTTTTTCGTATAATAAAAAAGAAATTCTGAGTTGCTCTTTTTGTAATTATATGAAAGAAAGATGTTAGACAGTATAAATTTAAATGTTATTTAATACGAATAAAATATTAGAAATAAAACACCAATTCTTAGTCCTGGCATTGCCAAGACGGTGGTTTCTGTACTCGTATATACTGTTCCGTTTGGCTTAACGAATTCGCTTACTTGCGACATCAGGGGTTCACCTGTATTCGACTTTAGCTTTTTAAGCTCACGAATCTAAAAATATTAAATTTTAAATGCATTCAAGTTTTTCGCTAGCGCATCAGCTTACCGTCTGATCTTCTATTACTAACGCAAGCTCCAAATCAATCCATGTCACTGTTCCTTGGCAATGGAACTCGGAAAAGGATCCTTCGTAAGCGTAATATTTCAAATACTTTCGGTTAATAGATTGATTCCAATATTTCAGGCTAATGTTTGTAATTGCTGACTTGCGATTCGGCTCCCGTACGTTTTTTAGGTAATTTTGCAAGAGTACCAAAAAGACTTCTTCAAATGACCTAACCTGAGCAATTTGTTTTGCCTAAATATGACTTTACCAACAGTTGATTTCATACTCGAAAGGGAAATGCTAAAACAATGATCTAACCTCATCATAACTTTTTGCATTCTCGTCATAGAAAACAGCATGCAACTGGGCCTTGAATACCGCTTCTACTGAAGTCCTCTTAAGCCACTGGAAGTACAAAAAATTCAAACGGAATGTACCAGCGACTCCTAAGTCCTTCAAATCAACTTCCACCGTCGGTACTGTGCTGCAATTGAATTCGATTTTCAAGATTCGTCCATTATTTTCAATAGTTGAATCAGTGGGCATTTCGTCCAAACCCTTAAACTTGATCTGCATTCGCGAATAGCGAAAATTAGTTACGTTATCAATGCATAACTGATATTTTCCAATGTATTGTTCCTTACCCACATATTTTGTGAAGGCCAAAACTGAAAATATTTTTCAATAAGTTTTTTTCATCACAAAACCAACACTCATACCCTTCAAATAGATGGCTGGCAAAAATATCTGTGCAAATATTGCCAAAATTACAACAATTTTTATCGACAAGAAAATTGACATTCTCTTCTCTATAGCCAGAGCTTTACTTTAATACTAAATGCACTTATTCAGACCATGTCTGTTATTGTTATGTGCGTTATTACACACTTAACAATTGACGTGCAAAGATATCAATCAGCTCGAAATGTTCATGTATTTAATTGAAAGTGTTTTCATTTTGATCGGCTAACCACTCGATTATTTAAAGGAAGTTTTGGATTATTCGGCTAATCTAAAAACCAAAATCGAAAAACCAAGAATTTTCATTTGATCTTTATATGCCAGAAATACATTTAAACTCATAGTGTTTTCTTTTCTGGAAAAGAGGTAAAATTTTTAAAATTTTTCTGTAAATATTGGAAATTTGCAGGAGTCTTAAAACAGAAATTACTTTTCGTAAATTTAATTTCTAATAAAATCTAATCAATTCCTTTATTTCAAATATCGGAATGTTGCCATTTTCTGCAAAAAAGTGTAAAAAATATTGCACTTTTTTCTAGAAAAGAAATCAGCTTTAAATATTCTCAGTTTGGAGGTTCAATTGGTAAAAAAAAAAAATATTATAAATAACAATAATTGATCTGAACCAATCAGAAGGGAAATTCATAAACGAAATGTGAAATCATCTTATTACAAAATATCTCTTGGAAGATATTGCACCTCATTTCCAATCGAGGGCAAACAGTAGTTGAGAATATCCACTATCAATCCCTTTTCGCACCTTTTAAAAATATATAAAGCATTCTCTTATTCCATTAAAATCCTAACTCGCTTTTATATAATTTTTTATCACCACATGCCAGTGGGCGTAGTTGAATGGGAGTGGGATATTAACCATTTTAGCCCTTAATTCTTAATAGCACATTTCAATATAAGCGAGAAGTTACTTGCTTAGTAATTAATCGCTCAATGGTTACCCGATTAAATACTTATTGTAAATATAAAATTAATTATTTTGATGGCATTAGTTCAACTTTTTTTAATAAAATAAAAGAAATGCATGCACGGAATGGCATAGAACATCATAGATGATATCTAAATTTAAATGTGTTATTTAAAGCATGTTTACGTTAGAAATAAGCGACTTTAATCATAGAAAGTATTTAGGTTATGTTGAGGTCTGCAGTGACAAATGTTTTATATATAGTCCTCATTTACTTTTTCCATAAAAGTTGCATATATTTCAATAATAAGGCCAATAAAATATTATATATATTATTTTAAAGTGATAGCATGAATATTTTCTTGTTCAATAATATTAACACATTCTTTCCATGTCATTTGTTTTAAATATTTTACAAGCTTTTCATTTTCATTTGGTTCACTTACATATTCTTTATCCGAAAAATATGTCTGTTGCCATTCTTGGTTGGATTGTGTTCGTTCAGTTGGATGGTGGAATAAAAGTAGTTTTTGTTGGAAATTTTTAAAAGAAAAACAGTTACTCAGTGCAACTAAAATTGGCTTTTATTATCAGTTGTAATCGTGGGCGTAAGAAATGGAAATAAATCTATCGCAAAGTTCGTTGTGCACGACCTATTTTGCTTAAGATGATAATTTATACTAAAAACATATGTTATTTAAATATCAACAGACTTAATGCAATTAATGAAGTCAGTTAAAACGGAATGACATATTTATTTGGAATCTCGTTATATTGAATTCGCGTAAAAACAGGATTAGGTGTACTAACAACGTATCATTTGTGATTGTAGGAAATATTAATGCTAACAAATTGGACTTGTAGAATCTTTAATCGTTAAAATCAAATATATAGCTCTGTTTATACTATGAAATTTCTGCTTAACAATCTAAGCTACAAAATATATTATTATTTTGAAAATCATTTACTTTATATATAAATATATACATACCTACATAAAATAGTCCAAAATGGCGGCTCAAGACTAAATATCAGGCAGATATAGAAAAATACCAAATTTAATTTAACATGGAAGCAGCCAAATTTCAAATAAATTGATTTTCTATCGCAGTTGATGTTTAATCGTTTCTTTAACCCTAGGATGACCTACATGGTCTGGCCAGACCATTTTTGACTTTCATATGAAATATTTTTATTTACAGAAAAATTAAAAAAAAAACTAAAAACGTGAATTCTAATAAAACAACAAGTTTGGAATAGATAAGGTCATGCTAAGGGGTCAGAAAGCTACCCATAAGAAAAAGTTCGATAAGTGCACCTCATGGTCTGGCTAGACCACAAGCTATTTTCATTAATAGTTATATGTTTTGATTTTTCTTTGCAAAGAAGTAAATGCAATGAAATCATTTCAAATGAAATAAATGAGTGTAAACTCTTTTGAAGATACAAAAGCATAACGATTTGTTTTTTTACTCCCCTTTACTTAGCAAAAACAATTTCAAAAGCACCTGTGTTGTTGCTAAGTAAAATATTCTCATTAGACAAAACTAGTAACGGTAAATATTGTGTGTCTTTTGAAGTGGTCAAGTCAAGCAATAAAGCGATAAAGCCTGAGAGTTAGAAATTTGCTAGATTCCAGCGTCTTGCACCAGCTGAAAGACAAGCGGCTGAAAAACGAATGATGGAATATTTGTGAAATAGCGATGAAGAAGAACTTTATTTTACGAGTGAGGAGGAGAACGATTATATTCTTTGAATGATGACATCAATTATAATTGATGTCTACCATCATAAGTTTTTGGATTTTAGGGGTCTCAATTAGTTCAAGTTCTGAAGTTCAAAAATGTGCAACCGTGTCATGCGTCTGAAGACTGACGAGTTTGATGAAGATGAATATGACGATGGTGCACAAGCCGAAAGTAATGAAATCTTTTCGAGCACAACAGGCATACTGTGGAACGCAAAACCACCACCATCTTGTAGACCACCTATAAAATGTTCCTATTGCAATTAGAGCTGGTCAAACTCGTAAATTTCTGCCAATTATTATAGATTTTAAAAGAAATGTTTACACCAGGTATGGTAAATATAATTGTAAGGGAAACAAATCGAAAAGAACAAGAAATAAATCTAGATTTGTACAACAAATCAAAAAATAAAAACTTGTAAAATGGGAACCTACAATCAAAAATGATTTATTATGCTTTTGCTGGTTTGTTGATTTTTTTCGAATCTGCAAATGTGCAACACAACCTGTCATGCCTTCAACATGGTCAAGAAACCAAAACGTACATTTGCAACGACTCTTTAAATAAATAATATACATATTTTATAAAATTATATGCAAAATTTATTAAAATATTGAAAATAAAAAGAACGAAACCAAAATATTCGTTTAGATTACTAAATTGGTTAGGATTTTGAACCGTGGTCTGGCCAGACCATGTGGTGCACTTAGTGGTGTAAAGGTTATAGAACATCGTAGGGTTAATTGTGTAAAAGATTTTCATTTGTAACTTCTTTTAAGAAAATTAATTTTTTAAATATAAGCACAAAACAGCTGTTAAGTTTTAATTTGAATTCTAACAATTAAAATTTTTTTCTTGCATTATCACTTTAAAACTTCTCAAAATCAATTTGTACTTTCTCAATACTAATTCCGATTTTTTATTATTTATGTAGATATTCTCAACATTCATTTCGATTTCTTGTTATAATGCTTTATTTGCTTAATTGGTATTAAAAAATAATACAAAATAAAAATTTTATTCCATCCATTATAGTACAATTGACAATTTTTTTGCACTAATATTTAACCACGTGCAACAAATTTGTTTCTTTTGTTTTATTGAACTAGCATGTATATTTTCAATAAAATTTATTATTACTAGAAGTCAGCTCTAGAGCTAGAAAGTGATACATAATTGGAGAATATTTAAGTGAGTAATTTAAATTATTTCTTTTAATAACCGCACCTGTTTAATAAACATTTTTTAGTAACAAAAGTTAATAACGGTATTGAAAATCAATCAAGAACAAAAATTCAATTCCGGGCAACTCTGGCTGGCTCTCAAAACATTTTACAGAAGTTTCCTAAGACCTCAAAATGTCGAGGTCTAAAGATAAATCGATTTTTTTCAAAGCTTGCTAAAACCAATAACTTCACCATATTTGAAAATTTGCAATTCTACCAGCGAAAAGTTAAAGTGCACCCCAGAATGGTTTTGCAATAAATAAAATACTGAGAACAACAATTACGTAGCTTATATTGTGCGATGAATTAACTTTGTGAAAGTTTTAAATAATTTTAAGGCAGCACTAGATTGGTCGTTATCGAAAAATAAACTCTTTATATTTTAAGTAACAAAATCAGTTCATATCTGCTTAATATTAAATTTATAATACAATTTAAAAGTACTAAATTTATTTCACGGCAGCAGGTGTTATTCATACGAACAACTTATTGTTCAAAATTTCATTTAACCGCAACAGATTCTATATTTGCTTAACCGCACTAAACTGAATGTAAATTATATATTTTATTTATTCACATCAACACTCAGCGATAGTTAAGATATCTAAGACTCAAAACAACTAAATTGTTATATTTCAAAACCAACACTATGAAAATTTTAATAAAAACCAGTTCCTTCTCACATAAACATGCTGAAGAACATGCAAGTGCTGGAAAAATATTATAGAGTTTTTCCACTTCTTTACATTCTGGCCCTTTTTACTTCGTAAAATTACTTAAGTGTTGAATTGCAAACTGCGATGAATACTTTTCTGTCATTTGATTTTTCCACTAAATTTTATTAGAAACATTTCTTGTTTTTTTATACTCACCAGTATATTTTTTAAATTATTATTAAAGCGAAATTGCACAGTTTAAGCAATAGCGCTCGGATTTTTTTCACCTAATAAAATTTAACAAACTACTACTCTTCAAAATAAAAAAAAACTATTGCGTGCTTCTATTCAGTGGAAGCAAATGAAACGTCAAGGCTTTTAAAAATTAAGTTTAAATAAACTTAAGACCACACTATTGAAGAAAATTGAAATAAAAATTAAAAATATATTTCAAATTAATCATAAATCAATAATGAACCAAAATACAAATATTATTGCCAAAAAAAAAGCCTCGAGCAAAAGCTTCCACGCGTTTCTCACAATAATAGTTTCATTTTGGATCATTGTTGTTTTAAAATTAATTTAAGATTTATCATTAAATTTTTAGTTACATTTTCTTAAAAAAATCGTTTTTTTATCGAAAAGTACTTTTCGAAAGCGTCTAAAAATTCTAACACATTATGAGAAGATAAGAACATGAACGACACCAGCAATCTTGCACGAGTACAATGTGACGTGCGATTAATTATAACAATATTAAGTATACGCACGGAAGCACAATACAAAAGGAGAGTACGGTATAAGCATCCAAGTGAAGCGTATACGAAGCTATAACTCTGTGAGTTAAGGAAAAGGAAAACATTCATAAAAGCTGGGAAATTTGCTCTGACCAATTAACAGTTTTTCAAAAAGTACTCTGCTTTTGTGAAAATATATTTATTTATTTATGCTCATGAAATTTGTTCATTTACTTTTTGTCATAAATTATTTTTTAGTGAAGACTGCAGTTTATCAATTCAAAGTTTTTTTTTTATTTTGCTTATTACGGACCATTAAAAAAGGAGTACCATAAAGTTTAACCTCAAAAACCCTACATGTAGATACTTCGAAAATCTATATTGTGAAATACCCAGAAATTTGTACCGACCTGAACTCTTGGAATCTGTGGTGATGTCGAAAAATGCTGTCCGCTCCACATTTAAGAATTATATTTCAAAGAAAAAAATTTCAATTGAAACTGCTATAAATTTAGTTTCATTTTACCATCACAAAACATAATTCTTTTAAGGAATAGCTCAAAAATCTATCATCTTTGCTGGTAGTCGCTCTTCATACGGAACGCACCGTTAACAGGTTAACAATGAATGACATCATACAATATAGAGAGAACTCGTTCTTCGGGCGAATACTTCGTATGTGAAATAAACTTCTTGCAGACGTTTGCCCTGCCACTTCAACTTAAGGAAATTCAAATCTTGTTTCTACATGAACTACTCCGTTAATCCTCCCTTCCATAAATAGTTTTTGTGGGGCAATGCATTATATATTTAGGAGTCATCCCCTGAGTGCTGGTCCAAGATAAAATAGAAAAATGAAGACTGCTTTAAATGGGAGAAATCGTTATATAAATATATATCTTTTGAGAAACGCATAAATTCAAATTATTTTTGTATAGGCCTCGTAGAATTAATAAGTCGATTGTTATTATTATTATTATATTTTTTACTATCACACTTACATACATTTTCTCACATCTGTATGTGAATGTTTCCGAACTTAGCAACCAATAAATACTACATCGAGAGGGAAACATTTGTGTGTCGAATAAATTGTTTTAACTAAAACATGCCTTCGCACTCGTTTTCCCCATTAACGCGTATTTCATAATTTCCCTTGTATATTTTAATTAAATGTTGAATTACGCGTTTTGGTTGCCAAAATATCTCTTTGGCCTGTCAAAGTGTAAAGTTGACGTCATTTTACTTCCTTGAATTCTACTGTCTTAGGATATACAATTTAATTTAATTATAATTGTCATTCACTTTAGATCACCTTCAGGCTCAAGAATTTCAAACTTGTTCGAGTTACATATAATTAACACGTGTAACTAATATTATGAAATTGATTACACACTGTTTTCACTTAAGGAATTCTATTTGTAAATGGTTTTTGCTATTATTTAGGATGTTGTCATAAAATGTTATTTTATTGTTTGTTGTGTGGGTATTGTTTGGCGTTTTGTGGGTTGTGGAGCATAAAGAGTGTGTGTATTGTTTCGGGCAAATGTATTGTTAATGCCACACGTCTACGTCAGTATTTCATACGAAGTATGAGATGTGTTTGCAAGGCATTGCGATTCGGAGCTACACATTTATCGTGTTGTATGTGGGTTATTCGATTAAGCCGTTTTCGTTTACATCCACTAAGAATTATTTAACAGTTTATTTTTTACAAGTTTCTTATTATGATATTCAGACCTGTATTTTTTTTATCACAGTTAACAGCATTAAGTATTTCATAAGCTATTTCGAACAGACTGTTTCCAAGTTTTGTTGTGTCTTTAAACAGGATTCAAGACCTGCTGTACTTCTCTTATGTAATTTTCGATAAGTTGATTCTGCTAAAAGGTTTTATGAATTTTGGTGGTTTTTCAATTTATTTAGGACTATTTTCAGTACATCAATCCACAAAAATTTGCTACGTATCCAACCCTGAAATCATATTCTTGATAACGTTTGATTTTTAATAGCATCTTTTCTCATATATGAAACAAGTTTGATTAGAAAAATATGAAAAACGCATGACCCTAGAGGTTATACCTTTAACTCACGCTAATATTAAGCGCAAAAGTATCGTCACATGACGCTTGTAATATTCCATGCTTTTGAGCTGATCGGTCTAAGGCGGTGATTGATATAGTTCTCGGTTAGTATAAAAAATCGACAACATTAACTGACCACATATATTACTTCGGAACTTTAAAAAAAAAAAAAAAATATATATATATATATATATATATATATATAAATAAATATATATATATATATATATATATATATAAATAAATAAATATATATATATTTATATATATATATATATATATATATATATATCTTTGTGTAACTTCTTCGTTCGCGATATCTACGCTGGGATTAACCGACTTCGATGAAAAATACGATGGGCGACGTGGTACTTAAATTTCAAGAGCGGATAGGCGTTTAAAATATATTCTTAAACACAAATTTAATAAGTGCTTTTCTCAATTTTTTTTTCTGATTTCCTGATGTCGACGTTCTCGAAACGGTTAAAATTTTTGATACGCTAAAGTAAGAAACGCTTTTCGGAACGCTTTCAGTTTAGTCGAAATTTTTTCAGCCGTTCAAAAGTTATAAGTTGGTAATATAGTTACATAGGCACACACAGAGCCAGGCACACGAACACACAGACTGGCGACCGGGTCTCAGAATTTGCCAGAGAAGTTTCTAAGTTTTCTTCAAAACTACATTTGATACCGATTAAAATTTTAGATTGTTTTATTTAGCTCTTTTGAGGCTTCATGTGCAGGCAGACGGTTATCGCTTATTTAGCTTCCCTAATCTAAAAGATCGTGAATATATACACCTCAAGAGGTCGCATTTTAATATTGCAAAAATTACACAAGGAATAACAAACTAATAAATACCATTTCCGTTATATATTATTTTCTTAGACTAGCACTGAGGGGATGAACTCTACATATGTAGTTTATCGTTAAGAGGACAGATGAAGAGAGATTTTGGCTTTTTATTTCGCCGCTGAATTTTGCTGCCTGTGTTGCCATCTGATTATTTTTCCTTATGTCCTATTTATCTGAATATTTTTCCATCCCCCATTAATCAAACTTGTTTGGTCTATTTATATATCATTCTACTTAAGATAATATGCTTTATATCTTGATCTAGCTGTAAGAATATGTACCCTAGACATGCGTTGCTTTGTGCCAACGCTACAAACGAGGCGATAGTGTTAAGCAGAAGAGAATTTTTACATCTGCGACGAATGTTCTTTTATTGCTACATGACGATGTTAATTTCTATCGGTAGTGCTCAGCGAACAATGCAAGACTTTGTCATTTAAACAATCCGACAATAATTAACTAAATTCTGGCTAATGAAGATCAGAAACATTCGACATCATATTCATGAAAGTGCGGAGTCGAACTCGGAATCAAAGTGATCTTGGCCTTGTTCGCTACTTCAGCCAACAGGTCTTTAATCACACTATTGTAGGTTATAAATATATAGAAGTAAAATTTACGTGGTTTAGTTATCTAGAGTTAAAGATCGCGGTCAAAATTAAAGAAAGCGAGGTAGGTTCTTTATTAATTTACAACCAAGAAAAAATGTGATTTGTTATTCGCTCAAATACATGACACTTTATCTACCCAAAAGCAACTGAAGTTTTTGCTGCGTTTTTAATTTAACAATTCCCAGTATGCCCACTTACTTGGTGTTTAATAATTTTCACTTATGGCCTATTTTCAATCAATCTACAGATTTTATTCGAACATTCTAAGCACGAACCGAAGGAAGAACTATCTGGCATTTCTTACAGTAGTTAAGAATGAAAAGTAAAACAAGCAAAAGAAAAAAAATAGCACTTATGCAAAACAATGATAAGAATATATTTTCCACAACAAAACAATTTTTAGGATTTTATAAAACAATAAACTGTTGCCATAACGCAACACTTAAGAACGCAGCAATGCTGGTGTTTTGTAGACAACGTGAAAAAACAAACAAAAGATTGTTTTAGTTGAACAAAAATCAAACAACAGATCTTCAGTAAAATTCATAGAAAAAAGTACAAAATATGAAAAACCGATTTTAAGAATGTCTGTAAATGTGGGATATTTTTTGCATTAAATTTTGCATCAATTTGGTCGAGCTTATTTTATATTGAGGCCTCAGGCTTAAATTGTTTCAATTCATATTCTCTATTGTGCGCATATATTTTATAATGAAAAAGCGTACGAGAACAATATTACTGCGTTGGTAACGCACTTAAGTCCCTGCCTAGTCATTTAATTATTTTTCATGTTTCTCAAGACATTTGATGATTTGAATTTACTAAAGTACCAACATAAACTTTCATATTTCTGGAAAAACTACTCTTTATGTAACCATTTATTATGAATAAATAACAATAATTTCATAAAACAATTTCTAATTATAAATATATATCGCTCTTCCAACAAGCACTAATACAAAGCACTCCATCAGGCGCTATCCTTCACAACGGAACCCGCATATTCTCAAACCAGTTGGTTAATAATTTATCTGGATATTGTCAATAACCCCTTTCTGATAAATCGAAAATACAAAATAATGGAAACTTCGAAACTGAAGCAAAACTACTTTTTCAAAAATTGATTCTAAGTCTTTTCACTGGGAATTTAGTAATTCATGTCTCAACTTTGATTGTGACTTTAATTAACATACAGAGTTATTAGCTTCGTATACGCTTCTTATTAGCTTCACTTGTATGCTTCCGTGCGTATAGTTAATATTATTATAAATAATCGCACGTCAAATTGTACTCGTACAAGATTGCTGGTGTCGTTCATGTTCTTATCTTCTCATAATGTGTAAGAATTTTTACACGCTTTTGAAACGTACTTTTCGAAAAAACGCTTTTTATGAAAATGTAACTAAAAATTTAATGATAAATTTTAAATTATTTTTAAAACAATAATGATCAAAAATGAAAGTATTATTGTGAGAAAAGAGTGGAAGCTTTTGATCGAGGCTTTTTTTTCGCAATAATATTCGATTAATTAAACATAAATGTTTAGCTTTTTAGATCAATTTTCTTAAAAAGAATGATTTTATGTTTATTTAAACTAAATTTTTAAAAGCCTTGAAGACCAGTAGATTGTTATTTTTCATTAAGTGAAAAAAATCCGAGCGCTATTGTATAAACAGTGAGATTTTGCTTTAACAATTGTTATTTCGCTGTAAATATTTGAATATTTTTTTAAGAGAATAACACAACTATTTCATAAACAAAAAAAAAAACAATTTCTTAATTTTTGTTTTCAACATAAAATGTATCAGCAACGCAACATCATATAAGAAAGAACACTGGTGAGTAAAAAAATGACAACAAGAAGTGCTTCTAATAAAATTTACTTGATAAATCAAATGACAGAAAAGTATTCAGCAAAGTTTTCAATTCAACACTTAAGTAATTTTACGAAGTAAAAATGGCTGGAATGTAAAGAGGTAGAAAAACTCCAGAAACTTTTTCCAGCACTCGCACGTTCTTCGGCATATTTATGTGAGCAGGAACTATCTTTATTACAAATTTAATTTTTTTGGTTTAAAGTTTAACAATTTCGTTGTTTTGAGTTTTGGATATCTTAACTATCACTGAGTGTTGATATGAATAAATAAAATATTTCATTTAGATTCATTTTAATGTGGTTAAACGAAAGTAGAATGTAATAGAATCTGTTGCATTTGTATGAGATTTTGAACAACATGTTGTTGGTATGAAAAAAAACCTACTTCCGTGCAAGAAATTCAGTACTTTTAAAATTGTACTATAAAACAAATATTAACCAAATAGGAACTTAAAATATAAAGTGCTCCCATTATTTCGAATATTAATATTCCTGGTAGATAACGACGAATTTAGTCCGGCTTCGAACTCTGCACCATAGGACCAGCTATTTAATAGATTGTCAGTTTCAAAGTTATACAAAACTTTTCCAAAGGTAACAGTAGGTCTTGAATAATAATTTGTTGCACAATTATAACTACGTAATTGTTGTTGTCAAGATATTATTTATCGGAAAATTTATTGGGAGTACATTTTAACCCTCCGCTGGTGGCATTGAAAGTTTTTAAATATGGTGTTTTGAAAAAAATTGAGTTGTAATACGATTTTTTCTGGCATATTCTGAGAGTCAGTCACTTTGTTTGAAATTGAGTTTTTGGTCTTGATTGATTTTCAATATCAATTTCAACTATTTTTACTAATAAATGTTTGTTAAATTGGTGCGACTATTAAAAGAAATTTTTTTATAATAAATTTTATTTTCCAGTCCTAAAGCTGTTTTCTTGGCTTTTCTGATTTTAGGTGCTTATAAATTTGATTAAAATATCGAATATTTTAATTTAATAAACTTAAAAAAAATTTTGTTTTGATGGTTTTACTTGGACACAAAAAATAATTCAGTTGTCCAAGCCTGGAATAAAATATTTATTTTTGTATAATTTGTAATGCTAATTTTATTTTTCATCAAGTATTAAATAGGTTTAATAAGGAAAAACAGCAAAATCCTGTTCTTTGCCACCAGTTTCTCTCACAAAATTTCATTCACAACAAAAATGCAGCTGCTACAATTCAATCAACAATATAATTATAGATAAAATTTTTAGATAAATGGGGTACAATTTAATGGCAGGTACCACTATAACGGGCAGATGTAAAAGGACAAACGTGCTGTTGCAGTGAATCCTTCTGAGACCAAGAAATTCGACCGTTGGCTTTAGGAAATTGGGCAAACCATCTTCTGCATTGGAAACTCCAAAAATTATTTCATGCTCTTCGTGGACCACCTACAAATATATTATTTCCTGGGATGTTAAATGAGTTAAGTTATAATGAAATAGTTTATTGAATTATATAAAAATTATTTTGTTCAAAATGAGATTGAAAATATACAAGTTTGCATTCAGGATGAGCAAATATAAGATGACAGCAAGAAATCCGAATTAATGTTGAGAGTATACGAATAAATAATAAGAAACCAGTGAACATACAAATTACTGAAACAGATGTTTTGTTTTAATATCTACAAATTAAGTTTTCTAAACTTTTATTTTTTGCAGATCGTCTGAAAGTTTTATATCTGAACCCCTACTCAAAATTAGGTCTTATATGTTTATATATGCACCCAAAGAAAATGTACTTTTTAAGTTATAATCTTTTATAAATTTAAGATTGCTAAAAGAAATTTCTTAGTTTAAACAGGGATATCCTTTTGATTTGAATGATTGAAAGTTCTGTTGTATAAATTCCATATGTTTGTATTAATATTTCTTGCAATCACAAAAAGTACGTTGTCAGCACCCCTAATCCTTTTGTTAAGCGAATTCGCTTTATCGAGTTTCCAAATAAATATCTCATTCTGTTTTTAACTGACTTGATTTTATTTAGATCTAAGAAAAGTATTTATTTTTACCAGAAAAACGTTATTTGCACTGGATTTGAAAGACTTTAAATGAACCACAAAATAGGCTGCGCTAGAAATAATTTGCTATGAAACCCAACCCAATGAAAACAGGAGATTTCCTTGTACATTTCAAATAAATTTAGTTGAAGGTAAAAGTACGATGATAATGATTTAAAAAAAAATATATAATTATGTAACAAAAACCTTTATTTTTAAGTTTTATGATGTTTGCAATAATTTTTTTAATAGTTTTTATTTAAATAAAATATGTTTTTGTATATAAATTATTATTTTATTGTATCTGATATTTCACACTTAGAATTTATTCACTCATATAATAAGGATAATCTATAATATATAACGCGATATATTTAACGCGAGCTTTCGAGGAACATATCTATCGCGTCAAAACAGAATTACGTGTATTAGAGTTTTTTGTAGAGAGATTAACTTATAAATCCTTTCTTTTTTACAAATCCATCTTTGTATCCGTTAAACCCATAATACCCTAGACAGACATAGAATTTCTATATCATAATATAAATACTATGATTTGTGATACTAAATTGGCATGTCAGACATGTAATACATATACTAGTATTTTTGTTTTTATATTTACGTCAGCAAAAATGGAAAAACAAAAAGTTTTAAGAATAACAATAAAATTGCATATTTTATATGAGAAAAGAAAATGTGTTTTAGGTATGCAATCTCATTGGAAAAACGGTAGGGCATAGCCTTATACTCGTTAGGATCTTCATCAGAGTAGAGAACTGGTGCCACTTTATTTGGTGTTGGCAAATCGACCATTGCAGAAATTGTTATAGATGTTGGCATTGTTATGTATTATTATTATAGATGTTTTAAAATATTTTTAATAAATTATAACTGTCAATACTGTCAGAACTGACAATCGATTTTGTAACTGGGTTTCCCCAATGTTCATTAAACACAGCTGCAGACAACAGACAACATACTACATTTATGCTACGAATTGTTTCGTCGTATACAAACCAGACATAAACCAGCTTGTAATTGTAGTATAGCATACTAATATGATACAGAAATCCTATGTCTGTCTAGGGTATAACTTTATTAATTGTAAAAAGACAATTTCGACGAACTTCGCACAGCACGATGAATTTATCGTCAATAATTATTATAATTATAATTTAGTTGCGCAAGTTCGTCGAATAAGATTAGAGCGAAAATAACAGCAGTTAATGTCATTTAAAATTACTTGTCATATAGATACATAAATAATGCTGTAAACGCTACTGGGATGAACGACGAGTTTTCTTAATGAATATTCGTCGTTGGAAATAGACCAAATTTACGTAAGTAAAAACACACACAATATGCACGTTGAAGAAAATACGTTGTGCTCAACGAACTTTGCGATAGATTTAATTCCATTTCTGTCGCCGTCGAACGCTGTGCCGAATCTTACCAAAGCACGTATGGCCTTACATGTGTTTTCAAGTACCAATATTGTTCTTTCTACATTCCAAAACAGTTCAGGGGTTTTTCTTATTATATTTGTTGTTATATCTAGCACAAAAAATATGTATAAAAATTATATAAGATACTTCTATTGTATATCACAAATCATTAACTTACGATTTATGTCCTTGTCAAATTATTTACTCTCAATATATATGATCACAATGCTGAAAAAGGCGATGTGTAATAAATATGTAAATTAAATAAATAGTTTGCTACAGCACAACGAAAATCAATGGTCTACTTAATAATACTATCACAGATCTTTAAGTAATTTAAGTTATGGCAATTGAGTACTGGAGCTTTGTGTTATCCTTGTCTTCTTTATAATTCGTCGTCCTGTGTATTTTTTCTTGTATGCGTAGACTCTCTATAGTGAGACGTTTGTTTGTCATTTTCTCTTTGTTTAAAACTTTAACATTGTAAAAATGAATTTTATGGTCTTTCTCTTTTGCATGCTGTGCAACTGCTGTCGTTTCTTTATCTTTCTTGATGTCCGAATCATGCTCTATTATTCTTGTACCCAATTTTCTCTATGTCACCCCAATATATACATTTTCACATTTTTCATTTTTATTTCCCACCCCTGAAAGTGAAATGATAATATATTTGTGTTTTTGATTTAACAACGCAACTCTTATTGAGGCATGAAATAGTTTTGTTTAAGAAAAGTTTTAAATTTGTAATTATTGGAAGAGAAATTAAAATTTTTTCAACTATTTTTATCAATTCAAATCTTCATGATGTATAAGGCAGTTTTAATTAAGAAAAACTTAAAGTTTTTTAACATTTTAGTTATTACATGTACCACAAAATACTTAATGTGAAAAAAAAACTTAATTTCCATCCCTGGAAAAAATTTAGTTGTGTTCAGTTTTTAATAGACAATTAAGGACTCTCAAAGCGTGAAATAATTATTAATAATTGGTTTTTGGTGTTAATTTTGCGCCTAGAAACAGGTGTAAGATTCCCAGCTCTGGAACTGTATTTCGGATTTTTCTTAACTTAAGTTCATTTCCAAAACATGTAGTCTCTAGCTCTTCTGGGGGCTTGGGAAAAAAGATTTCATGTACAGACCGAAGGACATCGCTCAATTATCATCGTTATTCTTAAGGATCCAGAATGTATATACTTTATAGGGTCACACATGGAATGACAAACCTAAACATACTATTTCACTTTTTTGTGAAGGGTATAAAAATTAACTACGAACGCTTTTACAAAAATTAAATATTTTTCATTTATTTATAACGTAAACACGTCATTAAATAACACATTTAAATTCAAATACTGTCTACGATGTTTTACGCTATTCCATGCGTGCATTCCTTTTATTTTATTTCAAATAAGTTGCGCTCATGTCATCTAACTAATTAATTCTATATACATTAAAGTTTTTAATCGGGTAAGAATTAAGCGATTAATTACTAAGCGAGTAACTTATCGATTAGAACGAAAAGGGTTATTTAGAAATACGGGCTATAATGAATAGTATCCATTTCCCATTCGACTAAGACCAGTGCCATGTAGTGATTAAAAGTTACAAAAAAGCGAATTAGGAATTTAAAGGAATAAGAGAATATTTTATATATTTTTAAAAGGTGAGGAACGAGATTGATATTTAATATTCTCAACTACTGATTGCCCTCGATTTCTGCCACATCTTCGATTAGTGAAGTGGTTCCCAATATCTTCTAAGATATCTTTTCTAAAAAAAGGATCCCCCATTACGTCTACGAATTCTTTCATTCTGATAAATTTTTGTTATTAATGTTATTGTGATACCCTTCAAACAAAAGTGAAAGGATATATTTAGGTTTGTCATTCCGTATGTAATTTCTTCGATATCAATATGCGACCCCATAAAGTATATATATTCTGGATTTCTATGAATAGCGATAACGATTAAGCGATGTCCGTCTATCCGTCTGTCCGGTTGTCTGTACGTGAAATCGGTTTTCCCAAGCCCCCAAAGAGCTAGAGACTTTATTCTTGGATTGGAAATGAGCCTACATAGAGTGGTATTGAAATTCAGCAAAATCGGAAGGATGGTTCCAGAGCTGGGAAGCTTATACCTATTTCTCCAGGGCTGGGAAATTAAAAGTTTGGTATTATGTAGTACATATAATAACTAAAATGTTTAAAAATTTCAAGTTTTGTTTAAATAAAACCGTTTTATATATCATGAAGATTTGCATTAATTAAAAAATATTTTTAAAATTAAAAATTCTCATCCAGGGTTAGGAAATATACATTTTTTTATACACTAAAATAACCAAAAATCAACCAACGTCATTTTTTCTGGTTAAAATAATATTTTTAATCTGGCAAAACAAAATTGGTATCAAAACTTAAAAAAAATCGATTTCAGGGTTGGATAATTGAAATATTTTGTACTACATGAAAGTGACAAATGGTTACAAATTTGTAGTTTTTTTTAATAATACCGCTTTAATGAAGACTTGCATAGATGAATAAAATTTTTAAAAATTAAAAGTTTTCACCCAGGGTCAATTTGGTATAAAATATTTAAAAAAAATCTTTGGTAAAAAAAAATAATTTTCGCTTCCAGGGATCGGAAATTAAAATTTTTTATGCATAAAAGTAACAAAAAAAATTAAAGTCTTTTATTTTATGTATAGTTGTATATTTTATTCGACCTTAGAAATTTATGCATATATGTTTCTTCTTTGTCAGGCTCAAGGTCATAATACATTTAAATAAAATTCTTATTTTGTTTTATTAAATTTTGTCAATTGTTATATTTTATTATTTTCAATATTTCGAGCCCCTTCGGTGCTCATCTTCAGGAAATATGCTATATAAACAAAAAATATAAAATATTATTATAAAGACAAAACAACAAAAATTATGTCTTACTTGGAGTAAGGTCGTCGGTTGTCCGCTTTCTTAAAAAGTTAAACGCTTACTAAAAAATTCTGTTTGTTTACCTATTTTTGTTTATGTTTAGCTAATACATGTTGTAGTTCATTCGTATGTTCGCGGGAGTGTTAATTATATGTAACATCTCAATTATATACCTCTTTTTGTAATTGTTTTCTTGCTGTAAAATTGATGTACTATCAATGTTGGGAGAGTGTCCAGTATTTGCACAGTGGGCCGCTAAAGCTGTTTTTTTGGTCTGTAATTCTTTTCCGTGTCTTATGATCAGACTTGTGTGCGGCTAATCTAGTACGCAGTTTAGATTTAGTAGCTCCGACATGTATTTTACTGCATTTAATCGACCAATCTCCGTTACATGGAATTTTGTATACCACGTTAGACTTATCCGGTTTATCAACTTTTGATTTTGTATACGAAAATAACTTATTTAAGGTGTTGTCTGTTTTTAATGCAATATTAATGTTTTGTTTGTCGAATAAATCGGAATTAATTATTCTTTCAGAAAAACCGGGGATATGTGTTGTTGACTTATACGTTTTCGCTGTTTTTTCCATTGGCGCGTTATTAATATTTCTAGCTGCATTTTTAACAATAGTATTTGCTAACGTAAACGAGAAGCTATTTTTCTGTAAGATCCTCTTAATCTTATGTATGTTCTCTTTGTGATAAATAGTGTCGCTAATTTTTAGAACCCTCCTTACAAAATTATGTGCGGTGTTAATTTTAATATGTTTAGGGTGATTTGAAAACCAATTAATTAATCGTCCCGAAGCTGTTGGCTTTTGGTACCAGTCAAAGGTTAAACTATTTCCTTTACGTATTATTAACGTATCTAAGTACGGTAATTTGCCGTCTTGTTCTAGTTAAATAGTAAACTGTATATGTCTATGGAAACTATTTAATGCTTCCAATGTTTCCTCTACCATATTCCTTTTAGTTATACAGAATAAGTCATCAACGTATTTTATCACACATCGTGGTTTATGAATTAGTTTACCAATTGTGGTGTCTAATAAATCTTCCATTATTATGTCCGCTATTACCGGTGATGCTGGTGAACCCATCGGCATTCCTTTTAATTGTTCATACACCTTATCTTTGTATTTAAAATATCTATTATCTTTTATACAAAAACTTAAAATGGTGATGAATAAATCTTGTGGTATTTTTGTGTGTGTTGTAATCTCTTCCCACTTGTTCTTTGTAATTTCTAATGCCAAGTTTACCGGTATACTCGGAAAAAGTGAAACAACATCAAATGAAACTAAAACTTCATCATCCTCTAGTTTTATATTTGATAGTTTATTTTTGATCTTTTATTTTCTAACAAACCCATTTTTTAATTTATAAAACAATTTTTTTTTCAAAATTTTGATCTGCAATATTTTTTGATGCCTGAACTTGACCAAAATGGTTAAAAGTTTTAAGTTTTTTTAAAAACGTTGGTAAAAAACAAAAATGTTCATCAAATATTTAAAAAAAATCTAAATTTCGTTTTTAAGGTTGGAAAATGAATTTTTTTCATTCATAAAACTAAGCAAAAAGGCAACTGACGTTATATTTCTTGCTGGCTAAAACTATTTTATTACGTAGATAGAACAAAACAGTACTTAAAAACATATATTATGCCAGACGTACGTTGGTGAAGGGTATATAAGATTCGGCACAGCCGAATATAGCACTTTTACTTGTTTTTTACTAAAACAGAGAATATTTAAACGTTAATTTATTTCCTGAAAATAAATAGTGAAGGACTTATTCTTGGTTAATCGATTAGCCGATTAAATTAACCGAGTAGTTAGCCGATCGAAATGAAAACACTTTTAATTAAATACACGAATATTTCGAGCTGATGAATATCTTTGCACGTCAATTGCTAAGTGTGTAATAACAGACATAACAGTAACAGACATGGTCTGAAAAAGTGCAGTTAGTATTAAACTAAAGTTCTGGAGAAGAGAATGGCAACTTTCTGGTCGACAAAAATTGTTGTAAATTTGGCAATATTTGCTCAAATATTTTTGCTAGCCACCTATTTGAAGGGTACGAGTGTTGAATTTGTGTTGAAAAAAAAAAACTGATTGATAAATATTTTAAGTTTTGGCTTTTACAAACAATGTGGGCAAGAAACAGTGCATTGGAAAATACCAAATTGGCGTTAACTACATTGTTCGTTCCAGCTATTCGCCAATGCAAATCACGTTTAAGGGCTTGGACGAAATTCCCACCAACTCGACAATAGAAAATAATGGACAAATCTTGAAAATCGAATTGAATTACAGCACCGTACCTGCAATGGAAGTGAATTTGACAGCTTTAGGAGTCGTTGGTACATTCCGTTTGGATTTTTTGTACTTTCAATGGTTTAAGACGACTCCTTTAAGAAATTTATTGCCGGTTCAGTTGCATGCTGTTTTCTATGACGAGAATTTAAAGAGTTTTGATGAGGCCGTTGTGTTAGACAAGAAGATCATTGTTTTAGCATTCGCCATTTCGGTATGAAAATAACTGCTTATAAAGTCATATAAAACAGAAATAAAATTTTCAGGTTCGTAGTAATCAACATAACTTTTTTAACGTCTTGAAGGATAAGCTTAAATATGTCCGACAGCCAAATAGCAAGACAGCAATTGATAACGTCAACCAGAATTATGGGAATTATTCGGGTAATCCAAAATATTTAAAATATTTTGCTTACGAAGGATCGTTTTCCGAGTTCTCTTGCGAAGGGATTATAATATGGATTGATTTGTATTATTCTTTGGCAATAACAGCAGAGACGGTAAATTGACTCGCTAACCAAAAAAATTTATTGCATATAAAATGAAACTTTTTTAGGTTCATGAGTTTCAAGAGCTTAAAGCGAATGATGTCGACCCATTAATTAGGCAAGTCAGTGAGTTCCAGAAGCCAAAATCAACAGTATATGAAAGTAAAGGAAACACCGTCTTGGCAATGCCAGGACTAATAGTTGGTGTTTTGTTTCTAATGTTTTATTCTTATTAAATTACATTTAGTTTTAGACTGTCTGACATCTTTCTTTCATATAATTACAAAAAGTGGAACTCAGAACTTCTTTGTTGTTGTACGAAAGAAAGAAAGAAAGATTTGTGCCATCTTCATGGCACAGGCAGTTAATTTACTTGATAAAGTTTTATTCAGTATTTTTGTCAATTCTCTTTCAATTCTTGCTTCGCATTTAATTCGCGGCTTTTAGATGTGCATTCAATTATATAATTCGTAATTATTCAATAAAAACTTGTGAAATTTAACTTGTTCGTTTGAATGTTTTATTTTCGTGTGACCAATCTCTTGAAAAATTTCATCTTAAATAAATATTATTTAAGATAAATTGTTATCTCATAAATATATTTGAACATTAAGTTGATAAGCAGTTTCAGCTTTTATATTTTTTATATAATATTATATTATATTTTTAATTAAAATTTAAAACCATTGAAATAAATATATGAATTGGATCGGTCGGTCTTTTTATACCCTTCACAAAAAAGTAACAGGGTATATTTGGGTTTGTCATTCCGTGTGTAATATCTTCGATATTAATATGGGATCCCACTAAGTATATATATTCTGCATCCTTATGAATAGCGATGACGATGAGCGATGTCCGTCTGTCTGTACGTGAAATTGGTTTTCCCAAGCCCCCAGAAGAGCTAGAGACTATATTCTTGAACTGATGGATTAGAAATGAACATAAATAGAGCGGTATTGAAATTCAGAAAGACGGTTCCAGTGCTCGGAAGCTTACATCTATTTCTCGACGCAAAACCAACACCAAAAACCATTTACTTGTTTGTTTATTTGTAAATTGAACTTATTTCATGCTTTGGACAGCCTCAATTGTCTATTTAAAATTAAAAAAAAAAAATTTTTTTCCAGGGATGGGAAATTAAAAGTTTTTTTTCACACATTCGGTATTTTATGGTATATATAATAACTAAAACGTTCAAAAATTTTAAGTCTTTCTTAAGTGAAACCGTTTTATACATCATGAAGACTTGCATTGGTAAAACAGATTTTACAAATTAAAAATTCTCATTCAGGGTTAGAAAATTTAATTTATTTTGTACATTAACATAACCAAAAAGCAACAAAACGTCGTTTTTCCTGGTTAAAATTATTGTTTTATTCTAGCTAAACAAAATTGGTATCTATATTAATATTTTTATAGGCTAATAGAAAATAAATAAATATTCAATTTCGACTCCAGGGTTCTATAATTGCAATATTTGTGGTACGTGAAAGTGACAATAATGGTTACATATATGCAATTTTTTAATTAAAACTGCTTTACAGAGTAAAAAACAAAATTTATTTTTCGCTTCCATGGTTTATGAACCAAAAAGCAACCAACGCCGTGTTTTTCACTGCAAAACAAAATTGGTATCGAAAATTAAAAAAGAAATTAAAATTTCGATTCCAGAGTTGGATAACTGCGTTATATTGTGAAAGATGGGAGTGGTCAAAATGTTTATATATATAAAGTTCTTCTTAAATAAAACTATTTTATGCCTCATTAGAGTTGCCTTAGTAGAAAAACAAAAAATTTGGTTTCAAGATTTAAAAAAATTTATAATTTTGATTCCAGGGTAGGATAACTGCAATATTGTGTGATACCTGAAAGTGACCGAAGTGGTTAAAAATTTAAAGATTTTTTTTAATAAAACAATTTTTCCTTTCAGGGATGGGAAATTGAGATTTTTTATACATAAAAGTAATAAAAAAGCAACTAACGTCGTTTATTTTTACTAATTAAAATTATTTTTTAATTTATGAAAAACAAGATTGATTTCAAAATTTTAAAAAAATTTAAATTTCTATTCCAGGATTAAATAACTGCAATATTTTGTGATAAATGAAAGTAACTAATATGGTTACAAATTTTAATTTTTTTTAAATAATGCTATATAACGCGTCATAATAAGTTACATTGGTATAAAAACACAAAGCAAATCAAAATTTCGTTTCAGGGATGAGAAATTGAGATTTTTCATACATAAAAGTAACCAAAAAGGCAACTAAGTAAAACATTTTTTAATTCAGGAAAAACAAAATTCGTATCAAATATTTAAAATAAATCAAAATTTTGATTCCAGATTAATGATAAGTTTTCTCCTAAATTGTACTTACTTTTTTCCAGGGAAATTAAAAAAGGTGTCATGCCTGAAAACTTAAAAAAATCTTCTCGGAAGGCGAAAAATCAGGATTTTCATTATATTAATACAAATGGAACTTCGACCAA
Organism: Linnaemya vulpina; assembly: GCA_963675445.1. Classification (NCBI taxonomy): domain Eukaryota; kingdom Metazoa; phylum Arthropoda; class Insecta; order Diptera; family Tachinidae; genus Linnaemya; species Linnaemya vulpina. The sequence goes on along the minus strand of OY776277.1, from coordinate 87,829,498 downwards.
TTTTGGTCCACTGCCGAAACATTTTGCTTTCAATGATATGCAAATACAACGAATAGGACCACCTACTTTTATAAAAATTATTACGCTGCCATTAAGGAACGAAAGATAAACATTCAGTTCAATTAACTATGGGAGATACCACAGGATTTCAAGGTGGTGTATCACACACGCATGAAAATTGAAATTAGAATACCAATTTTTATATAGTTTCCACATTAAAATATTTTATTACAAGTACAAGTTCAAAAAAATTAATTTGTCTAGTGGTATGCATTAACTCATTTTATTTGCAAGCTGTTGCGTGTCAACTTAAAACCGAAAAATGCATGCATTCTGGAGAAAAAAATTAAATTAATTTATTATACGAATCACAAATACATGAAAAGGAATTCATAAGTTTGGCAGTCTGTGTGCAATTTTCTCAATATTGATATGCAACATCACAAGGAACTCGTATCCAGCATCCTCATGAACAGAGAAGTCGTATAAGAGATGTCCTTCTACCCGTTTGTCTATGCGTGAAGCCCTCAGACGATCTAGAGATTAGATTCTTAGACTGATTATGGGAAATTCTCTTAAATAGATTTGTTTGGAAAACAGGGAAACTCAAAATGAGGTCCTTGAGTTGAAAAACCTTAATTGATTTTTGGTATTTTAGAGTTAGTAAATAAAGCTCCTAATAATTTATTTGTTAAAAAAAATTTTTTTTAGAATTTAATATAAATAAACTTAGTATTAAAAACCATTGAATGTATTTTTTTACAAGAAAAACACCAACGACAACATATGTTTTATTAACGTATTTTATATATTTGAAAGATGTTTATTGTAATTAGAAATGGAAAAAATTCGAAAGCCATCTCCAGAGCTGGAAAATTAAAACTTTATTTGAAATGTTAGTAACTAAAAAAAAATATTTTAGATATAAACATATTTTATAATTTAGGGGTATATTTAAATTGATATCTAAGATTAAACAATTTAAAACATTTGAGTCCAGGGAGGGGCAATTGAAGATCTTATTTCGTACATGAAAATAACCAACTGCAAAATATTTATTTCTTTATAAATCAAATAGAGTTGGTATATATTTTTAAATTAAATTTATTGATTCTATACATTAAATGACCAGGGCTGGACAAGCAAACGAAATGCAAACATTTGCTTTCAGGGATGGACAACTGACATTTCTTATGAACAGAAAATGCAACCCAGTAAAGCAATTTATTTCTTTTTCGTTATAAAACAAATAAAGCAGTGATGTCAAATCAAATTTATGACACTGAAATAACACGCTGTATTTTCCACATTTTTTGTACATCAAATATTTGTACGACTGGATTCAATAATAGTGGAAATCAAAAAAAATCTGTAAAAACTTGTAGCAAAAAGGTTAAAACGCAAACTTAATTTTGCAGATTATTAACACATGTGATAAATCGCAAAATGCTGCTGAGGGGATGCGGAGACGATGCTTCGCATTAACAAAAAGAACGCGCATTAAAAAAAAGAACGCGCAAGATTGAAAGAATACCCACAAAAGAAGAAAAATGCCGCTCAACAAGAAGAAAAATGCCGCTCAACAAGAAGAAAAACACGAAGCGTATTCGTGTAAATAAACTCTGAGAAATGCAAATAAAAAAACTGAAAGAACATTACCAAGGAATTTAAAAAATATTAGTTATTAAAGGCTATTTAAGAAGTATGTCGAGCCCTAAAATGGCCAAAAGACATCTGCACAAGCTGGTTTGGAAGCGGAGATTATTAATTGAAACTATTAAAACATTTCAAATGGAATTCTTTCAAATTATTGTAGTTTGAATATTATATAATAACAAACACTTACGATTTGATTAATGTAAACCGCATTTTTAAGATGAGTCGTACAAATATTTGATGTATAAAAAATGTGGACAATACAGCGTGTTATTTCAGTGTCATAACTTTGATTTGACATCACTGCTTTATTTGATTTATAACGAAAAAATACCAAAAATCAATTTAGATTTTTCAACTCAAGGACCTCATTTTGAGCTTCCCTGTTTTCCAAACAAATCTATTTAAGACAATTTCCCATAATCAGTCTAAGAATCTAATCTCTAGAGCGTCTGAGGGCTTCACGCATAGACAAACGGGTAGAAGGACATCTCTTATTCGACTTCTCTGTTCATGAGGATGCTGGATACGAATTCCTTGTGATGTTGCATATCAATATTGAGAAAATTGCACACAGACTGCCAAACTTATGAATTCCTTTCCACGTATTTGTGATTCGTATAATAAATTAATTAAATTTTTTTCTCCAGAATGCATGCATTTTTCGGTTTTAAGTTAAAATGCAACAGCTTGCAAATAAAATGCGTTAATGCATGCCACTAGACAACATAATTTTTTTGAACTTGTACTTGTAATAAAATACTTTAATGTGGAAACTATATAAAAAGTCGTATTTTAATTTCAATTTTCATGCGTGTGTGATATACCACTTTGAAATCCTGTGGTATCTCCCATAGTTAATTGAATTGAATGTTTATCTTTCGTTCCTTAATGGCAGCGTAATAATTTTTATGAAAGTAGGTGGTCCTATTCGTTGTATTTGCGTATCATTGAAAGCAAAATGTTTCGGCAGTGGACCAAAATTGGTAGAAGTTCCATTTGTATTAATATAATGAAAATCCTGATTTTTTGCCAATTCATGTTTTTAATATTGACTGTCATCTGTCTCTCATTAACGTATTAACAACCTCGATGAAACATTTGCGGTCAAAAACAAGTTAAGTTGACCATTTCGCTGTAAAAGGAATATTAAATAAATAAAGTGAATAATATTTATTATGTTGGCAATTGTTGCATACAGTGTTGCCAAGTTATAGATTTCCGTTCTAAATTTAATATTAATTTAAAAAAGTTTATTGGAAATACTAAGAGAGCCAAAATTATACCACTTCTTTCTCCCTAAAATGTTATGGATAAATGGCTTCGCTTGTAAAAAAAAAAACGATGACCTTCCGAGAAGATTATTTGAAATTTTCAGGCATGAGATCTTTTTTAATTTCCCCGGAAAAAAGTAAGTACAGTTTAGGAGAAAACTTATCATTAATTTGTTTGCTCAAATTCTATTAAGTTTCCTTCTGTATAAAAACAAGATAAAAGCAAAAAGAAAAGATTTTATTAGGGTACGTTGCCGGTTTTTTCAAAACGGTGTATATTATTGAATTCATTATTTTCCCAGGAAAAGTATTGAAAGTAATTTTTGAAAAAGTGCGTTTTCTTTACTTGCAAAGTTTACATAAGTTTCTATTTTCGACTTTTCAGAAAGCGATTATTACTGATATCCTGAATATTATTAAAATGTAAATTTACTTATATCGAATTGAAAGTTGTTATAAAATACAATTTTTATTTTATAAAAGTACGAATTTGAATAAATTGGCTTTATTTGACAGAAGTTTACAGTGGATTTAAAATCCAAATGACGTGAAAATGTGTATTGCGTCTCCAATCCTTCAGAGCGCTCGTAGTTAGCGAATTTTCTTAGTTAATTTATAAAGTTATTAATAACGACATACAAATATTATAAATAATTGACATCAAAAACATGACTTCACTGAAAAAAAATATCAGACAAGACTCAGATTTGCTCTACTTGATAATCATAAGTTTTGTATTTCATTAATATCTTTGGAATGCCCTTTTAAGTTTGACTTAAGAAAATATTAAGAAAAATAGGGAATGAAGAACAATAATGGAACGGCAACACAGGGACTTAACAACAGAGTGTTACCATCGGTTTAATACACTTCCCCCATTCTTTTTCATAATTAGTTGAAACAAACAGAAACTGTAATCACACTCAATCAAGCCACACAAGAAGTGGTAATAAATAAAAATATACACGAAAACTGATGATGAAAATGTTGCGGTTTTCGAAAACATCTCTTCTGCTCTGCTATGCAAATTGAATATTTAAAAATAGGTTGTTGTTTTCCCTTGTACTTTGGAATATTTATTATGTAGTTCTGAATTAAAACATTTGTCGAACAATTAGCCTTTTTTATAATATAAACATTTTTAGATTGAATGAAACGATCTTTTCTTATAAACAACGTGTTCTTGTTCTCAACGGACTATATACGAAAGAGACAATTCTTACCCCACTAGTATACAGTGTTCCGTTTGCTTGCGATGCCATTCAGAAATATTTCAGGAATATAACAGAAAACTGTTTCCCAAACAAAGCGATATTATTTGAATATACAATTCCTTTGGTTACCAACTTGACATACGTAGAGAGTTCTTGTTCAATTGAACATAAAAGTCGAGTTTAATTTAAAAGCAAAAAGTGTATATAAAATTTATTTTGTCATTAAGTTCATATATTTTTAATAGGATTATAAAAAATATATTTTTAATTAAAAACATATTCATGTTAAGTTTCATGTTCTGGTTAGTTTATTAATATGCAATATTATCTTGATTATTATAGACGACAAAGAACAGGATATTATATTAATTATCTTGATGTAAATAGTTTACCATGAAATGAAGAATTTTATATTTTATAAGTGGACGAAATGAGGTTAATTTATAATAATATGAATAAATGAGGTTAATATGATTTTGAAACTGAATATTCATGATTTATGCAGCGGCTTGAGACAATGAACACGTGAAATTTTTCTTGCGAAAATGCTGTCTTGTTTTAATTTCAGCTATTAAATTTACTACTTTAAGATTTTGTTTATTCTATTATTATTTCTTTAATATCGCTCATTTTCATCAATTAATTATTTTGCTAAATCTTAGCAAGAAATTCCTTAACTCCGTACCGAAATTATTGTGGTTCATTTAATATGAAAAAGAGTGAACAAATTTAATTTTTCCCTCTGAAGAAGTGTTACTTCAGTAACACTGTAAACTATTTTCAAGGATATAGGGGGAAATGACAGACTGGTCAACACTGTTGTGTTTGCTTCCGATGGCACAAAATAGTGTGTTCCCAGCTTAAGAAACATTATTACGTGTTTTTATAGAGCAACGCAAGTTTTTTTTACAATAAAACAAGAAAATATATTTTTAATGTCAATGAAAAGAAGAATTTATGACATTAATGTTTATATATGATATCCGCCATATGGCTACTACGACTGACGCTTAGAAGATGAGAACTGTAACACCAATTTTCAAGAACTTTCGCAACATTTGCGGCCCTATTTCGCCGATGACCCTTCGAAGGTTGATTTGAATGTGTTCAATTGTTTGTGGCTTATCGATGCAGACAAGTAACTCAACATGACCTCACAGAAAATAATCAGAGCGAGTTATATCACAAATTGGCCAATTATTTGGGTGAAATTTTTTTTCATCAAAAGCTTATTTGAGTAATTAAATTGCAGCGCACGCTATGTGGCATGTGGCTCCGAAGTACAAAATGCGTTTACAATTATTTTGATTAAAATGTTGCAACAATTTGCACGCGTTGCTTTCGTGTAAATCGATCCATAATGAAATCTGAAAGCAAACTAAAGAAAAAACAACTACCAGCTGTTGAATACCTGCTCATAAAAAGCAATGACTCCAACTCAAAGTCGTGATACTCTTTATTATACATTGAATTACATCATTTCACTGCTATTGCTGGAAATTCAGATATTTCTATCAAAAGTATTAGGCTCAAAAGAAATTGTTTTTAAAATTATTCTTATCTTATAATATTTGAAGAAAGCACAGAAAAATCCTTCTATGAGGAGTATCTTTAATATTAATATGTGACCTTATAAAGTGTATATATTTTTGATCCTTATGAAGACTAATAATAGTTGCCCGTCTGTCTGTCTGTACGTTTGAATCTATTTCCGAAACCAAACGACGAGCTAAAGACTTCATTCTTGGAAAGAGTGCTAAATAAGTTGACATTGAAATTCAGCATAATTTCAAATGGCATTCCGGAGCTGAAAAACTTAAACTGATTTTTGATTTGTACAAATAAAAAGCTTGGGCTTGTTTTCATGTTTTTAGCTTACCGCTAAGGAAACTTAAATTATTAGCAAAGCTATTGGTTACACTCCGTTTTGCAAAAAATCGAGTTCCCATCAGAACTTCACGTTTTGAGACCGTATGAAGCTTTCCCAACTAATTTGGAGAGCACATCAAGCGACCCGCTTATTACTTTTACATGCCGGAACTGAATTAGAATAAACTGATGTCATTCTGAAGATTCAGGATATCTCAAAAAAACTTAGAAAAGAGACATTTTACAGTTTTTCCAATAACGTTTCAACTGCTTCACCAATCGATTCCACTAACTAATCAGCTCTTAAAATTTAAAAGTCACATCGCATATCGGGTAAATGGGTTTATCCGTTGGTGAGATGTTAAAAACGAAAAAAATTATTTGTTTAAACTCTTATCCGTTAGTGTTCCCGATTCTTCTATAACTGGTTATTACTTAGGATTGTTATTAGTAGGCTTACTGGTTGATTTGAAAATTAATAAAAAACCGTTTTAGCTTGAAAGCTTAAAAACCTAGAAAAACACAAAACCCGGCTGACAATAGTTTTAATGTAAAAATTAGTGGAAAGATATAGGGACGGTCTTTAGGAAAACAGTTTTCGATAAAATTGTTTACCAAAAAATTTTTTTACTGTGCGTTGCATAGTGCCAGAACTAGAAAGGAGATGACAGTCTGAGAGAACAGATGAATACAGATTAATGCAGACTAAAAAAAAAAGACGACACTATAATAACTGAGTGCGGAGTCGAATTAAGATATCATAGTCTGGTATTCAATACTTCTTCACAACTACAAAATATTTGCTGATAAATTTGTTTTAATTCTTCTTGAAATTCGTACATAAACGCGGAAAATTGTTTTAAATCAAATAAAATATTTCGTTTATGGACGTAAATATCTCAATTTAGCAAGCTCAATTACAACTTGTTATAATTTAAATACGCAACAGTTCTGCTTTGAAATATTAACTGTTCAGAAAATGGATACACAAAAGAAGCAGTTTTTTTGTAAATGTATTGTAACAAATTATTTCTCTGTGTTACTGTTGTTCATTGTTTTGTTTTATTATTTTTAAATTTATTATAAAGTTAACCAAAATTTAAGGATAATAGTTTCTTAAAACGAAGTCAACTCGTAGAGGAAAAAGAATGTCTGTTACATTTGCAGTTTGAATGACAACTTCCCAAGGATTTTTCAAAAACATTTTTTATTGCATTCGATGAATGTAAGACATATGAAGTGATTTTTCATTTAACCTGTGGAAAGTTAAAAAGACTTAATATACTTAACAAATAGTTGAAAGAATAGATGAAGTAAAAAGTTGCAGCAAAGAATACATGATAATGGACAACAATTTTTCAGAGTGATAAATGTTTTGAAACCGTTTAAAATAGTCAATTATTTTGAGTTTAATTGCTTTTGCACTTTTCATCATACGGAAGGGTCGAAAATGAAATCAATCAAAAGAAAACAAATTTTCTTTCATAAGTCGTTACAAATCCTAATAAAATATTTATGTCTAACACCACTTAATTGTAAATATAGAGTTATCACATGGAATGGAAGCGATTTATGGAAAATTATAAATTGAGAACAGAAGTCGTTATAAATAAAAATTATACACCCTAAAGAAAAGTCGGGTAATGAGACCTTACAGCAGTTTAATATTAGAAAATTAGGAATAAATGAAAAGTTTTTTCATGTTTGAGTTGTACTTCCGAAACATGTTGATTAAAATAGTACATGGTATTCTTCATGGGGATAGTACGTCTCGGGTCGCACAATTAAGTTTTTCTAACTTAATTTCTTTTCAATTCCATTTTGTAATTATCGGAATGTTCACACAGAGTAGTCCGCTTCAATAACTTTTTTTCTTTCCAATTAAAAAATATATTCCCCTTTAGTCTATAAAGGAATTTATGTATAAGAAATTGTTTCTTTTAAAAATTAAAAAATTTCTTTTCACAGGAAAGCTTAAAATGAAAAAACATAATAAATAATAATAATTCCGCATATCAAAACAAAAGAATCTTCCAGACTAGCATGAGCTGACTACTTTCTTCCGCCCTCTCTTCAACAGACATGAAAACTTTCTTGTATAACCCGTTATTAACTACGAGTTTTCTGTTACTTTTAGTTTTCGTACTGAGTTTGAGAATGTGTAAGACTTTAAAAAGCTCTACACTTGCTAGAGAATTGTATATAGAATTCTTTTATATAGAATACTTTTTGCATAACATTCAATATCGTAGAAAAAGTTAGTTCTTTTACCATAAAATTTACTTCTTGCTCTTCTGGAACATGAGTCTTAAGACTCTCCGTACAAAATTTTTCCTATGAACGCAGCTTTTTAACCAGACATGTGATCGTTGCAACACAGAGGAAAACCAATAACTTTGCTAATAATTTAAGTTTGCTTAGCGGGAAGCTAAAAAAACTAAAACAAGCATGAGCAATTTATATTCAAGAATGAAGTCTTTAGCTCGTCGTTTGGTTTCGGAAATCGATTTACACGTACAACAAACAGACGGGGAACTATCATTAGCCTTCCCTATTGATAAAGATCGAAAATATATACACTTTATAGGGTCGCATATCAATATTGAGAAAACTCCTCACAGAAGTATCTTTCTGTGCAACTCTCTTGGTTCTTTATTGTACTCTATTCTACTAAAGTTTATTATTTTTTCTTGTCATTCGAAAATACAGAATTTTTTTTGCTATTTTTACTTGGAAGATGAATTTTTGCTACAAGTCCCTGCGAACGATAGTGCTGTATTATGGTCTTTATGACGGTGTTAATCACTGTCGGTATTGTTCAGCGACCAGTGTTATGCCTTCGTGATGGAAACAAGCCGTGAACAATTAACATAATCCTGCACTAATGTAGATCAGAAAAATTCGCCACTCTCGAATTCGGTAGTCTTGTATTCACTACTTGAGCCAAAAGCTCCCTCACCCACTTTACGCTTTTGGCCGCTAGTTTTTTTGCTTTTTAAATATAAATTTTGAGATAAAATATAACGTTTTTATTTAACTTTTTTTTAAATCTGTTCTCAGAGAATATCAACCATTAACAAATGTAAAGAAACTGCCAAGCTGTCGTCGTTTTTATGCATGTGGGTGGTCCTTCTTACATATGTAAGAGTGTGCGTGTGTGTGCAAAATAAGTTTAAATTAAAGAGCGGTAAAATAAAGTACATAAATTGAATGTTTGTATGACAATTTACGACCAATACTTTTGCAAATTTCGGTTTAATATGTGTGTAATAGTCAATGGCAAAAGAAGTTTCTAACTCGATAATAAAATTAGAGCCCAGGCCAGAGAGAACAAGTTGTGGCAATTGTTGTTACTCAAGGAATAAGAAATGTTTTTCATAATCCACAAGTGAAATAAAACCAAGCAAAAGTGCTTTATTCAGCCGCGCTGAATCTTATATATCCTTCACCAACGACGTTACATATATATTTTAGTAACAATATTGTTCCTCCTTAGTTAAAAATAATTTGCGAAAAAGCCAACGTCAGCTGCCTTTTTGGTAACGTTTACGAATAAACAAATTTCAATTTCCCATCTGTGGAAGCAAACATATAATATTTTTTGTGTTTTTGTTTTACCAACGGAACTCTCAATGAGGCATGGAATAGTTGCATTCAAGAAAAAGTTAAAATTCTTAACTATTTGCAAAAACAAAAAAAAAACGTCATTTGCTTTTTGGTTACGTTAATGTATAAGCAGATTTAAATTTCCCAATCATTGAATTTAATTTTTAAATATTTTTTTAATAATTGCAAATCTTTATGATTTATACTGCGCGGTTTTATGTAAGAAAAATGTGCAAAGAAGTTACACACGGAATATCAAATCTATTATACCCTTTCGCTTTTGTGTGAATGGTATAAAAATAACTGATTAAGATTGAAATAATTTATTTGTTTGATCTGCTGTTGTATTCTGAAATCAAACTGCTTTTCAACTTAATGTTCAAATATATATATAAGATACAAATTTATCTTAAATAATATTTATTTAAGATGAATTTTTTCATGAGATTATTCACATGAAATTCTGCTTTATAAAAGAGAAAGCGTCGAAAAGAAACACATTCGAACGAACAAGTTAAATTTCATAAGTTTTTATTGAATAATTGCGAATCATATAATTGGATGCACATCTATAAGCCCACAGTTAAGTGCAAAGCAAAAATTTAAATAGAGTTGACAAAAACGCTTAATAAAAATTTAGCAAGTAAATTAACTGCCTGTTCCATGAAGATGGAATAAATCTTTCTTTCTTTTTTCGTATAATAAAAAAGAAATTCTGAGTTGCTCTTTTTGTAATTATATGAAAGAAAGATGTTAGACAGTATAAATTTAAATGTTATTTAATACGAATAAAATAAAAGAAATAAAACACCAACTATTAGTCCTGGCATTGCCAGGACGGTGTTTTCTTTACTCTCATACACTGTTCCGTTTGGCTTAACGAATTCGCCTACTTGCGACATCAGGGGTTCACCTGTATTCGACTTTAGCCTTTTAAACTCACGAACCTAAAAACATTAAATTTTAAATGCATTCAAGTTTTTCGTTAGCGCATCAGCTTACCGTCTGATCTTGTATTACCAACGCAAGCTCCAAATCAATCCATATCACTGTTCCTTGGCAAGGGAACTCGGAAAAGGATCCTTCGTAAGCATAATATCTCGAATATTTTGGGCTAATAGATTTTTTCCAATATTTCAGGCTGATATTTTTAATTATTGACTTGCGATTCGGTTTTCGTACGTATTTAAGGCTATCTCGAAAGACTCCAAAAAGGGAGTCTTCAAATAATCCAACCTAAAAAATTTGTTTCGATTATATATGGTTTTACCAACAGTTAATTTCATACCTGAATGTAAAATGCTAAAATAATGATCTTTTTGTTTGACACAACGGCCTCATCATAACTCTTCGCATTCTCATCATAGAAAACAGCATGCAACTCAGCCGGAAATAGCTCTTCCACTGGAGTCGTCTTAAACCACTGAAAGTACAAAAATTGCAAACGGAATGTACCAGCGACCTCTAAAGCTGTCAAATTAACTTCCATTACAGGTACGGTGGTATAACTCAATTCGATTTTCAAGATTCGTCCATTATTTTCTATAGTCGAGTTATTGGGATATTGGTCCAAACCATTAAACTTGATTTGATTTTGCGAATAGCGAGTAGTAACGTCATTAATGCCTGGTGGATATTTCCCAATGCACTGTTCCTTACCCACATTTTTTGTGGAGGCCAAAACTGAAAATATTTTTCAATCAGTTTTTTTCTTGCTTCGAACAAAAACTCAACACTCATACCCTTCAAATAGGTGGCTGGCAAAAATATTTGTGCAAATATAACCAAATTTACAAAATATTTTATAGGCATGAAAATTGCCATTTTCTTCTCTACGGCCAGAACTTTTATTTAACACTAACTGCACTCATTCAGGCCACGTCAATTATTGTTTTGGGTTTAATAAAAAGCGTTGTTGTTTCTTAGCAATTGACGTGCAAAGATTATGATCAGCTTGAAATATTCACGTGTTTAATAAAAAGTGTTTTAATTTTCATCGCCTAACGACTCGATTAATTGATAGCTTTGGCTTAACAGTCTATTCGATTAACCAAGAATATTTTATTTAGAATTTATGTTCAAGAGATAAATTAACACTTAAATATCCTCTGCTTTGAAGTTCAATTGGTTAAAAACAACAACATAAATGACAATAATTGATCTAAATAAATCAAAAGAGAAATTCATGAACGAAAAGTGAGGTCCTTTTATTACAAAATATGTACCTCTTATAAGATATTGCAAACCACTTCCAATCGAGGGCAAACAGTAGTTGAGAATATCCAGTGTCAATTTCTTTCCACACCTTTTAAAAATGTATAAAATATTCTCTTATTCCATTAAAATCATAATTCGCTTCTCTATAATTTTTATCACCACAACCCAGTGGGCGTAGTCGAATGGGAGTGGATATTAACCATTTTGGCCATTTTTTTTTTATATAGCCAATTCGAAAATAAGCGACGAGTTATTCACTTAATGGTTAACCGATTCAATACTTAACGTAGATGTAGAATTAATTAATTGAATGGCATAAGCGCAGTTTTTTTTATAAAATAGAAGGAATACACGCACCGAATAGCGAAGAGCATCGTAGATAATATCTATATTCAAATGCGTTATTTATTAGCATGTTTACGTTATAAATAACCGGCCTTAATCATAGAAAGTATAAATGTTTTACTGAAGCCTGCATTGGCAAAATTTTTATAACGATTATTTTAAAGTGATAACATGAAATATCTTTTTGATCAATAATATTAATATTCTCTTTTCATGCTATTTACTTTTGAAGTATTTCATTTACGTTTGCTTCACTTACGTATATTTTACCCAGAAAATGTGTCTGCTGTGAGAAGTGTTGCCAATCTTGGTTGGATATTGTTCGGTCAGTTGAACGGTGGAGAAAAATTTGTTTTTTTCGGATTTTTTATAAGAGAAATAGTTACTTTTTTTAAACGAAAGTTAACTTTTATTATCAGTTAAAAGATTTGTATACCCTTCACAAAAAGGTGGAAGGATATATTTACGTTTGTCATTTCATGTGTAATTTTTTCGGTATTAATATGGGACTCCATGAAGTGTACATATTCTGGACCATTATGAAGAGCGATGACGATGTCCGTGAAATCGGGTTTCCAAAGCCCCCAGAAGAGTTAAAGGCTTCGTTCTTGGACTGATGGATGGGAAATGAACTTAGATAGAGTCGTATTAATTCAGCAAAATCCGAAATTCGGTTCCGGACTGGGAAGCTTACACCAATTTATCGACGCAAAATTAACTTTAACCCTAGGATGACCTACATGGTCTGGCCGGACCATATTTGACTTTCATATGAAATATTTTTATTTTCAGAAAAAATTAAAAATAACTAAGAACGTGAATTCTATAAGTTTTAAGGTTTTATATATAAAACAAAAAATTTGGAGTAGATAGGGTCATGCTAAGGGGTCAGAAAGCTACCTACAAGAAAAAGTTCGATAAATGCACCTCATGGTCTGGCTAGACCACAAGCTATTTTCATTAATTGTTATATGTTTTGATTTTTCTGTGCATAGAAGTAAATGCAATGAAATCATTTCAAATGAAATAAATGAATATAAACTCTTTTGAAGAGACAAAAGCAAAAGGTTTTTTTTTTACTCTCATTTACTTAGCAAATATAATTTAAAAAGCACCTGCTTTCTTGCTAAGTAAAATATATATTATATTAATATTTATATAGGCTAATTGTTCTAACTTAGTTAAAATCTTAGAAAGACATGATGATAAATATTCCTAGGCACAAAGGAAGTCAACATCAGTTTTATTCAACTTACACAGCAGAGCAGAACAGCTGTTTTCGAAAGTCGCTACACTTTCATCTTCAGTGCTCATGTGTATATTGTGTTTATCACCACTGTTTAGGTGGCTTAGTTGAATGTGATAACAGTTTTCTATTTACACAAATTTTATTGTGAAAAACAATCCGAGAACTGTATCAACCTGATGTTAACACTTGTGTGTTATGATACCTGTGTTACCATTTGATTATTTTCTTCATGTCCCATTTTCTGAATTTTTTGTTCCATTATACATTAAGTCAAACTTTTATGGTTTGAATTTTATACTTAAGTATATGTGAACGTTTTTTCCAATTTTCATTGGTAGCTCAAGCCAAAGCTTAAATTGTATGTGATTTTATTTTTATTGAACATTTTTATTTTGCTATATTAATATTTATATAGGCTAATTGTTCTAACTTAGTTAAAATCTTAGAAAGACATGATGATAAATATTCCTAGGCACAAAGGAAGTCAACATCAGTTCTATTCAACTTACTTAAAATAAATATTCTCATTAGACAAAACTAGTAACAATATGTATAGTTTGTCTTTTGAAGTGATCGAGTGAAGCAATGGATTGTGATAAAGCTACGGAGTTGGAAACTGTTGATATGGTGTTGGATATCTGCCGAAAGACAAGGGGCTGAAAAAATAATGATGGAATATTTGTGAAATAGCGATGATGAATAACCTTATTGTACGAGTGAGCAGAAGAATGACTATATTCCTAGAAATGATGACATCAATTATAATTAAAGTCTACCATCATACGTTTTTAAATTTTGGGGGTCTCAATTAGTCCAAGATTTTGAAGTTCAAAAGTGTATAACCGTGGTATGCGTCTGAAGAAGAATTCTTCGTATTCGTCGTGGAACAAGCTGACGAGTTTGATGAAGATAAATATGACGATGATGGAGAAGCCGAAAGTAATGAAATATTTTCGAGCAAAGCAGGCATACTGTGGGACGCAAAACCACCAGCAGCTGGTAGACGACTTGTAAAATGTTCCTACTGCAATGAGAGCTGGTCAATCTCGTAAATTTCTGCCAAACCTATACAAATTTTCAAAGAAATTTTTACACCAGGTATGGTAGATATAATTGTAAGGGAAACCAATCGAAAAGAACAAGAAATATATATTTAGATTCGTAAAAGAAATCAAAAACAAAAACTGGTAAAATGGAAACCTGCAAACGAAAATGAGATTTATGCTTTTACTGGTTTGTTGATTTTTGCTCGAGTCTTCAAATGTGCAACACAACCTATCAGGCCTTCAACATGGTAAAGAAACCAAAACGTACATTTTCAATGTCTCTTTAAATGAATAATATAAATATTTTATAAAATAAAATGTAGAATTTATTTTTTATATTTAAAATAACAAAACAAACCCAAAATATTCGTTTAGGTTACTAAATTGGTTAGGATTTTCCACCGTGGTCTGGCCAGACCATGTGGTGCACTTAGTGGTGTAAAGGTTATAGAACACCATAGGGTTAAAAACCAATTATTTGTTTGTTTGTTCATAATTTTAACCTAATTCATGCCTTGGGAAGCTCATTTGTATACTAAAAACTAAAAAAATAAACATAATTTTGCAGGGATGGGAAATTTAAATAAAACCACTTTATACATCATAAAGATTTGCATTGATAAAAAAATGTTAAATATTAAAACTTCTGTTTTAGGATTGGGAAATTAAAATTTTTGTATAAAGAAACGTAACCAAACAGGACACTGACGTTGTTTTTTTTCTAATTAAAACTGTTTTATAATTAGGTTAATTGAAAAGTGCAATAGAGCTCAGAATAAATGAACCATGTAACACCAGACTTTCATTGGTGAAGGGTATATAAAATTCGGCACAGCCGAGTTTAACACTTTTACTTCTTCTTCTTAAGTTTGACATATTTGGAACTTAATAAGGAAATTTATTGGCATTAGAAACCAGAAAAGTCAAAAACCAGCTCCAGGGATGGAAGAGCAAATAACGATAATTTTTTTTGGTAGCTAATATTTTTGATATACACACATTTAACTAAATGTTTATAATTTTTATTACAATTCAAATACGAAATATTTGATTTCAGGGTTTGAAAATTGAATTTTATTTTGGTGCATAAAAGTACTCAAGTAAAACTGATTTTTATTTTCTTTTATAAATCTTTGGTAGTTTTCAAAGCAATGTTTTGGTGTTAGATATCGAAAATTTTAAAATGTTAGCTTTAAAGATGGGAAATTTAACTTACTTTTCTTTAATATTAAGGGTAGCCAATTGCTGCTGACATATTTTAAATAAATATTAGAAACAAATCGTTAACATATTCACTATTTTGCATATTGTTGTCATGGTTTATGATTATTTGAAATGTATTTGTTGGGTGGTTAATGCATTTCATTGGCGGTTTTTACCAAATCTTCAGTAGACTTCACCCACATTTTTTAAAAGTTTCAAACTTCTCATTTTATAAAAAGACATCTATAATCTATTTGAAAATTTAAATGAACACTCACAAATGATTTTAAGAAATCACACTATAGTAGTAGCAGGCTATGAAGTTTAATGTAAAAACCATTTATTTAGAGTGTTAAATACTTACATAATTTTTTGTTCCAATAAGTATTTTTTGTTCTTTGAAACATAAGGTCACAGATGTGCGTCAGTGAATATTAGATAGGATTCAGCACTGCGGATTGTAGCACTTTTACTTCTTTTATATATTTTTGTGTGTTTGTGCTGAATAGAAACATATTGAAGTCTTTCATACACATGCGTATATATCCTTGTTGTTTTCTAACATCTGAATGAATTTTTATTCACTCGAATGTTGTAGAAATTAAAATTTCTTTGTTTAATTCAGAGTCTTATTCTCCTCTATAATATAAAATTATTCGTTTACTATGAGTATTTAAACCTCAATTATTTCCAAATTTGGTTATCCATTTATGAGTGGAAATGGTTACAAAGCTTTTATTATCTGTTATGCGAAATGTACTTTTCAATATTTACAATTGTGGCTTAAACTAACTCCCATATTCTTCTTCAGTTGCATTCATTTAACCCTTGTCGAACTGATGCGGTAAAATTGTACCTTCTTTATTTTGAAGTTGTAACAACTTTTTTCTCATATACACCACATTTGAAATTTAAAAACATAAACTCAACTCCTTCCCCCTTATATAAAGCGTAAACACTCTTTAAAGACTCTACAGATACAATTGTACCTTCAACGACTTTGAATGAAGAAAAAATAATAAAACAAAACAAAAATTAAATTTGATTCTTAACCATTTTATTAAAGCTACAGCGTTTTTACAGAAAAATACTTATATATATTGCATCTGTTTGCAAGAAATACATGCCGCACTCTGTGTTGAGTGTTCTTACAAATTGGTTTTAGGCAGTTTATTCATGAGTTTCTTGTCTTACGTTGCAAATCTTTCTCAAATTGACACATGTATCAGTTTCCAACTACACAATATGGTCCACGTTTTCCATAAGGAGTTCAGAACCTGCTTCTTGGTTTACTGCTACTGTAATACTTCGTCCATGTACCATTTCTATAGCACTTCGATCAAAAGGATTGTTCATAGTTGCAGACTTAGAAAGATCTTTCAGAAGCTTTCTTCTTTGATCGTTTTTGTAATCTTCTCTGATCGTTTGGTTTCTTTAGTTTTTGTAATTAGTGCTCTCTTTGTATTATACATAACGCTAAGCCAGCGATGTCAGTCATATTATAAAATTACGCAAGTGGCCAACGCAAAGTACGTTGTTTTAATCCATAATCACCCAACATTTTGTCCATTCATCAACACCTCTTTTACTCTTATTATAATACGTGATAATTTCAGGTTTTGCTAGTTAATATTTTTCAACTTCTTCAATAAAATGTATGGTTGATTTTTACTTACTTTGGGAAGAAATGTATGAAGGTACAATTAAACCTACTCCGTCATTTAGCGTTTGTTTAATTCTTCAGTTCGACGAGGGTTAACTAATTACCCATAAGCTGACGCCAATTATGATATCCAAAGGGATTACTGACTCTATTTGACAAATCCATTGCTAAATAACAGTTACATGAAGTAAACACAAGTGAAGTAAATAAAATGTGGCAGATTGTGTAAACGGCAGATGCGAGAGAAATTTGTTAGTTATAAAGAAGCTGCAATGCAACAACGAATACATATTTGTTTTGGTCAGAGACCTTTTTATGGTTCAATGCAATAATCATGGGCTTTTAATATATATAAAATTTATTAAAGTGCACACAAGTGATACGAAAATGAATTATTAAAATTACATACTCGTATTACAGCATTTTAATTAATGCAGATGATCAGTTTTATCTACTTATTTTTATGACAAAATATACAAATAATTTATTCAATTTAAGTTATTTTATATAACAAATTAATTTAATTCCTGAACTTTAAATTAATACAAATAGAAAATAATTTTTAAGAACGTGAGTTTTGAGCCTAAAAAATAACTCTTATCTTAATAATTAATCCTATAAATTCGAATAAAAAAACCTTAAATCTCAGCACCCGCAGCCTCAGGAAAGACCAAAGAAAAAGTGGAATATATTTCAATAATAATCGTCAGGAGTAGGTAATTTCTCATTAATATGATTCTGATATTCAAATTGATTGAAAACTTTGTTGAAGTAGTTGATATTCCTTTTAGGTGGTTCCCTGAAAACTTTTAAGACGACCTCGATATCTAATATTAAATGTGATATTATACTAAATGCTTTAAATATTGCACTTTAAATATAAAAATTTCATATAAATAAAACAGTTTAAAACGGTTTTGCAATTACACCCAAATTATAGTTCATAGTTTAGAAACTGAATCGAATATTACATGGTATATCTTGCGCTTAACTAAACTGTCCACCTTACGATCCACTCATAATTGTCTTCTCTTTTATCCTCTGTCAGTGCAAAAATCATGCTAAATTGTTCTTTTATTAAATATTTCTTCCATAATTTATAAAATTAATTTAATTTTTTTTTATTTAAAACAACTGAAATTCTCAACGGAGTTGCACAAGGCAGACATTTTGAATAATTTTTATATTGTTTTATAAATTTTCTCCCTGTTATAGTTTTTGCTTCTAACAAATTGAATTTGTTACGCATATTAATTGAATTTTGTGCTGCAATTATAAAAAAACTATATATCGCTCCTGTAAAAATAAAACGAAAAGAATATGTTGAACTTAATTTGCTTTATAGAAACACTAAAATAAAACTTGAGTTTGAAGTATCCATACCAAATAAATAAATTTGTTGGCTCTAGATGGAGCATTTTTTGGCTTCTCTGATATTTCTAAATTATTATCTCTATAAAATAAATGAAAGGGCTTATAAATTTTGTGGTTTGTATGGGCTCGAATCTATCAGCTATTAAATATCAAGTAGCTGAATCGTCATCTTATTTAATGAGCATTTTAACATCTACAACATATTTTTTAAAGTGTCACAGCTTTGGGTTGACATCACTGCTTTTTGTTTAGTTTGTTTCAATATATCAATACGAATAGACTTACACCAGAGTAACGCGTGCAAATTGTTGAAAATTTTAATCCAAATAATTGTTATAATCGTCAAACACATCTTACCTTTATTCTGCAATAAGTTCAGATTTAATTTGACTCATATAATAGCAAATACATCTGAGATTATTCGTGCAAAATTTCAGAACTGTATCTCTAAGAATAAAAAAGTTACAGATTTTTGATCCGATATGGACTAAAATTTTCCACTGTGCGATGTTCAGTCGTATAGTTAATATTTAACCCAGCATATGGGGGCGTATAAGTAATATTTCGACTATATGAGTATATTAAATATCACTCATACGCTGTAGTCTCTGCAATAGGTATTTGCCAACTATGAGACGCGGATTTTTTGTGTCCTTAATTTTTTTATAATAGTGTTCCCGTTGAAGTGTTAGACATCGAAAAAAGGAAATTGCAATATATTATAAGATAATGATATAATTATAAGAAACTGATTCAGTGTCAGTAATAAATTTCTCTAAGGTAAGAAAAGCATTTGTACTCTTTAGCATTACAGGCTTTCTGGTCAACAATAGTCAAAGCTAATATCAAAATGCTGTGTTCTTCACAACAAATGAGAGCAGATTCATGGCATGGAAAAATCTAAAATCATATGCCAGTACACGTAACAAAAATGAAACAAAAAACAATTGTCATTGTAAATATTTAATAACGACTTGGTTCGATTTTCTTCAAAAGCATGTTTTTTATGTTCTTACAATGTTTTATTTAGCTTACTTTTTATGTTATACACATGACATTTTCATCTTTCAGCACTTTTAATTAACAAGCTATTTTTTACAAAAAGTAAACAGTTTTATATATTTGAAAATACATAAATGTGATGCATACAAACATGCGAACTTACGTGCATGCATATTATGATATTCCCTATCATGTAATATTCCCTATCAAACATATTTTTGTTGTCTTAGACTAGCGTTCAGAGCATGAGCCGTACATATTGTGCATTGTGTTGGAACTAGAAAACGGGTGACAGTGTCCAGAGGATAGATGAGGACAGATTAGAAGAGAGAAAGTTTATTGCATCTATTTTAAATTTTGATGCTATTGATCGCTGTCGGTAATTTTCAGCGACCAGTTCTATGCTTTCGGCCTTGAGAAAAGCTGACACCATTTACAAAATCGTGTGCCAATGCAATTCAGAAATATTCGTCAAAATATTCATACTTGAGTGCGAGTTCGGGACCTAAGAATTCATCTGGCGACTTTCGACAGTACAGGCCATAAACGTTTATTAAAATGTCTTTAGCTAAGCGGAGGCTAAGTAATTCACACAAATGAATACTTAGCACTAACCTTAAGCCTGCATTGGGCAATCAACTAGCGACGATTGCAGATCGATATGTCCTTGTTTTAAAGAAAAATTTAAGCCAAAAACGAAAGTGCTAAGTGTCGCCATTGTAATATACAACAAAAAAATATTATCCTTAACTTTATCGAACGCCTTATTAAAATCAGTGTATGTCACAACACTGGGGTCTTAAAACTGTTCAACTGCTGATATACAAACCATCGTGTAAACGTCTGTTATTTGTATTTATATTGAAAATATGTGAATAAATTTGTGACTGTAATGACGCGAAAGATAGAAAACGATCAGTGGTCTGATTGCTCTTAAAATATAATTGCCAATGAGGCTGTAGTCTGACTCAGAGCTGCTTTGCAGTTAAGCGTCTGATATATGAAATTCGCTGACAAAGAACTTTGCAGTTGTTTCTAATCATATCGATGTCGGAATATATCGTCTTTCCCAAAGCTTTAGATCAATCAATCTGCTTCTCAAAACTCAATATATTTTGTTGTAAGTTGCCCCCCTTCTTAGCTCAATAATTAATTGAAAAGAGTATAATTAATATAAATATCGAAAGTTCCAGTTAAAACCAAAATTTATATTTATTTATTTTTACTTTAAAATAATAATAATAAACTCGTATAATACAAATACAAGAAACACCTTCAGAGTACAGATTAAAGGGTCTTACTTGCTGAAAGAGTAAGCATTCACAGATTGCTGGACATTTTTAGAAGCCAATTGATTATTATTATTTTATTATTATTTATTTTAGAACATGCAACTTTATTTCTTTTCGCTATTTCTCATCAAATTTATATATTGTTCTTTTTTGAAAGTTTAATGCTTTTATGTTTTAATAATTATATAGTCTTCTTTTTCATTCAAATTACAACTACAGTTTTTTTTACATTTTGCTTTCTTGTTTAATTTTTATAAATAAATTCGAGCATATTGTTAATGTTAAATCATTATGACGCTTGCGATTTTCTTCTTTGAAACAATTGATTAAATTTTAAATTTAATTTTAGGTTTCTTTATTTTTAACTTTAAATTATATTTACAACAGTGACGGCAAAGAAATATTAAAAATCTTTCCTTGCTGCCATTAACAACATTTAAGTAAAAACATATAAATTACAAATAATTAATTACAATACAAATTTTATTTTAAAAATCAATTTCTTATGTGAATTTTTGGTTTTCGAATTTTAAAACTGTAAAAAAATCTTTTTATTTCCTGTTTTAGGTCAATATATAAATAATTATGTTTTTGTTAAAATTTATTTTTATATGCAAAATATTTTAGAGGTAAAATAGAAGACAAAAGTAAACTTGGTAACTTATTGCACTCCATATATCTTTCAAATAAAAGTACATGCCAAAGAAATTTTGAACAAGTTTTATTCTTCCTTAAAAGATCTCGAATAAGGTTTGGTAATATCAGGAGATATTACTGAATATCTACAAATAAAAGCCTCATTTACAACCCTAAGAACTTTTGGCGAATGTGCCCTTTTATATATTATTATTGTTATTTTTTGAAGACCTTTTAGGAGCTTTTGGGAAATCGGCGGGAGTTGCAACTCTATCTCCGAATGACTTTTACAAAAAAGGTATGACCGTAGAATGAAACCAGCAGATTCTTAGTTTGTTTCATTTTCGTAAATTTAATATCGTATTGAATATTAACTAGTTTTTCTTCTCTCAAGGAATTTATCTATGAAATTATCTAATAACCTATTATAAACCCTATTCAATATGATATATAAAACTGTCCCAATTCGATCGCAAAAACTGTATATACTGAGTCCATGTTTGACCTACTGTAGCGATTTATGTATAAGTAAAAATTAACTGCCTACCACTGGCTGGCACAATTTCATTTGATATGGAAACTATATCCTTGAACTTTTTTTGTAAGCGGTTGCTCGAAAGACTGGTATCTAGAGACACCGTGGGACAGACAGAAGGTTCAAAGCGTCATAACAGCAAAACATGAAATTAATTTTATAAAAAACATTTGCTACGGCCGTTTATTCTTCGTTATTATTATAATTAATCAGCGGCTCTCTAAATATATTGTGGAATTATTTATTGAACCAACGCAGTTTTTGTTTGGATTTATTTGTTCACTTATTAAAACTTAACAAATTGATTTAATAATAACAACATTTACAAAAGTTCTTTTCTTAATTATTTTAATATTTTACTTATTATTAATACAATTACGGATATGAATTGAAATTAATTCTTTTAATAACTACCATTTTTATTATTGTTCAGACAAAAGAAAATTATAGTAAAACTTATTAAACATTTGAATTTTTTCAAAAAGTATTTGGGTATAAAACCTTTTATTACAAAAATATTTTCATTGATGGTGGGGACGGGGTTATTTTAGAAACCTTTTTTTAGGGGAAGTATACTTAAAACTTATATATTTCAAGTGTCAATTTCTCAAAAATAAATGATTTGAAACCATGTTGTTATATTAATTATCACATAAATTTTAACAACAAAAGAGCAGTTTATTTTTAAAGGATATCTTAATTTGGCACATAATTTTTTTCAGTGTCTTAGTCATTATATTTTTTGTTTAATAATAACTGAGGAATTAGTTGGCTAGTAAAATTATTGTATTTTGTTGCTGTTACTTAAGAATTAGTTGAATAAAGATCGATGACAAATGCTTAACTCACACCGCTGCACATCCAACAAAAACAAAAACATCAATTATGTCATCTTCATAATATAATAGAATTGAAACAAATTTTCTCTGTTTGAAGCTAATTCATTTGGGTATAATTCTATTGATTTTGTTATGTATTAGTTGTTGTTTTTCCAACGTTTCAGTAAAGTATGCCAACGGTTTTCACGCTTTCGGCTTCAAATTAGCCATATCAGCAAATGATTCGTGCAGTCTGCGCGGCCAGCAATTTCAAACAATGAATTTTTAATATTCGTAACCATCACCGCCTGATTGTCTACGCATTTTCCTTTTGGGGTTTTGGGTGCAGACGAGCTGTCGGTACTTGAGTTGGTAGTGGTAGTTTCCGAAGTTTCAACAAATGTTAGGAAACGCACATGACCAGTGTGACCTGTTGGTATGATATTGGCGGCACCTTTGTCGGGAACCAGTGGTAGAAACATCGGCACTTGTGGCTATCCAAATAAGATCACGTCAGGCAAGCAAAGAGGTCACTCTCAAGCAGACAGCCTTATGTTTTCGTATAATTTCATCACAATTTTCACTTCGGTGGTTGATTAATGTCTAGAAAAGAAAAGGTATGCGTCAGTTATTCTTCACTTTAATAACACTGTACAACAATATCAAATTTTTTCCAAAATTATAAATTTCCGACCTATAAATTTTGATAGAGGAGACAATACAAAAAGACACGAGTATCGGCGTTTTGAAAGTTTACATCTGAATTTCATTTGAGGGGGCATTAAAGTTGCCCAGCAATGGCACATTCTTATTGTTAATCGCCATAAGAATCCATATGATCCTTACATTTTAGGTATAAAATTGTTCAGCAAATTTATGTAAAATATTATGGAGAACATTTTTGTAGAATATGTTATCCTTCTAACTCCTCAAAGTATGGGCCTTTTTTGTCCTTCTTTTAAAAAAGGGCTAATTTAACTAAAAACTCACTAATATCTCTATAATTTTACCTTCGATAGCAAATTTGGATAGAAAGTTTTCAGTAATTAAAATTTTTTAGCTCTGGGCAATTCCACTTCATTATCATACAATGTCCAGCTTATTTCAGCTCTTTGTATATCTTCATATTTTACGGAGTCCAGTATTAATTTTATAGCATCGTAGCTTTCTTTAATGTTCATTCTATAGGCAATAGGAATAGAATTTTTGGAATTATCGTAATACAGAAGTACAGCTTTTAGACTCTTCTTACACGAATCAATAAATATACGCCATTCCTCGTGGTTATACTCAAAATTCATTGCATTAAACTGCAGAAAGATTTCTTGACGCTTACGAAAGCAGGTAATATTAACACCAGGTTCGAGTAGATGAAGACTTTTTCATTCTGCAGCTAAAAACTCTGATTTGTTTTTAGACAGATTCAGTCTCCGAACCAATGCATTTAAATGCTCTTGCGACATTAATATTGGTCTTGGGATAACTTCAATTCCTGTGTAATTACTACCTGCGCAATAAAAGGGTTCCTGTTTCAGCGATTGTTCCATCAACATAATGACTAGGACTTCGAAGTTGTAGCACAGGTACTGGGAGTTCGTCGGAATGTGGAACTTGGATCATGGCAATATTTTTTATTATGTTCACCTGCATCTAACCACCGCATAGGAATACAAATCAATAATTATTGATGTCAGACTGCTCGTAAGACATGCTGAACAACCCGCGGATCGTACCTCTCTTAAGATTTTCCGAAATCCTTAAGTTTCTCTTACCTTATCATTCTAAATAACTTATCAAAATGTTTGGTAGTTTGTGTTATGGGCAAGCAAAAACAAAACGAAAGTGCTATATTCGGCTGTGCCGAATCTTACTTAACCTTCACCAACGCTCCTCTGGCGTTACATGTATTTTTTAAGTACTAATTTTATTCTTCCTAAGTCATAAAATAGTTTTAGTTAGAAAAAAAAAATAACGTCAGTTGCCGTTTTGGTTACTTTAATGAATGAAAAATAAATAAATTTCCCACCTCTGGAAACGATATACTAATAGTTTTATTTTAATAAGGCGACGACATTAGTTGCGTGTTTAGGCTACTTTTATGTATAAAAAAATTTTAATTTCCCATCCCTGAAAGCGAAAATTTAATTTTTTTACTAGGGCAACTCTTATTAATACATTGATATAATTATATATAGGAAAAACCCAACATTTTTAACAATTTTGAGCACTTTCATGTACCATAAAATACTGCATCTGTTCATCTCTGGATTAAAAATGAAAATTTTTTTTTTAGTACTTTGATATTAAATTTCCTCTGCCTGATAGCTAAGGTTACCTTTTTGGTTATATTTAAATATAAAAAAACTTTAATTTTCCTACCCTGGATGGAAAATTTTAATTTTTAAATGTATATTTATCGATGCAAATCTTCATGAATTATAAAGAGATTTTAAGATTTTAAACATTTTAAATCGAATTAAGATTCATAGGCTAATGTTTCGAAATTTGCTTAAATCTCAGAAAGACATGATGATAAATATTCCAGGGCACAAAGGAAAGTCAACATCAGTTTTATTCAACTAACACAGCAGAGCAGAACAGCTGTTTTCGAAAGTCGCAACACTTTCATCATCAGTTCTCATGTGTATTGTGTTTGTCACCACTTTTTAGGCGGCTTCGTTGAATGTGATAACAGTTCCTATTTACACAAGTTTTATTATATAAAATTCAAACTATAAAAGTTTGACTTAGGTATGATGGAACAAAAAATTCTGAAAAATGGGACATGAAGAAAATAATCAAACGGTAACACGGGTATTAAAATAAAAACGTGTTAACATCAGGTTGATACAGTTCTCGGATTCCTCTTCATAATAAAAGTTATTTATATTAACCTCTTGTAAAATGGTCGTGTTTGACAGACATGGACAAATTCAATTTGAGTTAAAAATTGACAAGTCAGACGCAAAATACAAGTCGTGGATGGCAGGCTTTAGAAACCATCGGTTCTAGTAGTTGGAGAAAGACCGCCCGATCAAATTAATATATTTATTTCACTGGTTATAAATTGTATTTACTTTAATTGATAACAGATAAAAAATAACTGAATTAACTCTTTAATTTTAATTATGTGCTAGTTCTTTTTTCCCAAAATCGTATCAAAAATTAAATTGGAAGAATGTATTGGTTTGATCTGTCGTTGGGTTCTGAGATCAAGCGGCTTTTAAACTTAATGTACAAATATATTGATTGGATAAACATTTGTCTGAGGTAATATTTATTGAAGATGAAATTTTTCATGAGATTGAACACATTAAATGCCGCTTTAAAAAATAGACAGCGTTTTAGCCGACAATTAAATGCAAAGCAAAAATTGAAAAAGATACATGACAAATATGCTGAATGAAATTTTATCAAGTAAATTTACTGCCTGTTCCATGAAGATGGAACAAATCTTTCTTTCTTTCGTATAATAAAAAAGAAATTCTGAGTTGCCCTTTTTGTAATTATACGAAAGAAAGATGTTAGACAGTATAAATTTAAATGCTATTTAATACGAATAAAATAACAGAAATAAAACACCAACTATTAGTCCTGGCATTGCCAGGACGGTGTTTTCTTTACTCTCATACACTGTTCCGTTTGGCTTAACGAATTCCCCTACTTGCGACATCAGGGGTTCGCCTGTATTCGACTTTAGCCTTTCAAACTCATGAACCTAAAATATTAAATTTTAAATGCATTCAAGTTTTTTGTTAGCGCATCAGCTTACCGTCTGATCTTGTATTACCAACGCAACCTCAAAATCAATCCATATCACTGTTCCTTGGCAAGGGAACTCGGAAAAGGATCCTTCGTAAGCATAATATCTCGAATATTTTGGGCTAATAGATTTTTTCCAATATTTCAGGCTGATATTTTTAATTGTTGACTTGCGATTCGGTTTTCGTACGTATTTAAGGTTATCTCGAAAGACTGCAAAAAGGGAGTTTTCAAATAATCCAACCTAAAAAATTTGTTTCGATTATATATGGTTTTACCAACAGTTAATTTCATACCTGAATGTAAAATGCTAAAATAATGATCTTTTTGTTTGACACAACAGCCTCATCATAACTCTTCGCATTCTCATCATAGAAAACAGAATGCAACTGAGCCGGAAATAACTCTTCCACTGGAGTCGTCTTAAGCCACTGAAAGTACAAAAATTCCAAACGGAATGTACCTGTGACTCCTAAAGCTGTCAAATTAACTTCAATTGTAGGTACGGTGGTATAAATCAATTCGATTTTCAAGATTCGTCCATTATTTTCTATAGTCGAGTTATTGGGATATTGGTCCAAACCATTAAACTTGATTTGATTTTGCGAATAGCGAATAGTAACGTTATCAATTCCTGATTGATATTTCCCAATGCACTGTTCCTTAACCACATTCTTTGTGGAGGCCCAAACTGAAAATATTTTTCAATCAGTATTTTATTAACAAAAACTCAACACTCATACCCTTCAAATAGGTGGCTGGCAAAAATATTTGTGCAAATATTGCCAAATTTACAACAAATTTTATAGACCAGAAAATTTCCATTTTCTTCTCTATGGCCAGAACTTTATTTAACACTAACTGCACTCATTCAGGCCACGTCAATTATTGTTGTGGGTGTAGTATAAAGCGTTATTGTTTCTTAGCAATCGACATGCAAAAGTATCGATTAGCTCGATATGTTCACGTAGTTAATCGATAGTGTTTTTGTTTTGATTGGCTAACCACTCAATTAATTGATGGAAGTTTGTCTAATCGGTTACTGACTTTTTATGTCAACAAATAATGTTACACTTAAATATTCCTTCTTTTGAGTTTTTATTAGTAAAACAAACAATAATATAAAAAACAATAATTCAACTAAATCAGTCGGTAGAAAAAATCGTAAACAAAATTTAATAGATTCTGCTGAATCCGACAAAAACTGTTTGAATTAGAGGAGGTAATGGGCTCGATGGTCATGATTTCAATAGATTCATGATGAAAATCTTTTTGAATATATTGAATATAAAAATATTTTATTATTATTTTAACTAAAATTGTTCTGACATATTTCGAATATGTTACTTTATATCATGGTACAATATACTACCATCCTTTATATAAAGAAATATTTAATTTAAGAAAGTAAAGCAATTTTCGTAGCCGACTATGGAAATATAAATGTTGTTATGACAAGTGTTATATAATGGAAGTAGTATGTTCTAAAACTCCTCCTCAACATGTATATTTTTTACAAATATTATTATTTTAAATTTAATGAATTAACAAATTTTCTATGTTTTGTATTCTTCTTGGAAGTATGTAATAAGTTAGCTACTAGCCCACCGTGTTTTATGTAATTAAAAATGCAATTTTTATTCGGCTGTGCCGAATTTTATATACCCTCACCAACGTGCGGCTGGCATTACATATACTTTCAAGTACCAATCTCGTTCTTTCTAAGTTATAAAGTAGTTTTAATTAGCAAAAAACAGTCAACTTCAGTTGCATTTTTGGTTACTCTTATGAATGGAAAAAATTTATTTTCCATTCCTGGAAACGATATATTATTTATCTATTTACTTATTTTTTGTTTTGTTACCATTGCAACTCTTAAGAGGTATGAAATAATTTTATTAAAGAAAAACTTAAAATTTTTAACCATTTTGGTCACTTTCTTTTACTAAAAATTATTACAGTTATCGAATCGAAATTTTAACATTTTTTTATCTTTAATTCCCATTTTGTTTTGCCAGTATTGAGAAATAGTTTAAACTACTAAAAAACGACGTTAGCTGCTTTCTGGTTAAGTTAGTGTATAAAAAAATTTTAATTTCTCAACCCTGAAAGAGATTTTTTAATTTTAAAAAGTTTTTCATCAATATAAATCTTGGTGATGCATAAAGTTTTTTGTATGTATAATGTTTTAAGAGTTTTAAACATTATAAATATTACATGTACCACAAAATACCGAGTCTGCCAAAAAAACTGACTTTTAATTTCCCATCCCTGGAATAAAAATTTTTTTTTTCAATACACAATTACAAACAAACAAAAAATGATTCGTTTTTAGGGTTAATTTTGCGTCGAGAAATAGTTGTGAGCTTCCCAGCTCTGGAACCGTATTTCCGATTTTTCAATACCGCTCTATTTAAGTTAATTTTCAATCCATCAGTCCAAGAACGAAGTCTCTAGCTCTTCTGGGGGCTTGGGAAAACCGATTTCACGTACAGACAGACGGACGGATGTGCATCGCTTAATCGTCATCGCTATTCACAAGGATCCAGAATATATATACTTTATGAGGACCCAAGTTAATATCGAAGAAATTACACACGGAATGACAAACCTAAATGTACCCTTTCACTTTTTTGTGAAGAACAGAAGTTCAAGCGTTTTTGCATCTTTTACCCAAAAATTGAGTAGGACAAAACCACGACAGTAGAAATATTTAAAATTTTGTTTTTTACTAGAATAATTTTATTTACAACATTAAGTACCATAATACGAAGAAAAACAATTTTTCGTTTAATATTATCATGCAGAGATGCTTTACCAACAGACTTTTATTATTATCTTCTGACTTTTATGACGTTGTGTGCATTAAAAAATGTTTAAGGCAAATAATATGTATGACCCACTTTTACTCCTGTCCGATGAAATTTCTGAAAGTTAAAGCAGTCAAGTTGAAGCCCGACTTTTGCTGCATCTGCCGCTGGGGCTCTCCTTTCTTCGAACTCCAAAATCAGGCTTTTTGTACAATTTTTTTTACTTCACGCTACAAAAATTTAAAGTTTTAAGAAATCTGGAAGTTATTCATTTTACCCCGATTTAAATCAGTCGAATCCTCACCATAACTCCACGTTTTGAGGTCCGTATATGTATGTGTATAAGAAAAAACCCACACAAGTTTTGAACGGAGGCGTTCTAAACAATATTTTTGATATTAGATATCCTCAGAACTTTAACTGATTCGAACTACCGAATTTCAAAATATCTCAAAAAGACATTTATCAAAATATTTCTTAATAGCTTTCCAACTGCTCCCATAAACTAATAAACTCTCAACACAAAAAACCACGTCGATAACCGTAAACCGGATTAATATCAGTTAGTACAATCATGAGATATCGTGAACGGAAAAATTCGAAACAAGTGGCGGCATGAACTAATGCCCCAATGAACTAAGGCCCCAAAGCAAAAATGAACTACCAACTATAGTTTCAAAAATTTTCCTCATAAAATAAAACTATTACTGTAGTTCTCTTTACTTTAAGTTTTTTGAAAGTATAGGTATAGTTTGTAATCTAAATTGTGAGAAAGTTAAAAATTCGCGAGAAGGTCAGCTTTTACAATAATAAAAAAATTATATGCATGTGTATATGATAATGAAACTTATAGGCATGCTTCGATTTACATCATTTTAATAAGTATATTTTTGCAAAGTTGTGTATTCGTTATGAACTAACTCTCCAAATTTTGATGAAATAAGTCCCAAAAAAAATGAAATGAGTTCCCAAAAGTCGTTGTTGTCCATCAACATAAAAAATTGTGGTGTTAGTTCATTTCTGCTTTGGGGCCTTAGTTCAGTGGGGTCTTAGTTCATTGGAGCCTTAGTTTATGTGGCCGAAGCGAATGACTTTGTTTTTGAAACAATTCGCAGTTGTATATCTGATCAGTAAGTGCTTTTTATTCTTTTACAGTATGGAAACAAAATCTTTTCTAATTTTCTGTATGTTATAACTGACTTCAATCGGGGAAGAAAAATTAGGGAAAAATCTGAAAATTTTTTACAATCACTCTTCAGAGGCTTCACCGATCGAGTCAACAAACTTAAGATTTAAAATTAACGTCAATCACCGCACCTGGTGCGACATTATTTACGAAATATATATCTCACCAGTTAGTGTTCTCGATAACTGGAAACTACATCAATCACCGCTTATCATCAGGGTATCGGCTGTTTTGAAAACTATTATAATAGTGTTTTAGCTTCAGAGCGCGAGAGCATAGAATGGCACATAATAATTACGAGGAAGTTATAGAGAAGGCTTTTTATATTTCATGTACATAATTTTTTTTGTTATCTCATGGAAATTATAAAATATTTTTAAGCTGTGTTTCGCTGTTGTAGGTTCGAAAAAAATTAAATAAAGGCAGTTTACAAAACTCGATAATCTATTGAAGATCTAAATCTCAGGATGCGGGAACTTGTAAACTGTAATCTTCTTCTGGAACTATTTATTAGTTATTTTGTTAGAAATTTTATTTTAAGTTTTAAAGAAAACATCAGTGAGGTTTCTTATCCAAAAAAGACTTTCAAAAGTTAAATCTAAAAAATTATTCAAGTCAATCTAGTCGTTTGATTATGATTAGTTTTGAAAAAAATGCTGATATAATGTCTCATGTCCCATAGTGCAATGATGTGAAGATACTCACGTTCTGCATTCTAGAAAAAGCAGAATATATTATACAATTGATTTTATGAAGGACAGATAATTATCTTGAAATAACTAAGAAGTTGGTGGAATATGCAAAGAAATTTCTAAAAATGTCGGGTTACATCATGATTCTAATTTTAAATACAATTTCTTTTAATTTAATGTTGCCTGCCTCTCCTTGTATCTTTATGGATACACTACTTTTTCTTTGAATTCCTAATAAAAGTTTACAAAAAATAAGTTAAAACAAATTATTTATTTCTGTCACAAGTTTTCAAAAAATATAGTTTCGGGACAGTTCGAGTTAATTTTTTAGCCATAGACAAACGTAAGAAAGTTGCAAGTGTCGCAGAAGTGATCTTTTCTGTGGCCTTTAGGTTGCTGAACTATTTTTTCATATAAAAAAAAGAAAGAGAGTATTGACAACAAAAACTAAGTGCACTTGAAAAGGAGTTTTACTTTCATATCTCTGTTACTATCTGCTTTTGGAGCGAAGGTTATATTATCTTGTTAAAGCTTTTCACAACTACTCGCTTGAAAATAAAATTCTCCGCTGAAGAAAGAAAAGTTGTTATAATAAGAACACATTCGCTTTTAATCTGTTAACACAAATTTAAACATTCACTGCGGTGACACAATTTTTTAATTTGTAGATGAAAATAAAGTAGACCGATACTTAATGCATGTTAAAGTAGCATTCAACGCTGTTGAATATCAACAATCCGTTAAGAGCAACAGCAAAGAAACACCAAATCTTATTAAAAGATTTCATTGCAAAAGCTTAAATTTTGTTTCACTGTATTTCACAACTGTATTTAGCTTGAGAATAAAATCGACAAAGATAAAAATAAACTCGACGTTGGACATAAAAGGTAAACTCCAAGTGCAGTCATGTTTCCGTTTAAAAGCCTGCAGCCGGATGTACGCGTTTATGGAGGCAGTAAACAGAATTTTACTATACATTTCGATTAAAGAAAAATGCAATTAAATTGAAATAGTTTATTATATTTGAATGTATTTTGCTAAATATTTTAGTAAAGATTTTTAAGAAGGATCTTAATACTCTTTGATATACGAAAATAAGAGTTAATGATCGAGAACGAGCTACCCATACTAAAATATAAATTAGTGTTTGGTGAAACAGAATGCATTTTTGTGTGGTCATCGACCAGCACTAATGCAGTTCAAAAAGCGTTCGACACCATATTCATGAGTTAGTGAGGAGTCAAACTTGGGATCGTAGTCTTGTGTTTACTACTTCAGCCAACAGCACCCTCTTTTTTTCAAGGTTTTCTCAATCTCCAATTAACTTACTTGGAACTCGGGTCAAAACTGGGTCACACGATGTTTATATAGTGAAAGTTGGGCTTCCGCAATGTTTCCAAAATGTCTTTTAAATCTATAAAGAGACATTGTGGGTGTCCTTCTGATCAAGTTGGCAGACAAAGGAGTCAGATTAAAAATTATTTATTTTTTATTGTAATAATTTTCATAGATCTGTTGTTTAATTACTACCCCACAGATCTCTACAGCTGTTTTCTAAAGCCACAACAATTTTGTCATCAAATCATTAGAAAGTGATAACAATTCTTATTTACACAGATTTCATTATATACTGGGACTCGATATTTAGTATTTATATATTTTTGCTTTGTATTTCTGTATTAAACACTAGTTGATACAAGTAAAGCTGAAGTCTTTTGAACTACCCCACCATATATATGAAATTATAAAATAAGTAATAAATTGGAGGTCATTTTGCGGAACTACTTATTCTATAAGTCCAAAGGTTGTATTCTCGACTCATCAGGAAGCGAATATTAAAAATATCCAGTTAATTGATTGAAAAGATTTTTACTTACACAAAGTTGTAAGTTGTTGTTTTTCAGGTATTATATTTTTATTAATAAAATAATTGAAATAAAATATATTAATCAAAGAAATACATAAATGAATAAACAGTAACTAATAGTTATTTGTATATATGGGCTCTATTTGGCAGAATATTGAAGTTGGTATTAACAAAACTTACGTTGGCAAAAGACACGTATATAAATATCTATTGCATCCCTGAGCCTTCAGAGAGCTCGCAGAAGATGAATTTTCCTAATAAATTTAAAATTAAAATATTATTGGAAACGACTGTTGACTTTCATTTACTTCTAGGAATATTAGAATTTAAATCATTCTTCGAACAATTAGCCCATAGAATTTAATTTCAAGTAGAAATAAATAGTTAGATGAAATTATATACAATTAAAAATATGCCAGTTTTTAGGAATTCTCCAATAATTTTTTGTTTGTTTTTTGTTTTAATTTAGGCATTATTAGTGAAGCAATTCGTAATCACTGCTAAACATATTTATTTCATGTAAAAAACTATTTTTTTATCTGACGTTCAAAAATAAAATAACTTAAATGTCTTCTTTAAGTTACTAATAACTTTCTGTTTAACATAAATGCTGTCCATTTAATTGCATGAACTAAATATTGTTAAAAATCTATCAATCAATTAAATATGATGTTTACAGTTGAGTTGCATGTTACAAATATTTTGTTTGCTTTGCACCAGATGATTTGATTAAAAATCACGCATACGCAACAAATTATTAAGTTTAGGATTAATATTAATGTTGGACTAATAATTCTGTAAATAATATAAACAGAAAATTTTACTTGATAAAATATTGATTTTAATGTTTTTTATTACTTGCAAGATAATTAAATAAGAAATTTATTTGTTGGGTGGTTAAGCAATGTGTATGCATTTTATTGACGCTTTTACCAAATTATCAGCAGACTTAAACCACAGTTTTGGAAAGTTTCAATCTGCTCATCTTATAAAAATACTTTATAAACCATTTGAGAATTTTAATGAAAACTCACAAAAGATTTTGAAAAATCACATTTTAATAAGTGTAGTAGGCTATGAAACTTATACAATCCAAAACCCAACAAACAACTTTTATTCGATTTAACTCCACTTTGATTTTTTCTATACCTTTATACAATTGGAAATTTGCTACTTTTCAAAACTGTGATTGAAGTCTTCTGACGATTTGGTAAAAGCGCCATTGAAATGCATATAGACATAACTTAAACACCCAACACA
Organism: Linnaemya vulpina; assembly: GCA_963675445.1. Classification (NCBI taxonomy): domain Eukaryota; kingdom Metazoa; phylum Arthropoda; class Insecta; order Diptera; family Tachinidae; genus Linnaemya; species Linnaemya vulpina. The sequence continues at coordinate 87,794,922 of OY776277.1, read as the reverse complement.
TAAATTTCATATTATCATAGTATAATGATAGTATGTCAAATAGTTAATTTATTAATTGATAAATAAATAGAGTTTAAATTTAGTTGTACGACTAACTTTTTCGTTATTAAGTTATCATGGCATCAGTAAGCCAGCCACTAGAAAAGAAAACGCATGCACATAGAGTAGAAAATTAAAAAATGTTATAAAAAATATAACGTGAAAAAAACTTAACAAAAAAAATTGATTTAGTGCACAATTATAACAAAAAGAAAAGACACAATCTGTCTAAACAGACTTGGACTTAAAATACTGTTCCACATTATAATTTTTATCTCTTTTATATCCTTGACGTGTTTCTATAATTTCCAGATACATAATTTTTTGCTTCTAGAACACACCACACAACAATATTTTATTTTCTTTTCCTTTTGTTTTCCATTAAACTTACCAGAGATGAAATAAATGCATTTGCTGACTCTCGACAGTGCATGGTTTGCCATAATCCCGTTTAATATTATTATGTTATTTTAAAATTTCCATTAGTTTTCATGGCTTACGAAAGTAACCACCCATTTGGACCGGCCTGTTATTTTCATTATTATTTCTGGTTTCATTTTTGTGGGCAGTAACATTATTATTACTTTTTACTAAAAATCAACAGTATGCAGTGGAGATGCAACAACAAGCCAACATTAAAGACCAAATATGGTTTCATACATATAAGAAAACTATATAAGAAATAAAGAGCAATAACGTTTTTCTCAACTACAAAATGCATTTCAACCGCATATGGTTCAGAAGTTATATTGCGAATATCGTATTTACAAAGACGCAAACATTTCTGCTGTAATTAAAATAAAACAATAAATAAAGATGTATTTTGGAGCAGACTATTTTGTTGATGTTTTAAACTGTCGTAAAAGAATAAGTTTTATTTGTTTGTGTTTGCGTGGCATAACTATGCCTTCAAGTCTATGTGAAACTAAAAATGCGTCATGTTTATATAAAATAAAAAAGGGTGGAGAAAAATCGCATTTATTCCAAAAGGGACACTAACGACTTTTTTCCTTATTTCGTATTAGAATCCACTTTAAACAGGTCATATTCTAAGATCCAATTTAGAACATGCTTTTCAGATTATTAATACTTAGATGTCACATGCCACTTGTATTAAGAGAAAGTTATTTAATTTAAGACAAAACAGTTTATTTATAAAAGCTATTAATATATTAGTTATTTATAAAAGCTATCCAGGAAATTAATTAAGAAAAATATATTTTGAATTTAATGATGGGTTTTTCAACGTCAGAAGGCAGTGAAAAATATTAGAAGCCCTTTTTAAAGTACTTTTTCTTTACTTCTAAGAGAGCAATAAGTGTGTGTTTGCGACTGATTAGGAAGAGATTATTGACAATATTTAAATAAATATTAAAAAGCTATTTTACCTAGAGAATTTGGAGCTAGCGACTTTTTCTAAGTATTTAAAAATATTATAGATGTAATTCATATCAGCAAAATTACTTTTGATTTACTTTTTGTAATGACAAGCCATTTTTAAAAGTTAAAAAAAAATAGAAATTTGAACTACATTCGGAACATAAGCTTAGGATTTTGTTAACTTATTTTTTACTGGGTTATTAAATAGCAACCGATTCTTGTAGAAGGTTCTAAGTAAAATTATACGTGTAGCGGCGTTTTAACTCTACTGTTATATTTAAAAGATAAGCGAATCCTGTCTTAAGAGACCATTTGATCCAAACAACATACACCCATATTTAGACTTATATTCAGGTGTAATTGGATTTGGTACGTTCATGTAAGCTATGAAAGCTTCACTAGCTTCAACCCGTAACCATAATTTTGATGTTGGCACTTATTTCAAAGGTTTTATAAATGCCATGAAAAAGTCACAACTAACGAACGATTTCATGGATGCAGTGTTTTTATATAAAAACAATTATTTGTTGTTGTTCTAGCACGTAATTAAAATTAAAGGGAAAATGCTACTTTCGAAAATCTGTGCTTTAAAACCTGCAAAATATGTCTTGACTACTTGTTTTACGGTATATTCAAGTTCCTTCCACGTCTATAAAATAAAGCCAAATCTCGAAAAGTGAAGAATGACAATGTAGTAGTTTCCTTGGCAAATACAAATCTAGTTTTTAATATCTGCGAGCTTATTTAATATCAGCAGGGAATTTGTAATTACCGTATAGTTGATTCTGATATCAAATGCTTCACATGAACGTCTCTTAATAGAAAAACATACTGACAAATAGTTTGTTTTGAAAAACGCTTTCAGTTAAATTATATTTTCTTCGTTTAAGTCATAAAAATTGTTTTTAATTTGTTTTATATGAAATTGTAATATTGACAAGCCCAAAAGCTCTCTGATGCAACATAAGTATCTTCTTAATTTTTTCGGTAGAACCTTGCATTAAATATCTAATAGTATGAATATAGTATTGCCAGGTGTACCGACACCAAAAAAAAAATTAAATTAAATAATATATATATATATATATATATATATATATATATATATAAATACATATATTTTTCACCGTTCAAAATATATTGAAATTACAAACAAAAATTTTTATCTAAACGTGCTTAATCTGGCAACAGGGTTAAGAGCTTATATTTGAAACTCATTTTACGACCTGTTTAAAGCTGCACCGTTTTGTATATTAAAAATAATGTAAAAAATCTTATGAGAGTTAAGTTTCCACTGCAGAAAATTTATTTAGATGATTACAGACAACATATTGTTGGCGTATATTAATTCTGTAACTCTTCGGCAAACAGATCCTCTTTGTAATATTTATAAGAAAATGCAAAAATTACATTCAACCGTAGTAAACTCACCCTGCAGACTTTACAACATAACTAAATCAAATTAGAAAATATATATAGGAAAAAATCAAAGCACCTACTATAACGTGCTGTGAAGGGAATATTATGCTTGTCCTTACAGCTTATTTTATGTGTATATCTGCAGTGCAACAAATCCGCATAATAGCCTTTTTGGCGAATATACACTTCCTTTTAGGTTTTGGCTTATTTCTAATATTAAAGTTGGAATTTCGACAAGACCAAAAAATAGAATTTTATAACAAGTATTTTCGCAGAGTTAAAAGTGATATTTAGAATATTTAAGACAAAGACCCATTTCCAGCTTATTTTGAATATTAAAGAACATTATTACTGAAAAAAATGGATATTGTTCTACAGTGTAATAAATATTATATGCACTGATTCGTCTCTTTTATACCATTACGCTGGGGTTAGTCTTTTAATACCATTACGCTGGGGTTAGTGTAAATTCAGCAGTTTTAGGTACAATAAAAATAATTATTCATATTATATATCAACTTTTTTGCCCTTATTTTACAAGGCTTTCCTTCTTTTATACAAAACCACAAGGAGTTGTGAAATTGTTTTACTTTATTATCAAAGTTAATATGTGAGCAGACATTAATTATAGTTTAAAGTGAACTTTTTAAATAGCTCTTTGGCAATATTTTCATTAAAAATACTGTTAAAATGTATATGTAATAATATTTGTTGCAAAAATTTTCAATTCCTAATCTGCCCTCTTCTTTTTTAATTTGTGTATTTTTATTTGAATATTGTATAATTATTTTGCAAGGGTTAATTGTATAAAAAAAAATCTACGAAAAAATCTAGAGTTTGGCAAACAATAAGTGTTCATTGCGAAACAAAAAAGAGGAAAACGTGAACTGAATAAAATTTGCACAAGAAAAAATTTGTGAGAGAATAGAAAATGGAATATCACAAACTAAAAATTGTGTGGCACAACGACTTTTAAGAAGAAAATAAAATATTATATAATAAACAAGACAAAAGCATTATCCAGTTCATGTTTCCTAACAAAGATTTATTACAAAATGCAAACATTTTCTAGAAAAATAATGTCGTAAAAAAAGTATGAGATACTTCTTAATACCTAAATTAATATTTTTACTGAAAAAAAAAATACTTTTACTGGCAAATATGTATCACACTAATCATTTTTCACTGGAAACTCCTCTTCAATATCAGATTTTAATGTTGGCGGCGGAAACAAAAACCATAGAACCATTTAAAGTTATCCTTTACAAACCCTTTTAAAGGCATTAAAAGGACGTTAATTTTAAGTGCTGCTCTTATTATTAAAAAGCCATAATTAATTATTTTACATTGTAGAGTGATTTCAAACCACAATCTATTCATTCATAATTTATGCAAATTTCTCTAAGAAAAAATGTGTTGAAGCAGAACACACAATTAAACAACTGCAATCGGCTTTTAAAATTATGAATAATCGTTTACTTCCGCCACAAAAACGACCCAGTTTACAAACGGAAGTGTTACATAAAACCGTGAAAACCGAAGCAAAACCTCAAGTACTTCATATTGAACTGGTGCTTGAATAAAATTAAAATTGAAGGCAAACAACGCATATGAAATCAAGAGATGCAATGAGTTGCCTTAAAAGGCTCTCGAAGAACTTTATTTGTATTTGCTTGCAAATCGTCGGCTAAAAGGCAACATTTTATATGCCTGATGTTGGAATAAAGCACACAAGAGTAACGTGGCGACATATTGCCTGATTACACTTTGTCTTCGATGTATAACATTTCAGGCTTCACTTAGACTTAAACAGCAACAATATGAAAACAGAAAAAATTAACTGAGATAACTTTAACACAAATTAAATAAATACTTTACAATGTAACGGCAAAAAACAGTTGTAGCTCTGACTCCTCATAAGCAGTGAATTGTACCGGAGCTAAAAAGAAAAGGAGGTGATAGTATTAAATGGAATATTTTAAAGAGATCAGAAGATAGAGTAGTTAATGCTGCCATTTTTTTTCTTCTCACTATGCTGGTAAATATTTTCCACAGAACCTACGAATGTGGCTGCTATCTTCTGCTCTTTAGGACATGATAGTCTCAACCGCTGTCGATGATTTTCAGCGACTAGTGGCATGCCTTCATAATTAAATCAGCACGTTATCAACTAACACAACCATGCGTTATTGCCGATCATAAAAATCGAAAGTGATAGAAGAAATTGATTTTAACAAATTTACTCTTTTTTTCGTTAGCTCTGGGATCACTGTCATGTGGAAATCACACATGGAAAACACGTAGTCCAAAATACAGTATCTTATACACTGCACGATTTGCAGAAGCCCTTTTCAATTGGGCGATCTCAAATTTTTAATAGTTATTTAATTTAGCAGGGCAACTTTAATCACCGGATATATTATGAATTTTACAAAGTCTTGTGCCCAAAAATATTATCCAGTTTCTGAGAGCATTAAATGCAGTTATGAGGACGTCATTCGATCGACCACCACAAAAGCCAAATTCTCAAATATTTCTTCATTAAAAATTAAACTCAGCTAACAACTACTTTGAACTCTAATTTTGATATTTTGTGTCAACAAATAACGATATAAAGATCAAACGTTGCTAAAACACTAGGTCAGTTCCATCAACAGTGCGTGATACATGTCGTTGGCTACACCTTTATTTCTCGAAAACTTTATTGTATGGACAAAAACAACTGGTGGACCAGAAGCTACGATGCTAAAAGCCACGTGTTTTGTTATATACTCTGCTACTTATAGATTGATCAGGAATTGGTAGGAACTGTTCACCGTAGACCTTTTGTATGTGGGAAAAGTCCTCAGCGCCCTCTCATAGACAATATAATATTATTTTTACACTGACATGATCTTAATAAATACTGTTACAAGCTAATTTAAAATATAACATTGTTAAAGCCAACTTAAATCAGTTTGTGAATTTAAAAATTCACAGTGATTAATTGCAGAGTTTCAGCTTTTTCTTATGCGCATTTCACTGGAGCTAAAGAAGATCATCACGGAATCTTTATCCGATATTTCTTAGAATAACTAAAGATATTGTTTCACAATTCCAACTTAATAACAAATAATAGAAGTCATAGTTATAACCCATCGATCAGTTTTCCTTATTATCGTACGTTCTACAACAAAAAGTTCGATAAGTGCACCTCATGATCTGGCTAGACCACAAGCTATTTTCATTAATAGTTATATGTTTTGATTTTTCTGTGCATAGAAGTAAATGCAATGAAATCGTTTTAAATGAAATAAATGAATATAAACTCTTTTGAAGAGGCAAAAGCAAAACATTTTGTTTTTTTTTACTCCCCTTTATTTAGCAAATATAATTTCAAAATCACCTGTGGTGTTGCTAAGTAAAATATTCTCATTAGACAAACCTAGTAACAGTAAATATAGTTTGTCCTTTGAAGTGATCAAGTCAAGCAATGGATTGCTATAAAGCCTCGGAGTTAGAAATTGTTGGTATGGTTGTCAACAAATCTGCTAGATTCCAGCGTCTTACACCAGCTGAAAGACAAGGGGCTGAAAAAAGAATGATGGATTATTTGTGAAATAGCGATGATGAATAACTTATTGTACGAGAGCGGAGGAGAACGATTATATTCCTAGAAATGATGACATCAATTTTAATTGATGTCTACCATCATAAGTTTTTGGTTTTTGGGAGAGCTGGCCACTCTCGTAAATTTCTGCCAAACCTTTACAAATTTTCAAAGAAATTTTTACACCAGGTATGGTAGATATAATTGTAAGGGAAACAAATCGAAGAGAACAAGATATGTTTCTAGATTTGTACAACAAACCAAAAACTTGTAAAATAAGAACCTAAAAACGAAAATGGAATTTATGCTTTTGCTGGTTCATTGATTTTTGCTCGAGTCGTCAAATGTGCAACACAACCTGTCATGCCTTCAACATGGTAAAGAAACCAAAACATACATTTTCAATGGCTCTTTAAATAAATAATATAAATATTTTATAAAATAAAATGTAAAAGTTATTAAAATATATAAAATAAAAAGAACAAAACCAAAATATTAGTTTAGTTTACTAAATTGGTTAGGATTTTCCAACGTGTATAATGTAAGAAGAATTGCAGTTTTTAGCACATTATATTATTATATTATATATTCAACATATTATTATATTATATATAACATTATTATATTATATATTCAAAGTGATCAATTGCATTGATCTTAAGTGGATATTATGAAATTCCACTTGGTTTTGCTTGTTCTGGTCTATTCTCAGATGAGCGCTGCCAAGAATGTACAGAAAAATCCACCACGTTTGTATAGATTATTTCAGATTTTGCATGATTTTTAAAGGAAGTAGTGTGTCATTCAAGTATTTATTCACTTTGTAAACAGATTTTCAAAATTTTGATATATTCATTTCCAAGATATAACCAAACTACTACTTTATAGACAAAAGTAATATATGTATCCCTTTATTTTACTTTAAAAAAAAAAAAAAAAAAAAAAAAAAAAAATATATATATATATATATATATATATATATATATATATCTGTTAATAAATCTAATATTTTACATATTGTCATTGTACTATTATAAAAAGAAATGCATATAGCCATCGCTTAACCACCCAACAAATAAATTTCATATTGAAATTGATGCAGTGTAGTTTCTAAATTAAATATTAAAAGACATAAAGGAAAGATTGTACTTCTCATTTGACTTAATGTGATCAAATCCATTGAACAGCCTGACCATTAAAAAAGTCCTAGATGTGCAGTTTTATTGGTGAAGCAATAGTTTTTCAATGTTGATATTTCGAAAAATATTTATTTCAGCAGTGAAGATCAATTCTTACTCGGTAGTTACTAGCCACTAAAAAACATTCGAAAGAAGTCAATAAGATTCTAATCTTGTGGTCCGAAAATAGTTCAAATATGGTTCTTTACCAATGCTTTTTACAACGTGTTGTCTTGCAAGAAGCTCTCGTTTTTGCCACCTTTTCAGCCATGTTTCCGATTTTTAAACTGATTGGGAAAAGTAGACTACTAAGAATTCTGTAAAAGCTCGGGGATGCATTAGACATTTCCGTGTCAATTCCCAACGTATGTTTTATATATCAAATCAACTGCAGGGTTCCGACAAATTGCGCGAATATGTACAAATAATTGTTAGTAATTAAAGTTAATTTCATATATATTCTTCATTAACGTCTTTTGTTTCAGTTATAAATTTACAAATAAAAATACATTTTTATAACTAAAAGTCTATACTTATAATATAAATATATACAATTTTTTTGAATATAATATTATAATAACTGCATACACCACAAATAATCTCCAATTTTGTGGAAGCAAAATAACTTCTTAATAAGTCGAAAACATAAATTAATTGAGATGTTGATTTAGATTAAAGAAAATTTGTTTCCTAGAAATGAATTTCATTATATTTCACTGGATCCGTATAAAATTTTTGTTTTTGCTAGCGCAGCTTAATGTCATGACTTTTGAAATAAAAGTGAATATATTCATGTATTTTCAAATCGAAAGGACCGTAATTCAGTGAACTTTTACCCTTTAAGCACATAAAATTTGTATATTCATATTTTATTCCCATGATAAAGAAATTCATTATATATTCCAAAATCTCTCCACATTTAATCTTAATATTAGAAACCTCTATCTAATATAGTGTTTTTTTATGTGTAGTTTTTGCTAATATCCCGCGAACTCATTGCTATTTTGCTACGTGACCTTTAAGCCTTTTTTAATATGCAAAATTTTTACTTCAATTCACATTTTTAAATAGTTCATTTGCAACTTTGTATTTCTAAAGTTTTTCAAACGAGTGCATAAATTTAATATATGAGGAATAATTTAATTTTTTTTTTAATAAATCTGCACATAATTCCTAATATTCCATGTAAATATGCATGTTGGCAAGTTTGTGTTATTCTTTTTCTATAGAATGTGAAGAAAATTTATTATATGAAAATTTTACATTTAGCTCGTTTTTTTTATAATTTTTAAAATATTCTACATGATTTTCCGTTTGGAGGAAGCAATGTTTTTTTCTTTTTTTTTAATTAGCAATACTTACATGAATAATATTATTGTTGCTCTTGCGGGTTGTGGTTCTAATGAACAACTCTTTTTTAGTTCTTGATGCTTTATCGTAGCAGCGCTTGCCCTTCACTATCTTCAACTACCACATCGAGTAGTTTCTATGTTTTCCTTTAATTGTATTATTGAGGTAAGAATGTATTTCGCCATCAACTGTTGCATATAAGCTGTAGGGCGTGAACGAACATGCAAACATTGAAATTGTATGCTAAATTTGGTTATTCATAGATTTGAATTTTTTCGTTTTGCACCATAAGTTTGTAATGAGGGTAAATATCAACCAAATAAAAGTATTCTTACAAGTTTCGGATACATTGTAGTATATATACGGGGATAGTTGTATAACATATTAAGAGAAAGTTAAGTTCTTTATCCTGATAATAATTAACTTGGATTTGATAGCAAGACCTGGTTTGGGCATTTAGATAAAAGAACTGGCCTTAGTTTTTGTTCTTAACCATATGAACACGAAAATTAAGTGTCAAAATCAAAACAAAAATCATTCAATAAAGTTGAGCTCTTAATAAAAATAAGTGACTTGAGCAAAAATAAAACAGATGAAAGACTTCGAATTAAATGAGCTTCCATTATTTTGGTAGTAAGAGAACTTGTTCTAAAATTTATATAAATAAAAACTATCCAAAACTTGTCAGGAGTAGCTGGTGTGCTGAATAAAGCCCCCACTGGGTAACATAGTAAGCCAATGGTCAATGCATCTTTAAGCTAACTCAAGCTCTTCTGAGGGAAGTTGTTTTTCTAACCCTGGTTTGAAAAAATCGAGTTCTCATAAGACCTGCACATTTTCGTTTCCAATGGAGCTTATAATTCTGTACAGAATTACTGATCTTTGCTTTTGTGCTACAAATTTTATTTTAAGATATCAGCAAAAAATTTAGAAAAAATGCATTTTTCAAAGTGATCTTTTTATTACGTTTCAAGGGCTTCATTGGCCGACTCCATAAGCAATTTAGCTTTTACTTTAAAAAACACGTTGATCACCGAAAATCGTTTTCTAAATGCATTTTATTGGGACCAGCGTTTATTTACTTATCACCAAATATCCAGCGCAAATGCAGATACTTTAAAGCAGTAGATAGTTTTGAGAGAAAATCTTAAGACAGATAAGAATATAGAATATATTTTTTACTTGGAAACAGTTACCGATGAAGGATGGTGTATTCCGCTCTTTTCGGTCGTAATCGCAGTCGATTGTGTTCAGCGTCCATCCTTCATCATGAAGCCATTGGTCAATGCATCTTTAAGCTAACTCAAACTCTTCTAAAGAAAGTTGTTGGTCTTACCCTGGTTTGAAAAAATCGAGTTCTCATAAGATCTGCACATTTTCGTGTCCAATGCAGCTTATAAATCAATACAACCAATTGCAGAATAAAAACGCAAGAAAATAAAAATGGAAAAGTGATCAGCGAGTTTTTGTTATAACTTTCATATTTATTTAAGCTTCTCACTTATTAAAGAGGAAATTTGAAATAATATCTTTAGTCATTCTAAGATTTGTTGGGTAAAGTTTCCCTGATGATCTGTATTAGCCCCAATGACATGCGCATAGGAACTAGCTAAAACCCCTCAATAGATCATTTAAAATTTTTAATAAGATTTTGGGAAAAGAATCAGCACAAAATTAAAATTAAGGAGAAAAATTACGAAAGTTTTGCACTTTAGCAGATCAGAAAAATTCAACACCTGACATCATATTGAACTCGGAACGTGGGCTTAGCAGTCTCGTATTAATTACTTCAGCCAACAGCACCCGCAAAACACACATAAACGATGTTTTTCTCAATTTCTTACAGAATAACACAATTTCAAAGTGTTTTAATTTTCTTAAATCTATTTTATATATTTTGCTATATCCGTCGCAAGGCAGCTCTGATTCAGTCAACATCAAGGCTAGTTGGAAATTATTTCTTAGGTGCAGCCAGACCACTGATCGTTTGTTCTTTTTCTAGACTTTTTCCTCTTATCCGCGCTAGTCAACTTTAAAACCTTAGATAACTCTATAGGATTTCGGTTCTTCTGAGGACTTTTCTGTGATTAAATGCGTTGCCACTTCTTATGTGTACAGTCAGTCAAAGAAATGGGTAAAATACGGATTAACAACATCGGCGACATACTGTCATAGTCACACGTCAGCATCTGTGCACCGATATGTTCGAAATTTATTTCAAAAGTATTTTCAAAACAAATATTTAACTATGAGTGCAGTTTAAATTAATGCTTCTGCTTGGAAGATCATTTATTCCAACTTTAAGCCAACACATGCTTCACACACTTTCCAACAGAATACATTAAAATCAATTTATTTTCATCAAAGTTTATTTGATAAAGCGAAATTTCCTCATATCGCAATAAATACTTGTCAACAAAATATCACTTGAAGTGTCTGTAGAACAGCTGAAGCTGCTCTGAAATTAGTAGAAATAGTAAAAGAAAATTATGTAGGCAAAATGTTCAATGCAATGAAGCATTTTAATTCATTTGAATGCTTGAATTTTATCCTCCTGCATACATTTCTACTTATTTGTTTTTCATCATAGAAAACTGATGGAAATTGTATGCAATTCGTCCTTAAACGATAATGCAACTAAATGAAACAGAAAAAAGTTGCAGAAGTATCTGTAATTTGTATCTGAGAGGTTTACGTAACTTCAATGAATGCTTTTCAATTGCAAGTAGTCTTAAGTACGCATAAGGTCTTGTGTAAAATATACGATAAATAAGTTAAAATACTCTTGCAAATGATTGTAATTAATTAAGGTTTCATAATAAATATTTGTAATTACTTTTAGGTGTCGCAAGCACTTGCCCCAGTTTTATGAAAATACTTATTCATTTTAATGTTAATGAAACTGTGGAACAAGACTTATAATAATTATAAATTATAATATTTTATGGTACTCAACGAAGCAATCAACTTTTATTAATATCTTGTCGAACATTTGCAGAAGAATTTGTAATTTATTTATCTATAAATGATGCTTCAAACGTCCAAATATTAAATCGTGCAGTGTAGCATAATTTTGTATTCACTATGGCCGGTACATTCCCAAGACAATATAACGAGTATAGCTAAGAGATTATAGAACTCGAGCAAACGTGGATAGTTCGTCACATAGGACGCTGATGTATGTCTGATACAATTTTATGTTATCGAATCCTGAAATCACTTTTTTGATGCTGTTTGATTTTTAATACCAAATCAATTCTCTTTCTTCATTAAAAGAATACAGCAGATTTGCTCTAGAAAGTTTCTTCTATATATCAAAATAATATCTTTGGCTTTCCAATTCTGCCTCCACATTTTGCTATGGCATCCTGGTTTTTTATGCTATTCAACGCTTTTGAGTTCTTCCAGCTAAAAAACTATAATTTTAATTATCAAATCAACAGATTCCCACGTGAAAAAGGGCAAGTGAAAAGGGTTTTCGATTGCCATAAAAGAATCGAGAGCACTCAATGATCATATGTAATTTCGGAACTTTTCAAAAAAATTATATTTTTAGAATTTTTTCGTTGGCGATATTTAACGAAAGCAGTAACCTATTTCGGCCAGGCTTACCTTGATCGACATAATTTTTAGTGGATTTATATCTCGAGATCTACCAGTAGTACTCTTCAGAACGCCACCATTCGTACATACACGAAAACACAAGACAGATAGATGCCAGAATAAGTCATAAGAGCTTCCTAAGTCCTAAGTCCTGCATAAGTGGATATCTGATGAAACCAATATTTCCGATTTGTGAAAATTTAAATTTTCCCAGGGAGAGGTTAAAAAACTTTATTTGTCCAACTCTGGAACCATTTAACTGATTTTGTTTAATTTTTTATAAGTTTCTATTTAATATATAATTTTCTTAAATCTAATTAGCCTACAAGCTAATTGTTTTAAAATTGCTTAACATTCATAGAGATACGGTGAATATTCCAAAGCACAACGGAAAGTTAAAACTAGTTTTTAAATATTAAACGTGCTCAATAAAATGGAACAGCTGTTTTCGAAAACCGCTGCACTTGCATCATCAATACTCAAGGGTGTTTCTCTTTATTACCACTTGTGAGATGGCTCAATTGAATGTGATAACCGTTTATATTTGTGCTAATTTCTTTATGGAAGAGCGTAGGAGAAATATATCAAACCCTTGGTAACCTGGTTTTTACATCCCGGTGTTGCCGTATGATTGCTTTCTCCATGTCCTATTTTCTGATTTCCTTGTTCCATATTTCTTAGCCCCAAGATGTTTGGCTTAAGTTTTTTTAAATATTTGTGAATTAATTTACTATTTAATTGGGTTAGAAAAAGTCATGACTTTAAATTTTAGTTGTAAGTGATTTGTACCGACCTATTTATTTCTATATTGTTTTAAATTTTATAGGCTAATTGTTGGAAAAATATTTCGAACTCAGAAATAAAAATGATAAATATGTAGAGGCGCTAGGAAAATTCAACATCAAAGTGACTTATTAAAAATGTGTTACGATCTCTTTAATTCATTTTCCGACCTTTTATAATAATAAAATTGTTACAAATAGAAACCGTTATCAAATTCAACTATGCCATAAAATATTTGACGATATAAGCGTGACCTATAATTTCAAATATAATATCCTCAGTTTTAGGAAAATATTTTCAGAATGATCGTGTCAGTTTAGTAATAAATGCAAAACGATCAGTATTGACTTCTATCGTTCCATTTGTCGGGCCACACACGAACTACTAAAGAAATGTTTTTAAGGTGGTTCTTTTTTTATTTATGGTTCTTTATTTATTTGGTACATATAAACGTAACTTTAATCAAAAAAGTTTTTATTTAAAACAAATTCTTACAATAAAGAAATAATTCGTAAAATATCGATATTTGTATTGACGATGTTTTATAACACACAACATTATGTTCTAGAAAGCATACAGCTAAAGTCAATTTGTCTTTAATGATTAAAGTTTAATCTCAATAATTAAACCTAGTTTACACTTAACCCTAGATAGCTAACGCTTTTTAAATATACCTTAAGACTACCACCACGTAAATTTTACGTACTATGGGATTTTCCCTAAAGCGCCTCAATTAATGTGGTAACATCTGTATTTTTTATTTTGCTTACTTTTTGTTTATTAAAAATAAAAATTGATTCATGTAAAGGTAAACAAAAAAATATACTTATTAGCAAAGACTTATAGACAAATAAAATTAATATTTGACATCAAATCATAGGTGTAATAAAATAAATACTTACATATATATGAATGTATGTATGTATAGATCATCAGTTCTGGTTAATGTTGTCGCTCTAAAAGCACTTTAACGACTAAAAATGCTTTATTTATCTTTTTGCGTTTGCTTAGAAACTACTAAAAAAAAGCACTTGTTGAATTTGGTACCGTTAGGTCATTGGATGCTTGTGTAGCAATAATAATAAAAAAAACTACACGTAAAATTGACGTGGGTTAGCCTTCTAGGGTTAAGGAAACACTAATGTGGTAAGAAAATGAAAAATTGAATCTAAAACTCGATTTCAGAATGAGACAATTGAAATAGTTGTTAGTATATGACTAACGAATCTATCATTAGTTTTAGTCATGTATTAGCCAAACAGCTTCATTATTTATAGGCCGACAGATTTTCTTTAGGAAAAAACTGAACACAGACTATCTGAGTGCAAAGACTTAAGCAGTTTCAAAATGAAGAACATTCCTTCAAGAAAGACTCCGTTTTCTAAAATAAGACTTATTTTAATGAAACGTATATTATCCTGGGGTTTGCAGTGCTACAATTTGATAACATTTGCAAATTGTAAATTTAGATCGGAATCTAAAGCTCCAGAAATAAATTCGTATGGAACGGAAATATTAAATGTCAGTGTCTGGTTATTGTGACATGGAATATATTATTGCTAGACCAAAACCCCGTTATTCTTTATTCTGTAGCCAGCCGACTTTCTCTAAATGGAAAAATTTTACGAATTTGAAATTACTGCTGTTTTTATACGCTCTTTATTAGCTTCACTTGTATGTTTGTTTCTCTTTAACTCTCTTTTTGCACTGTGCTCTCACGCGTATACTTAATATGTACTGATGATAATGTAACTCATACGTCAGATTATACTTATTCAAGGTTATTGTTGTGGTTCATGTTCTTATATTAACGTCATGTGTAAATATTTTTACACGCTTTCAAAGCACACAAAAAAACTTAATTAGTTTAATAAATTTAATATTTTATATATTGTCACAGTATTATTATATTTTGAAACTTATATGTTTGGTGTTTCAGCACTGTCTATATACATTTCAATCACAGTCTTTAATACTTTTAAATCTCTCATCTTATCTATAGACTTTTATAAACCATTTAAGAATTTAAATGATATATTTAATAATAATTGTTTTAGTAGAAATGTCATAAGTAAAAAAGGGAATTAGAGAAATTTAGTTCTTTTTCTTTGATATTTAAATAATTAAACAAAACAATTAATTTTAATTTGCTTTAGCAATCACATATAGTTTATACTTTAGAGAGAAACTCTTTAATAATTTTTTGGAGCTTTACAAGTAACAGGTGCGGCTTAGACAAATATAGCATTCCCAATTGTCTTTTTTTATTTATTATTATTTATTATTATTAATGTCTATAGAATAATCCTTACAGGCAACACATAACAATAGTTGAAAAATAACAGATGTAGTGCTGTAAAATGACAGTTGGTTGACCAAGAACTCGGAAGAGATGTCACTGTTTATGATTTTAACAACAAATATTACATTTAAAACTGGTTAATGTAGGGAGTTGGATTAGCTACAGTCTGGTTTTATAGGATGGCAAATTTGTTATACGATTTCGATATATATTACGGAATGCAAAGAGAAGAAATTGTTTCTGAATTGACTCTAGGCGATGGAGCAATATTCCAGAATAGGTCTGACAAGAGAAGTATAAAGATGCTTCGTTACTGAAGGATCGTTAATTTCTTTAGCCTAGCGTTTGATGAAAGCCCATATACAACGGGCCTTATTAATACATGTATTTATGTGATTAGTAAAAATAAGTTTACGATCAAAAAGATCCCCGAGATCAAGAAACTCATCGACGGACTCCAATAAGTAACCTCCTAGAGTGAAGCATCCACTTGAGCTAACTTTTCTTGAAAAATGCAAATGTTTATATTTTTGGAGATTTAAAGACAATAGGTTTTCATTACACCAATTGAAAAATGAATTCAGGTCACGTTGTAAATAAGCTTGGCTAAGGTGACTATATGAGCTCAAATAAATTTTGGTATCATCAGCATAGATTAATATATTAGAATAATGTAAGGAGGATAGTAGGTCATTAACACCAACTGATGTAATTTCTTGTGCTGGAACTATGAAAGTAGGGAATAGTTATGGGTGGACAGATGAAGGAAGATGCTTCTACAGTACAACAGACACAATTGACCAGCAACAAACAACTCATCTGTTTGATTTTTAACTCATTTGATGTAAAGATCTGGGGTACTGAAAATGTATCGATCAAAATGATGCAATAAAGCAGAATAGTTTTTTTTCATATTATCGCGCCATGTTTATATAAATTTAGCAATAAAATCTGTTTGCCATTTATTTTTTATATATTTATTAATTTTTTTTTTTAATCAGCCTATGAAAAAAGTTTTACAGTCCATTGAAAATATTTTAATACAGTATTAAGTTTAAATCAAAGTAGTATAATTGAATATATAAAACTAATTATTCAACTGATTATGGATATTTCTTTTAATACTGTCAGGATAGGATGAATAATCAATTAAGTCATAAAGGTTGTTTAATTTTGCACACATTCGACGAAATGGATCAGAGTTACCATAATTAGTGCGAAAATATTGTAGCTTGTCGGTCGTTGTGGAATTATAAATTTAATTTTACCCAGCAATACGTCGGAAACAGTAATACCGTTGATTAAGTTTAAAATCAATGAAACATTCATACATTTTCTTTTAGATATTAATATAGGGAGCTTGATATGAAATAGGCGACTTTCATATGATGGAAGATTTGCATTTGTATTCCAGGGCAGACTTCTAAGACAAAATATCAAAAATTAGTTTTGAACAGATTTAATTTTCTTAGTATGAAGTTCATATTGCGGATCCCAGACCACACATCCATATTCCTAAATAGGCCTTACAAGAGAAGTATATAATTGCTTTATAACATACGGATCGTCAAACGCCTTTCCCCAAAGTTTAATAAAACCAAAAACCTCTTTTGGCTTTATTTATAATCTGGGAGATATGAGGGTTGAAAGTTAGCTTAGTGTCCAGTAGTACACCAAGATCAAGAAATAAATCGACTTTTTCAACTGCATAGTGGTTAATTCTGTGGGTACAATGTATGGATAATGCTCTGTGAAATGATTAAGAAAAGTCTTAAAAATTGTAAATAAATGCAACTCAATAATCAAGAGCTCTACAAAATTTAAAAAAACAATACGACATTCACATTTTAGTGCTCATTTTAATAAAATTATTTTCAAAAATTGCTTATCTTATATGCTGTAGGAAGTAAAGTTCTGCGATTGTATCGTAAAGAAAAAGTTATAAATATTCTTAGAAACTGTAACTCATAAAACTTTTTTAAGATGCTGCAACAACAAAGTGTAAGTCAAACAACTTAATACAATTCTAGCTTTGAAACATGACATACAAAGTTTCAAAACTTTTCCTGCAACTCTAAACTTAAATAAAGCAAATTAAAGCCGTTTGTCAAGTGATGCAGTAGAAAGTTGTTTGATGCATATCCGTATATATTGTAAAACTAAAGGCTACCCAACTAAAGGAGGTAATTAAATACACAAAGTTACAATATAATGTTGATGTAAAGAAACTTTGTTTTTTCTTTTTTAAAGAAGCTTTCGCATTTGTATTCAGAATACAAGAATGCCATATGCCTTGACTTAAAAAAGGAATTTTTTCTTTAAAAATATTCTAAAAATATATGAAACGGAAGTTCTAGACAGCGTCGCTTTGCTTTGCTTATCGGAATAAGTTAAACACGAGGGACATTATGTTAAAAGAGGCAAGGCTTATAACATTCTTATCATTGTTGTGCATCTAAAATTATTCTGAATATATTCGCAATAATATAAGACGCATCTCTTCTACTGTCAGCCACCCTGTACTGAATCATATAGTTTGTATGTGGCACCAATTCAGGCCTGACAATGCGGTAAATGTAATACAAATGAAAAAAAGTAAAAAAAATTAAGAAGAAACTTCAAAGTGCGTTCACCAAATCATCAGAGGACTTCAACCAGAGTTTTTAAAAGTTCCAAGCCGCTCATCATAAGACAACTCAAAGCTATTTTTGGTACATAAAAGTAACTAGACAAAATAAATTTTTGTAGTTAAATCCAATTTATACTTTGGGAAGAATTCAAATAGTACCAAAAATAGGAAATAAATAAAACGACGGTGAACTGTTTAGGCAATTGAAAACTTTTTTGTACATATATGAAAGAAACGTATATTGGTGAAGGGTATATAATATAGCGCTTTTACTAGTATATGATTACATAAGTTTAATAGTTCTTAAGATATCTCGTTTGATAAACGATATATGCATTATTTCGGAACAATAAATCAGCAGGGTACTACTTTATTGTTAGATGATTTGACAAACGTTTTGTGGCGATAATGATATTTTATTCCTGTTTCCAGTCTTGTTTTTAAGAAAATCTGAAGATTTTCATATATTCTGTCTAAAAAATTATATATACAATAGAGCGAACAAATTAAACTTCATTAGTATTCCTAAAATATTCCAATTAACTAATAAATATAAAAATAATTTAATTCATAACTCTTACTTCGACAACAACAAAATGCAATAAACGTTTTGTTTATTCGAACATTAAATTGTAATAGTTGTCATTTGGCTTTGCACATTCTTGTCGTGCAAATTATCTGTAATTAATTTTGCAACACCTCAACAAACGAGGAATGTTTCGCATCTAGCAACGTTAACAAATATTAATTTGTTCTTCTAAGTCCAGGTGCACATGATGAGCTTTTGCTGTTCATCTCTTGAGATTATGGGAGAGAGAAGATTTATTTTTGGTATGAAGCTGCTTGTTCTCAGTTCGTTTTGTTGTGCCATTCGTAATTATTGTTGTACGATATTTCTTTCTGTGAAGAAAATTTATAGAACTAAAAAAAGTAAACAGACTTCATTGTAGCAAAATGCCTTTTAGATAGATACAATTCAAAATCAATTGGACGATGTAATTTTCTTTAATACAAACTAGATAAAATGAACTCTCAAGAATATAAGAATTTGGAAGTAAAAGGAATTTTTTTTTGACAACACTTCTCTTTGTGAACATTCAGACAGCTTCAAAGTGCGATTGAAAAGAAGTGAAAACCTTCTCATGAGAACCTGTACTCAATTAACTTGCTTTAGCTTTTTTAAAGTCCATTATGCTTGTTTGTATAGGCAAACAATAACTTGCTTTGTATCTATGATTTGTAGATGATTTTTATTTTTATTAAAAAATAGTTTAATCATGCATGCATGCTTGATACAAAACGAACCAGCACTCAATTATAAACGTAAAATACATTACAATAAGAATTAAGTTAAGCTGTGAACAGGTCCACCTAAAAATTATAGCGAAAAAAAACACATCGATATGCTGCACAATTGCAAACATCACTGTAGCGAAAACTGTGATCTGGCTTAGCGATGCCACCGTTTGAAGAAATTCATTAAGACTCTGTAAATGTTTGTCCCACAGCATCTTCGTAAAAGCCTTTTGTATTGTATGACAACGGTATTGACAGACATCTGCCAATCGTTAGAACTCATCATTTTCATTTCCAGCTGCAGTTAAAGAATGTACCTGAAGAAGGAACTACTGTCGGAGACATATATTTTTATATATGGGCACTAATCTTGGAAATTATTAGTGTCAATTGATCGCTTTGAAACTTTTAACAACATTTTAGGAAGAAAGGGTCGGCACGATATTACAATTAAGGAATAAAACACAATTAATTTTATTTGAACATCCGGCTAAAAAGTTTAAAGATGTTCAAAACCCCGTTTCACAAAAATTGAGTTCTATTATGTTCTGAGTTCCTAAGAAACTCTTCTGACCTTAACACAGAGGGAGATCTATAAATTTTAAACGGTTCGGACTGTTGTATACCCAGAAATCTAAAAAAATCCGAAATAATATTTTTTTTAAACTGCTTTACTATTCGATTCATCAGACTAAACAGATGTTGACATTGAAAACTTTGTTGATTGATTTATTCGTGAGATATAAACAACGAAAAATTCGAAAAAAGTTATTTATTTTAAACCTGCTAAATTATACATCAGATCAATTAGAGTTTCAGATTATTTTATAGGAATTGAAAAACACATTCAACACCGCTTATCACATGAGAATCGAATAAATCGTTTAAAAGTTATAGCAGTTTGGAAACTAAAATAGAAGTTGTTTTATCAAAATGTAATTGGGTTTTTCAGCACGAACATTAGAAAAACATAGAACAACAGCTCAAATTCAATCGTAAACTCTCCGAGATAAAAGACATCACAACAGACCACGTTACAATAGATTTGCCATTAAAAATTAGCTGGCAGTTGCAATTATGGCCTCTTGTGGAAATACAGCTCCAACAATTAAACTAAATTAAGAATGATATTTTAAACAATACAAAAAATTAAAATGTTTCGAAACATCGTACGTCTGCTGTGTAATGTTGCTTATAAGTCAAACTTCACCATCAACTTTTTTTCAAATGGAGTAATTTAGGTGGATAACTCTAGTTTTATAAGCGATATTTAGAAGTAAAAACCAAGTAAATATTTTCTTTGCTATGATCATGTTGAAGGCAGACAATATTTCTAATCTTTATGTTACTTTTTGTCCTTAAAATCACTTAAATCACGTGGGAATACACAATTTATTGCATTGCTTTCCTCTGCTAATGGCTTTGATGGCATTTTGGTATACAACCACGCAGCAGTACTTTTATTACCACCATTTAAATTCTCCAACTTAGCTGTTTTAAAATAAATTATTATCCTTAAAATTTATCGGGCTTCGTAAATGTGTGAAATGTACAACATATGGCTGACAATGGGTCATGACATATGTTGTCATGTCTTCATTTGGCTGCCAGCCAAGTTCTTTTTTTTAATAGATGAAGGGCAGAAAAAAATCGTCACTGAAAAGTGTTTAAAGTTGGGTAAATAAATGACAGCATTTACATTGTAGCTACTTAACACTAGAATTAACAATTGCAAAGACAAAATAATTTAAAAAAATTTTATATATATAAATAATAGATATAAATATATTTTATAATTAAGAAATTTTATAGAAAAAGTATTTTGTTTTTAATGTATTTAAAAATTTAAGATCGTTCATGCAAAATTTTATAATTCTTATAGAGGAATGATTACAAACTTTTTTTCAAACATTCGAATGCATAAGAATGAAAAATTTCATTCGAATAAAAATTAAATAAAACGGTTTATTAATTTTATATATCAAATAATAACAGGAAAATAATTAATCGAAAAAATACTTTTTATAAAAAAACATTTGTTTAAATCTTTTAACTCGTCCACAATAGTTTTTATTTTTAATAAAAACAATTTATCACAATCACAAATTATTGATAAAAATCATTGAAAAGCAGCTTAAGTTTCTCTGCTATTTTTTTTTTATCTTAAAAATATTTTAAAGCTTCTTTAATGTTGTTAAGCTTTGTTATACTTTTAGTATTTCTGACATTATTGATAGACATTTTGAAATCAATTAGTAACACATAGTCAACCGATTAGGGAACTTTATCTGATTCTTCAATATAATTAAAGTCATTTTCGAAATTATTGTAATAAAATTATCTGGAAAATGAAGATTCAGAATACTTCTTTGGTTCGAAATTTGGTCCACATTTTAAAAAAGTTACTATTCGACGACCCCTCGAGCTGAGAAATAATATCAAAGTGTTTAACGCTAGGGTGACCTACATGGTCTGGCCAGACCATATTTGACTTTCATATCAAATATTTTTATTTAAAAAAAATTTTTAAAGAACTAAAACCTTGAATTCTATAAGCATATTGTTTTAAATTTAAAACAATAAATTTGGAGTATAGTCATGGAGATAGTGTCATGCTAAGGGGTCGGAAAGCTACCTACAAGAAAAAGTTGGATAAGTGCACCTCATGGTCTGGCTAGACCACAAGCTATTTACATTAATAGTTATATGTTTTGATTTTTTTGTGCATAGAAGTAAATGCGTTGAAATCATTTGAAATGAAAGTAATGAAAATAAACTCTTTTGAACAGAATAAAAGCAAAACGCTTTGTTTATTTTTTACTCCCTTTACTTAGCAAAAACAATTTCAAAAGCACCTGTGTTGTTGCTAAGTAAAATATTATTGAAAATATCATTGACCCAAACTAGTAACAGTATATATAATTTGTCTTTTGAAGTGATGAAGTGAAGCAATAGATTGCTATAAAGCTTCTGAGTTAGAAATTGTTGATATGGTTGTCAACAAATCTGCTAGATTCCAGCGTCTTACATCAGCTGGAAGACAAGCGGCTGTAAAAAGAATGATGGACTATTTGTGAAATAGCGATGATGAAGAATCTTATTGTTCGTGTGAAGAGGAGAACGATTATATTCCTCGAAATAATAACATCAATTATAATTGATGTCTACCATCATAAGTTTTTGTATTTTGGGGGTCTCAATTAGTCCAAGATTTTGAAAAGTGCAACCGTGTTATGCATCTGAAGAATTCTTCGTATTCGACGTGGAACAAGCTGACGAGTTTGATGAAGATGAATATGACGACGATGCAGAAGCCGAAAGTAAGGAAATATTTTCAAAGAAAGCAGGCATACTGTGGAACGCAAAACCACCAGCAGTGACATCAGTTATAATTGATGTCTACCACCATAAGTTTTTGAATTTTGGGGGTCTCAATTAGTCCAAGATTAGTCCGAAGAAGAATTTGTCGTATTCGACGTGGAACAAGCTGACGAGATTGATGAAGATGAATATAACAATGATGCAGAAGCCGAAAGTAATGAAATATTTTCGAGCAAAGCAGGCACACTGTGGAACGCAAAACCACCAGCAGATCGTAGACGACTTGTAAAATATTCCTATTGCAATGAGAGCTGGTCAATCTCGTAAATTTCTGCCAAATTATTATAGATCTTCAATGAAATTTTTACACCAGGTATGGTAAATCTAATTGTAAGAGAAACAAATCGAAAAGAACAAGAAATTTTTCTGGATTTGCACAACAAAACAAAAACTTGTAAAATGGGACCCTACAAACGAAAACTTTATTTATGCTTTTGCTGGTTTGTTGATTTTTGCTTGACTCACTATTTATTACATTAATACTCAAGTATACTTTTATTTATAACCAATTGCTAAGTGGCCTTGCCTGACTGTGATAATAGAGTTTTAAAATCAAAAGGATACATCTTTCCTAAGGAATATAAAATCAAACAAAAAAAAATATTAAAAAAATCTTCATATATTAAAACCAAAAAAGTTTGACTTGAGGAAAATGAAACAAGAAATTCAGAAAATAGAACATGAAGAATATAATCAAACGGCAATACAGGCAGATTGATGTAGTTTATGTAACCTGTTTTATTATAAAATTGGTCCAAACAAAACATGTTATCACCTTTACCATGTATTTGCAATGTGTGAAGTATTTTTTTTTATATTAACTTACATTTGAACTCCATTAACTCCATAGGTGCACATTCCTGTAAAAAGAAAACGAAATAAGAATTAGTCTCTAATTTATAAAAATTAAATAATTTATATATGTATATATAAATATATATATATATATTTATATATATATATATATGAAAAACGGTTGACCCTAGAGACCATCTCTGTAACTTCTCGAAAATTTTAAAGGCAAAGCCATCGCAACCTGGTTTTTTTCCATTCAATGCTTTTCAAACCAACGGGTTCCTACGTGATAAGCGTGGATATAGTTTTCGATTATCATAAAAGAATCGAGAGCACTAACTCATGAGATATATTTTGAATCGGTTTACGGTGATCGACGTGGATGTTATATAGGAGCTTTTAAGTTTGAGAAATCGATCAATAAAGCCGCTGAAAAGTTATTTAAACAAAACACCCATGCAGATATATTTATGGGCTATCAGAATTCATCAGGGAAGACCTCAAAATCTGATGAGAACTCGATTTTTCAAAACGGTGTAAGATCAATAGTTTTTTGGTTTTTAAAAACTATCATTTTGATTCGTAGATATCAAGATGTCTAAAGAAAAACCTAGAAACAGAGCCTGTATCGAAGTGTTTTGTGGAATAATTTTTTAATGGATTCACTGATCGATCGTTTCCTCAAACTAATCACTTCTTAACATTTAAAAATCATGTCGATCACCACAAATGGGATCAAAGGCGATTTATCCTTTCATTAGATATACTAAGCAAAATAATTCAAAAAATTCTATTGAAAAGCTATGAAATTATAAAGCTCATCAATTAGTGCTTTCGATTCTTTTATAGTAACCAAATATCTATATACTAAGATTCAGCAATACAAAAATATGTTATCAATTACTATATTATAATTATTTTACTGAATTTATATCTATTTTAAGATTCAGTAAGACACAAGAATTTCTTCCTGTAATTGTCTACGCATTTCTGTTTTTGTTTCCTCAAGTCTTGTACATGGAATTAAAGTTAAATGTGTTCTCCGCAAGGACTTTTTAAATACAAAAGAAATACGGCAATAAAGTCTTGTATGAGATTAAATTTTAAAAGGATTTTTATGTCCATTCGTATGTCATGATATTTCAACGTTTAATATCTATAACGCAGGGAAAGAGGAGAAGCGATTTTGGTGACCATAAAACAAAACAAATAAATAACTTTATCTATATGGCACAATAATTTATTTTAATTATATTTTTTATTAGTTTAACGAGACAAGGTTGCGGTGACAGCTGTCGATACCGAAAGGTGCACCCATGTAGTAGTTTCTCCTCCATGAATATCCTACTGAGATACAGAGTGTTTCGCACAGAAAAGTAAATTGTATCGCTCGTTGTATTAAAATAAAAATAAAATATGAGCAAACAACGATATATAAATTAATTGAATCATGTTAGTATGATTTGTAAAATATGTTCAGCGTTAGTTTCTTAGTCTAAAATGTTTTAATTCGAATTGTCAGCAAATACGTTTTATTTGTTATGTAAATTAATATTAACACTGAAATTCATTTGTAAAATATTTTAAAAATTGAAAAAAGAACTTTACATATGAAATATTATTTCCCTCTCAACGTTGTACCCCCTTAGGAGAGCTTATAAGCCTATTATTAACTTATTTTTGGAAGCTTTGCCTTGCTATACATGGGCGATTTTTTAAACGATGGAATTTGTTGTAAATCACGTTCCTCAATACGTGCGCTCATGTACGGTGTTGCTTTTCATGAGGAGCCATATAGTGAGCGATATTACAGAGCACATCACAATGATTCTTGTTTTGGTGATTTGCGCTTTAAACAACAACATTATTCATGTACTAGTATTTCCTTCAAAACCATGAAACAATATCTTTCACTACAGTATTAGTTCATTCAGCAGATATCGAAATTTTTTGTTTAAGAACGCAAATACAAAAATAAATCACTTCTAAAAGCATTAATATTCTACAGAGGTTAATATTAAACGATGCCTAACTGACCACTTCTTCTGCGTTTTTAGCACAATCAACTATTCCTTGGCAGAAAGAAAATTTTGTTTTGTAGGATAACTTATCAATATTTTAAGCAAAATAAAGTGCTTGTAACAGTTACGTATCGTACATATATATTTGCTTACATATTAAAGTTTCTCAAACAAACATTTCTTAAATAGAGGTTATCATCCGCTAATACCATAATTGTTTAGCTAAAACTGTTGAGCAAAATCAAAATCTAATGAAATGATGTGGCTCCATTGATCCTTTTGGCGAAAGTAAAGTAGAGACTAGATATTTGTAAGACGTTTGATAGAGCGTAGCATGTAGGACTGCTGCCTAAGCTTGTTGTATTTGGTGTCGGTGATATTTTCTCTCGGTTTATATCGAGCTTTTTTAGAGATCGTTTTATATGAGTTTGTTTGGTATCTTTTCTAACGAGTTCAAAGTTAAGTCAGGGGTGCCATGGGCCCCCATTCTTTCCCTTCCGTGTTTTAATAATCTTCTATTCATAACTTCACCTTTTCCTACGGAGATCGACACAAAGATGCAGAGTATTAAATAGTGGCCTCGTGAGAATATTTAAATGGAATAAATGGTGTATGTTCACAACCATGCTAGTTCATCTATTCTCATGGGTGGTTTAAATGGCTCTTGATGTTCTGGGCTTGAAAGGTGAGTGTGATGTCAGATGGATGGATCATACTGTTGAACTTGTAAAAGAAGCACTCAAGTGCCTTGGCTTTCTAGGACGCTAAAGGGGATACTTCACCCCATCTTCACCACCGAAAATTGATTACTAACCTCATGAGTGGGCCGGTCCCTCAAAGTCTGATTTGAAGCTACCCGACGATATGCAGGTGAGGGCGCAGAAGTTCATCGGAGTCTTGGGAGTCCCTGGAGGACCGTCACAGCTTCGGGTTCGTTTCGTTTTTCAATCGTTATTATTATTTGATGTGCTCCAATGAAATCAAACCTATTCCTTTTTACACTGAACTGGGTTCCTCAACAAGTGCACATTTATTTATGTAAATTAAAATTTGCTTAAATGCTTTTTTTAATTTCAATTTTAAGATCGGAAACACTTCATAAAAATTTCTTAGCAAAATACTGAATTTACATTCACATCCATTATTTTTCCTAAGAAGCGTAAATATTATATGCTTATTCCAAATATATTAAGATAAACAGTTCCCAAAACTAGTTTAAGTTTATTAGTTATTATAAATAAAAGTGTTTCATGTGAATAAAAACGTTGTGCAGTAGAAAATAGTGGTTACGCTGTTTTGGGCAAATATTATACTAGTGTGAACGTACCTTAAGCCAAATAAATCTGATAGTAGTCCTCACAAAATATTGTTTCTCTCTGACGGAGAGTAAAAAATAAATTTTTTCCGACAAAATTTTTGCTGTTAAATCTGCCTTTACAAAATAAAACGTCTCTATAGCTCAGTGGACGCTTTATTTTGCAAATAGAGGTCTTGATAGAGCAAATGCAGTAGCCACTAAATGCTAATGAAAAACATTTTAATACGGACAAGTGTTTATTAAACTAAACAGTTTACCATAATATCAGATTCAATGCCACCGACTATTAGTTATGTGTGAAAATGTTTCATTAAAAAAAACACGTATATGGATTAAAGTATTTTCATTTAGTTGTTGCACTTTGTTGGGCAAATATTTGTCTAGAGTGACCATATTTTTATAAATAGAAAATAGATTTCGTAAACAACAAACACCCATACTAATTTTTTTTCCTTTTATATTTTATACTGGGATTTCAATAATTTTTGCTCATTAAAGAAATTCTGAATGGTTGTTATTACTAAATATGTGTAGAAAAATATGGTGCTGATTATGCAGTAAATATATCTATATTTTTATTCCTTTGCCTTAACTTGTGAGTAGTGTTTATTATATATTGATTGCTGAATATTAAATAATAACCATAAAAATACTATTAATAGTCCATAATGTTTCATTGAACAGACAAGAACATATTTAGGACAGATAATCAAAATACTGAAATGCTCTGAAGGCAGCATCGATATAAAAAGAAATGATGGTTTGAAGTTACAACTTCAGTAACAGAAAGCTTAAAGTGAATGCTAGTAAAGCAATACGATGCTGGGGCTTATATCAACATGTGCTTATTTTGATGCATGTGCTTGATTCAGAAAAATATATCTTTTATTTGCTGCTATAAATTTCAAAATCTGAGCTGCCTTATTAGTTCACAAACAATGGCGAAACCATATGCTTACGACGGCCGTTTTATTTGGAAAAACAAAAATCTTGTGGATGCTAAAAATATATTTGTCTACTTCTGCAAACAAATCATTTAAGTGTTTGAATAATTTATTGTTTCATAGCGGGCAACTTGTTTTGTGGGTATAAAATAAATTAATCAAATTTAATAGTCAAATATTATGCCAATATTTTTATTAAATTCTCTTTCAATTTTATTATTTCCACATATATTGAATACATATGAGTATTTCCATGAAGCTTTATTAAACAATTTTAATTATATATTTTTCTTGAGGAAATAAATAGGAGAAACACAACTCTCCAATTACACCAACTAATTGCCATTTTGGTTTATGCATACGGAGTTGTTAGACTTATTAAACTTTCTTAGTTGCAGTAACTCTTCTTTATATATATTTTATATTAAGCAAGCTTTAACGTGTCGGTGTGGAACAAAGAGGTCAGTTAATATCCAGATTGTTATATCTCATTGCCATCTGATATTAAATTCCTATTCGAAAACTTTAGCTCTTAAAAACAGAACGAACTTCGTCACAGTTAATATTCAAACTACTTTTGTTTTACTCTTTAAAAAAAGAAAAATTTGTAGTATTGGAAAAAAAACTATGGAGAAAATGTGTCACCAAGTTGGAAACTTCAAGAATTTGATACTTTTATGGGTCGAAGTTCTTGGCCAGTGATATTTCAAATTTTAATTTTTACTTGTGGTTACATTTTAAATCCATAGCAGAGTGGCAGGCTGCTGCATAAATTAATTAGCACTACATAATTAATATACCTAATTTATTTTTATTCACTTTTCGCAACACTACAACAACTTCAAATTAGTCAAAGGCATGGTTTCAAAGGTCATATAAAAATTACGTTGACATCATAGTGAACGATAAATTGAGTACATACAAGTGGTAATTTATTTGAAATATGTTACATATGTTTGATTTTTCAAGCAGAAGAAAAATTTACTTTACCTGGTTACTTTTATGTACCGAAAAAATTCCAACTGACCAACCCTGTACTAAAATCTTTCATCCTGTTTGATTCTCCAAACCTATACAAGCTCTTTACTAAAGATATATAAAGAGTGTTGTTTATTTACTATTCTAGCTAGTTAATATTCGGAGATTTCCAGATATGGAGCTGCCATTTTGAATTTTCTGACTTGTAATTTCATATTAATAACAATTATATGTAATTTGTTTCTAAAAAAATAGATTAAATTGTTCAATCCTGGAATGGAATTTTTATTTTTATTCCTTAATTTTTAATATCAGTTTAATTCTTCCTGAAATGTTAAATAGGTTTGATTAACAAACAAAAAATAATAATAATAATAATTTACTAAAATAAAAAAAATATTTAAATGACATCCCTCCAACTTTCGCCAATTCAAGCAGCATAGTAATCGTGTCATGGTTTGCTGTGCTGTTCTATGCTTTTGATCTCATCGATCGAAAAATATATCGTTTTATTTTTACATTATTTGCATTTCCACCTAATAAAAATTATTGATACAGTTTCAAAGACCGATAAAAGAATGGATAATACTAATGAATCAAATGTATAATTTTGGATTTTTTATTAGACAATCACTCTTTTGGAATTGTTCTTGTTTGAGAATATCTCAACAACAGACTACCCGACTTCGATCCAAATCCCAATGATTGCCATGGTTTTACAATGCTAAGAACTAAATAGTTTAAGGAGGTCCCATACAATGGTGACTCCTACTTTAGAGCGCACAACAGGCCTATTGCGGCCTAGGTGTAATCCTTGGGAATATTGGGATGACTCATGCCCCTCTTTTCAATCTAACCTAACCTAACCTAGTCCATCCCTGAAACTTCCTGCTAATATTAACCGCAAAGCAATTATATCCCAGATTTTGTACTGCTATTTTATACTTTTAAATTATTTAAGGTAAAACAGTCAAGCGAGAAAAAAATTGAGAGTGCGGAGTTTGAAAAAAACGATATCTCATGAAAGGAGTGAGGGAATTTCATTAGTTTGTAGAATTGATCGTTGAGATTTTTTAACCTTCTACGGAGCTCAAAGCTTCGAAAAATGAAAAATAGCTCGAATTTTTCAGGTAGAAAACGGACATACATGCGGATAGAGGGACAGCCATCGCTTATTCAACTTTCTTATTTGACTTTGTTATTGACAAGGGTCCTATATATATATATATATATATATATATATATATATAACTTAAAGGTCGTATATTAATATATATAGAAAATTGCACACGGAATGATAAACCTATACTGAAGAGCATTAAAAATAATCCGTCTTCTTTGTCGATTTGATATGAAACTATCCAGACAAATTAATGTGACCTTTTTATATGGTGGAAGGAAGGCACTGGGCAATGATCAGTGCTAAAAATTATTAATACAAAATGCCACTTTCCTTCCTCCCTATTATAGCGAATTCGACGTCGTATTAAATCAATAAGAAAAATGGCTGCCACAAAGTACACATTCTCAACTTTCACCATCTATCCTCACACTCTTATCAACACATTTTTGCAACGTATTGTACAACTGAAAGCCATCACCTAAATGACGGTTCGAGAATATTCAATTTCACATGAAATTCAAAAATGGGAAAAATTATTTGCCAAATCGTTCTACTTACCAACTATATTTTTGAGAATACGAATAACTATTTTTCACACTTTTCACATTTACAAATTTTTTATCCAACTCATTTGCGGTGTATAAAGAAATTTTGTAACAAAAGAAAGTTCGTCCTATGTTTGTTGCTTTTGTAAAAAAATACCCTTTAGGTAATAACTTATTTTAGGTGCGAATGTAAGGAAATCTTCATATCACATGTAATAATAGGATAAAAGAGAAATTAAAGGTTTCTTTAGAAGGATAACAGGTAATTGTTGTCGAAAATTGGCGAAATGTACAGGAACCTCTTAAACAAAATAATAGAGTTGCATTCTTTGTACACTAATCCAAAAGCATTACTTTTTCCAAACAATTGAAGTCTTGTCCTGAAGAGTACTTATTTTACTAGCACATATTAGACAATAAATAAAAACACATGTTGGATTTTAAGTGTCATTCTAGTGTTCAAATGTATTGTTCTAGCTTCTTTTGAATTGACGTTGGTACGATAGCATTGAATTGATGTTAAGCTGGTAGCCATACATATACACACACATACCCAAATACATTCCGATATGTGAATAAAAATGTACAAAGCGCACGAACAATATTAACATTGTAATTGTTAATATGAAATTGCAAATAACGTAGTCGTTTATTTGAAAGTCGATAGTGTTAACCCTACGATGGTCTATGACCTTTACACCACTAAGTGCACCACATGGTCTAGCCAGTCCACGGTTGAAAATCCTAACCAATTTAGTAAACTAAACGAATATTTTGGTTTCGTTATTTTTATTTTAAATCTTTTAATAATCTTAACATTTTATTTTATAAAATATTTATATTATTTATTTAAAGAGACATTGCAAATGTACGTTTTGGTTTATTTACGATGTTGAAGGCCTGACAGGTTGTGTTGCACACTTGAAGACTCGAGCAAAAATCAACGAACCAGCAAAAGCATAAATTTAATTTTCGTTTTTAGGTTCCCATTTTACAAGTTTTTGTTTTGTTGTACAAATCTAGAAATATATCTTGTTCTCTTCGATTTGTTTCTCTTACAATTATATTTACCATACCTGGTGTAAAAATTTCTTTGAAAATCTATAATATTTTGGCAGAAATTTACGAGTTTGACCAGCTCTCATTGCAGTAGGCGAACTGCTGGTGGTTTTGCGTTCCACAGTATGCCTGCTTTGCTCGAAAATATTTCATTCCTTTCGGCTTCTGCATCATCGTCATATTCATCTGCATCAAACTCGTCAGCTTGTTCCACGTTTGTTCAAAAACGTATGATGGAAGACATAAATTATAACTGATATCATCATTTCTAGGAATATAATCGTTCTCTTCTTTACTCGTTTAGTTAGGTTATTCATCATCGCTATTTCACAAATATTCCATCATTCCTTTTTCACCCGCTTGTCTTTTAGCTGGTGTAAGACGCTGGAATCTAGCAGATCAATCAACAATTTCTTTATTACAATCTATTGCTTGACTTGATAATTTCAAAAAAAAAGACAACTTTGTTTACCGTTACTAGTTTTGTCTAATGAGAATATTTATTTTACTTAGCAACAACGCAGGTGCTTTTGAAATTATATTTGCTAAGTAAAGGGGAGTAAAAAAAAAACAAAATGTTTTGCTTTTGCCTCTTCAAAAGAGTTTTTATTCATTTATTTCATTTCAAATGATTTCATTGCATTTACTTCTATGCACAGCAAACTCAAAATATATAACAATTAATGAAAATAGTTTGTGGTCTAGCCAGATCATGAGGTGCACTTATCGAACTTTTTATTGTGGGTAGCTTTCTGACCCCTTAGCATAACCCTATCTACTCCAAACTTGTTGTTTTTTATTAAAAACTATATTCTTATAGAATTCGCATTTTTAGTTTTTTAAAAATTTTTCTGAAAATAAAAATATTTCATATGAAATTCAAATATGATCTGGCCAGACCATGTAGGTCACCCTAGGGTTAATGCTTCATTCAGTAAATATAACATTCAATAAAACATAACTTCGAAAGCATTTTACAGTGTTTGTGCACAAACTTGCAAATTGATATGTAAGGATCTTCAAATATATTGAATTCTGTCATAATTGGCATCATCCGTAGAGGTTTTTGTTTATATGTGAAAGAAGATCATTCTGATATTTAAAAGAACTTTGGGTTATAAAACGCAGGAACCGATATCGATTTATTATGCGCAGGATAAATCAAAGGACTTCAAGGATTGTTTTGTTGTGAAAACAACAGGCAATACTACAGAGGATCACGTAAAGATAGCGATCATGATTTTGAGCAACAAAACTGTCTTTAATATCTCCTGCAAAAAGTAAATAAGTTTGACGATTTCTTTTCCGATATAAATAAAAAGCTTGCCAAAGTGAATGCTCACAATTTTAAATAACTTACATTAATTAACTTAAAGTTCCTATTTCGTTGCAAACAAAAGCATTTGATTGAATAAAATAAAAAGTAATAAAATGCATTTCATCAATTACTATCAATCTGAGTGATCAGAACATTTATTGCAAAGAAGCGAACAATAAAACTTAATAGGAAAAACATGCACTGGATGCTGAGCAGTAAAACAATCAGCACATACACGGCCATAATATCAAATGTGGCAGAAATAAAATGAATAGACATGCAAACAATTTCCCATGTATTATTTTTGTGTGGATGTTGGAAACTATTCCATTATGTTTATCTGCAGAGAACGGTGGAGCAACTTGGGCCTCGGCCTTGCAGTTTTACCAGCTCATATAACAAAATTAAGTTTTTTGTTAGCATCTCTTTTTGCAGCAATAAATTCACTGTGCATGGTTTCATACTAACATGAGAAATATGTTGACTCATGTCTATTGTGTTGTTCACACTTTCTGTTCCGCGCATTGCTTTTGGTAAATAGGCAATAAAATCCATTTATATGCATCGATTAGTTTCAGTTGCTTTCATTTACAACAGCAAATTAATTTATTCTTGCGAAACTTTTTTATTTATAAGAAATATTTTGAATATGGTTTTTGTGTAAGATGAAATTTAGTGGCAATTGTGAAATATTTGCTAAACAAAATCAAAATTCTTTATTCATTTAATTTGCCATATAGAAATAACTGTAAAGGAAATAAAATTTGAATGTTCACTGCAGCCGTATATTAAATTAACTTCAATTGTAGATATGTGAAGTTTTAAATAAATAAATTAAAAATTTCAAAATGTTACAAAATATGCAAAATAAATGAGGAATGATTATGGGCTTAGACTGATAATTTTTTATGGTCAAATAGTGTTTTCATGCTGAAATCGTTTTAATAAATTTGGTTTTAGTTTTGAAGGCAACTGTTAAAAACAACTTTTAGCAAACAAAACAATTTTGTTGAAACCTATCTAAAACCATTTTTTGATTTGGTTTTAAGTAGACTTAATGATAGGCAAC
>OY776277.1:87513303-87755803 GCA_963675445.1 Linnaemya vulpina | reverse complement strand
CGTTTATGTTGTACACTCCGTTAATTTATATAAAGAGGAGAAAGAAGCAAAGTAAAATATATTGTTTGTTAAAGGAAAAAAGGAAAACAGAGTGTTATTTAAGTAGTTCAGGTTAAAATGGACGTTGGTAATGGACAGAAACCCCAATTTAGCGCTAAAAGTCAAATCAAAATATTATTTAATGCACTCTATT
Organism: Linnaemya vulpina; assembly: GCA_963675445.1. Classification (NCBI taxonomy): domain Eukaryota; kingdom Metazoa; phylum Arthropoda; class Insecta; order Diptera; family Tachinidae; genus Linnaemya; species Linnaemya vulpina. Next base: position 87,755,610 of record OY776277.1, on the reverse strand, counting down.
AAAGAGAAAGTTTAGTATCAGTGTCAGCAATGGAAGCTTTCCCGGTATAAAAGGGGCCATATTTAAAAATATTTTCGCAGAATCTTATGAGTTCTTTAAAACTTTATGCTTAAAGAATTTTTTTTAATTCTTACAAGTTTATTTTTTATTTGTGTATATTTGAAATTAAAATATATTTAACACTTAACTAAATGTATCCTTGAATACACCCATACTATCACTGAATATGACAACTTTATTGTTGGCAGGGGAACGCTGTTTATTCATTTATTGCTAACATTTTCACACTGGTTCTGACTGATTTTTTTCATATGCAAAAGATATTGAAAATAAGTGTTAAATTTCTTTATTTATATGATTTTTGTAGTTTTATATCTCGCAAAAATTCCTAGTCGTGCCCCTTTAGAAATATTTCGAAAAAAGCATACAAATCCATGTGAAATGCTCACAAGATTTTTAATTTTTTTGCAAAATAGCAGACAGGCATATTGATAAGCTAAGAGTCTGATTGTCTACAAGATACAAATCTTCATTTCAGTTGTTATCCATACAAGTCATGTATTGAGTTTTAGAAAATAATTAACACGTAAAAGCGATGACAATATGATGCAAATCCAAGTGCATGAAATAAAAATTGTGTTAATTTATTCATTCAGTTTCGCGAGTTTTAAGCATTAAGTGGCTTGACAATATATGGAAATACCTCAAGCAGTCTTGTTCCTTAAATAAATTCCAAGTCGTGCTTTTTAAAAAATCACAAAAATAATTCTAGTAAAATGCTCAAAAAGTTGTTAACTCACCGCACAAGAGCAGGCTGGCATACTGATAAGATGTCAGCATTTTTACAACAATTTATTTCAGTTATTAAATATTCAAATCACATAGTGAATTCTAGAAAATATTTAGTTTTGTTGTGAACGATATAAGAATTTAATCGAGATGCAGCTGCAAATACATGAAATCAAAAACTGTTTTCTTTGCCATATTCACCACTTTGAGGTTTCAGCATTTTGCTGATTCGACAATCCTTTCATTCGCTGCTAATACGTTATTATAATGAATGGAATTATGCCAGAGAAACGCTTTTTAATTACTGATCAATCATGTTAACTAAACAATTTATTCGACTATACATTTTATGTTCGAATAATCGCTCTAACAAATGCAGCCATCTGACTCCAATCGATTAGGTTCTTTAAAAATATTTTCAGTAACTTGTCTTCACTTGGAAATTAACGGGTTTTTTGCCAAAATATCAAAAAAAAATTCTCTATTAAATTTAGTTCCTTTAATATTCAAAATATTTTTGTGTTATTAAATTGACAAACTTTTTATATTAAAATGTGTTCTCGTAGCTCAACGGCTTTAATTATAATAAATATATATATTTTTTTATATATTAAAAGAAATGACAACACTCATGCATACGAACCTTGAAATTTAAATTTTTTTAGTTTTGTTATTTAACACCAGAATTTTCATAATATTTTATTGACAGAAACAAATTTCTTATTTGTTGTGTTCACTATTTAAAATGCTTCAAGGTATTAAGCACTGAAAAACAATTTAGGCTTTTCAACACCAAATATTTTTAATATATTTTATAAAAACTAAACATTATCATGTTTATTTTACCATCGCACATTGAAGTGTCTCTACTTTTTCTTAAATTAATTTTTAGTTAACTTGTTAATATAGATTTAATGGTAGCACTTGAATAAGTATTTTATTTATTTAATAAATTATTATTATGGCACTTTAAGAGCATCATTTATTTGTAATAAGTGTTAACTTTTTTTTTAAATTTAGTTTCTTTAAAACCGTTCTATTCCTTCCGTTCACACAACCGTCTTGCTGCAGCGCTCGTTAGACACTGTTGATGCCGCTAAAATATATTCTTAGTTTGTCGTGCGGAGTTATGGGCCACCCTGTTATCAGATTGTAGTGATATGAAAAAAGCTAAAACACACCACACATTTGAAATGAACTGTAGATAAAGGAAATGTGGACTTTATTTGGTAGATAATAAAAATTATTTGTATTCGTTCAAGAGACAAAAATTAATGTGTGGATTTTATTTAGTGGATAATGAGATATATTTATTTGAGTTAAAAAGACAAGAATCAAAATTGAAATATAGAAAATGTTAGTTTTTATTAATTTAACTTTTGAATATGTTACTTTTTATTATTTTCCTAACTTTTTAAACTCTTTAATTTTAATTATGTGCTGATTCGTTTTTCCCCAAAATCTTGCAAAAAAATTCAAAGTAATCAATTGAGGAGTTCCAATGCGCATTTCACTGTCGCACATTTATTTCGTAACTAATTTTTTGAAAATTTATTTATAAAAATTTAAAATTCTTTCAATGAAAAATTAAGAAAAATGTAAGAAGGTAAATAATTCTAAGATTTTATTTAGAATGTCATTCGAGAATTATTTGCAATAAATAATTGAAACTTTCTTTCTACAATTAATGTTTTTTTTTATATATAAATAGAAAGTAATTGTAAATAGAAACTGACAGAAAATAATTATTTTCTGTCAGTTTGACGATGTCGAAGAAGTTCTTTCTTTTAGAAACTGCTTTTATTTCAAAAATAGTCTATACGACGAAAGTACGCTTTCAATATCGTGATGTAGGCAGTTAATTATGGAAGGTTGTCCTTTGTTTACTAATAATTTATTTTTTAGAACTTAAGAAAGAAAAATTACAAGATTATTATATTTGAAATATAAAATTAATTATATATATTTGCAAGCTAAAATTAGGATACTTGATACGCAACTCAAAGGGTTTAGTTTTTTTAATAGTATTAGCATTCAGGGGTGCAGTGCATCGGAGCGGAACCAAAAAGCTTTGAATAATATTGAGAGAACAGGTAAAGAGTTATGAGAAAATATTTTGTTTTGTTAAAGCCAATTTTTTTTCTTAATTGGCCACCGCACTTTTGGTATCCATGAAGATCGTGCTTTGGTATATGATATTTTAAATTACAGTCGGTAATTGACCAGTGCTATTCAATCATCATTAAACAGGTCAAAAGCAATTAACCCAACCATGCACTAGTGAAAATCAGAAAAATTCGACACTTTATTCATGAGTGAGTGCAGAATTGAGTTTCTTATTTTGTGCTTCGTAGGCTTAGTGTTCTTGTATCAAAGTTCTGTTTTTTATTAAATAGACTTTTGCCTTCTTCCCATACCCATTTCAGTATTAATCGTAATTTTTGAATTATAATGTGCAAAACTTTCCATAAAACTTGTCGTTCTTTTGTTAATATATCTGGAAGATTTTATATTAAAATACGGCTAAATTTACAGTTAACCCTTATGTGCGCACCAAGGTACCCGGGTGCCTTTGGCGTTTTCAATCAAAGGGTTTTCATATAAATTGATAACTTGCATATTTGAAACTTTTTGAGAACTTCTAACTTTCAAATTATTTAGTTATTTTGCAGCCGCGAGCCCAAATTTTTTTTTGGAATTTGCCTGGAAGGCGATTTTATTTTAAACACCCTTTACTGCGCACCAAGGTACCCAGGTACCTGTACGGGTTTTATATGAGAAAGCGGCCATTGCAAGTATATTATTTGAAGTTTTTAGTTGCTTTTCATAAATAAAAATCTGGATAAGTTAATGAAAACAATTTATTTCATCTAATTTGAAAAAGGCGGAAAAATGAATCCATAGATAACTATATTTTGTGGACATGCGCCGTATTCTCACAATCCATAACTCCCAAATAGTAAAATTTTTATCATCCTCCTAGATAATTAAAAGAATTGTTAAAAGTTCTCAATATGTTGTCATTTGGACAGTATCTGAAATAAATGATGTTACACGACATAATAAATAACAAAATTCAAAGAAGTGTACTGCTTTAATTTTAATAATATATCAAAATTAAACTAGTGTTGTATAAAATAATGCGAAAAATTCGTTATATCTAGAGAGTTTCAACATTATACACCTTGAAATAGTCAATATTCTTAAGAACGAAACGAAATAAATGTTGCACTTATATATGAGATGCAAGGAAATAAATTTTAAAAATATTATTAAGTTTCAGACCATCTGAACCTCTGTAGACATTTCTGTTTAGTAAGTTTTGAAAAGTCATTATAAAAGCTTCCGAATTGTAAAAATTTACTTAAAACATGTAAAAGTGATATACTTGGCTGTACCGAATCGTATATGCCCTTCACTGGCGTTCGCCTGGATATATAAATACATTCATTTACATACTGGTTAGCTATTGGTGCTCTTTACAAAATAAATTTTAAGTGTTTAAAAAAATAAATTTTTGCTTAACTACTAAAATGACTTGTATTTAATACGTATAAAAAGGCTTAAGTGAATATCATTATAAAATAGTTACCTAAAACAATCAAAATATTTTTTATATAAAAAATTAGTATGAGTTTTTAAACTTGGAATCAATATTTTGATTTTTCTTTTTAATAAATAAAATATGTTTCCAAATTAGTACTTATTTCTGTGATTTGGCATTTAGATTCTTTAAATATAATTTTGTGCTGACTCTTTTTCCCCAAAATGTTACTAAATAATTTAACAGATTATCAGGCAACCTTTATCCAACATATCTTAAAATAACTAAATATATTATTTAAAATTTTCACTTTAACCCTACGATGTTCTATAACCTTTACACCACTAAGAGCACCACATGGTCTGGCCAGACCACGGTTGAAAATCCTAACCAATTTAGTAACCTAAAGGAATATTTTGGTATTGTTCTTTTTATATATTTTAATAACTTTTAGATTTTATTTTATAAAATATTTATAATATTTATTTAAAGAGCCCTTTCTCTTTAAATACCTTTGGTTTCTTTACCATGTTGAAGGCATGACAGGTTGTGTTGCACATTTGGCGACTCGAGCAAAAAGGTTTCTATTTTACAAGTTATTAATTTTTGATTTTTTGTACAAATCTATATATATTTCTTGTTCTTTTCGATTTGTTTCCCTTACAATTATATTTACTATACATGGCGTAAAAATTTCTTTGAAAATTTGAAATGGTTTGGCAGAAATTTAAGAGATTGACCAGCTCTCATTGCAATAGGAACATTTTCCAAGTCGTCTACCAGCTGCTGGTGGTTTTGCGTCCCACAGTATGCATGCTTTGCTCGAAAATATTTCATTAGTTTCGGCTTCTCCATCATCGTCATATCTTCATCAAACTCGTCAGCTTGTTCCACGTCGAATACGAAGAATTCTTCAGACGCATAACACGGTTGCACTTTTCAAAATCTTGGACTAATTGAGACGCCCAAAATCCAAAAATTTATGATGGTAGACATCAAGTATAATTGATGTCATCATTTCTAGGAATATAATCGTTCTCCTCCTCACTCGTACAATAAGGTTATTCATCATCGCTATTTCACAAATATTCCATCATTCTTTTTTCAGCCGCTTGTCTTTCAGCTGATATCCAACACCATATCAACAGTTTCCAACTCCGTAGCTTTATCACAATCCATTGCTTCACTTGATCACTTCAGAAGACAAACTATATATATTGTTACTAGTTTTGTCTAATGAGAATATTTATTTTACTTAGCAACAACGCAGGTGCTTTTGAAATTGTATTTGCTACGTTCATTTCAAATAATTTCATTGCATTTACTTCTATGCACAGAAAAATCAAAACATATAAGAATTAATGAAAATAGCTTGTGGTCTAGCCAGATCAAGAGGTGCACTTATCGAACTTTTTATTGTGGGTAGCTTTCTGACCCCTTAGCATGACCCTATCTACTCCAAACTTGTTGTTTTATATTTAAAACAATATGCTTATAGAATTCACGTTTTTAGTTTTTTAAAATTTCTTCTGAAAATAAAATTATTTCATATGAAAGTTAAATATGGTCTGGCCAGACCATGTTGGTCATCCTAGGGTTACAAAGTTAGAAGCTTAAATCAAATATGAAAGTTATAACAAGAACTCACTGATCACTCAATTTATCAATTTATAACATTAAAGATTTTAAAATATGTATTATTATCAAAAAAAAAATATTAAATATTTTGACAGCCAAGAAATAAATTCCATTTATTCAGCTCTGGCTCTTGCTTTTCCGATTTCAGGTTCTAATGAATTTGGTTTAAAAATATCATATATATTCCATTTATAAAGGAATATAATATATTTTTTTTGTGGTTATTTTTAATTTATTAACAAATATTAATTGTTTAGCCGTAAAATCGCACTTTTGAAATATAATTTTTCTTTTAATTTGTGCTTGATTAATAAAAAAATTGTATCATAGAGCTAAACTATTACCCCAAAAAAATTTTGTTTTCCAATCGAGAAGCCGTTTTTTCATTTTCTGATTTGTATAAACAGTAAATTATATAAAAAATTTTAAAATTTATGACGAAAAACTAAATAGTTCTTTTAATTCATAATAATATTAAAATAATTGTGTTTTTCATCTCTGGGTCTTTTTTATTTAACTTTTGCAAAATTGTTGCCGATAAGATTCTTCCAATCATATTATATATGAGTGATTTATAAAAAAATAGAAAAATTTTGTTTTACTGGTTACTTCTATGTACCAAAAATATATCAATTATCCAACCCTGGATCGTAGTTTCCAATATTGTTAGGTTTTTAATACGATATAATATTTTTGGCAAAAATTTGGGTATTAAATAAGTTCGACTATTAAAAAATTGCTGTAATATTCCTGTAAATAAATACAGTTTTCAAGCCCTGGATGTGAACCAAGACCATCATATTTTAAAGCAAAGCTGCTCTTAAGTTAGCCAGTCTGCTGATGGACGGCAACTGCTTTAGAACTGAATTAGATCAAGGCCAAAGAAGTATTAATAAATTTATAAATGGAATGAAACAACAATAAACCATTTTAAACAGTTGCAAGGAGCTAAGAACTGTATTTTAATGCTTCAATATTTATTTACTTTCTACTTTATGTTATTATATTATATTATAAATTTTTCGGGCTTTTCTTATGCCCGAAAAACTTCTTGAGTAAACAAATGCACATGAAAGAAAAGCAAATATCATGTCAGCATTTTTACTGAATTTATTTGTATATTTCAGAGATAATTATCAAATATTTTACCTCGTTCCATAAACTTGTGCTATTTGCCAACTCCAGATATCGTGTACTTCAAAAACAAATAAATTTTGTACACAAGTAAGACAAGTAAAAACCTCATAAATCTGCTTTACAGCTGCAGTGCATGGCCAGCTTTATCATCGTCATCAGATTCACTTTAAGTGTTTGTCTTGATATTTTATTTTATTTATATTCTCAAGAAGAATATCTTTTCTATATAAACAACTTTTACACCAGAAGTATATTAAATTGCAGTAGAATTTGTAGTCGTTTAAATTGTGCCGAAGAAGGTTACTTTCCATGAGCGTGAGATCTCCTGCTACGACAGTGTTGTCTGCTTTTGACCCTTAAAATTTAATTTTTTGTTGCTCTAGCACTAAATGCTTGCAAAAATATTACAAACTTCAACTTGCACGTTTTAAAAGAAATATTTTTATTAAAAAAATACAATAACTCCGATTAGAAGTAACTGCATGAAGATTTTTTATATGGAATAGACATGAAGATGTACTAATTGTAAAGTTGACAGCTTCAAGTGGTGCATTATCATATTCGTCATAAAAAGAAGTTGCATAAAATTTTTAATTTTCGAAAATAGGGAGCCAAGTTCAATCAAGTTCTCATCAGAATTTCACCTTTTGACGTACTAGAAAGTTCCCTGACGCCACTATTTCTGTGTGCGTTTGTGTATATGGATGTGCGTAGTGCGTTAGTATATGAATCACTTATAACTTTTGAACGACTCAAGCTTTTCGAAGCTTGGATTTTCGAGCCCGTAAATTTAAAGTTTTCCAAAATGACTCAGAAAAATAACTTTTTAAATAACTTTCAAACAGCATCTTCTTCCGATTCCAAATCAGCTCTTAAAATTTTGAAATTTCGTCAATCAGCGCAAACCGACTCAAAATCGATTTGTCCTTTTGTGAGATATCGTGAACCCAAATATTCGAGAATAAATTATTTATTTTTAAGTTCTCCAAAATTATATATCTGCTGAGTGGGAATCGGTTGGTTTGAAAGTTAAAACAATATAGTTCTAGCTCGAAGAGTTCAAAAGCATAGAATAGAACAAAAACCAGGTTGCGATAACTATGCGGTTAAAATTAATAGGAAGTTACAGAGATATTCTTAGGGACTAAGAATATCTCTTACTGTGTTACGTAACTTAAGTTACTGTGAACGTAACTTAAGTTAATTGAAACTCCAGTAATAAATTTCGGAGGAAAAATATATGACACCCTGTAAATCAATAGTAATTGGAATATTAAAGACTCATTCTCGGTTACCGCTCTCGTTAACCAAGAACTCTATTAGGATAAGGTAAAAATTCTTACTAGTGATCATAAATTGCAGCAGAACTTGTGGCAGTTGAAACTGCTAAGAAAACTAGATTACTAACAGCAGAATGTTACAAGGAAGGCCTTTAGAGTCAAACATTTTTCATATGATTTTTTATCGTAGAACAGCACTCAGGAGACAGATTAGAAGATACAGAATTCGTTGCAGTTCTTTTTACTTCGTCGGTGAATTTTTCTGCTGCAGGCACCGATAAAGAAGGGAGCGGGATTCTGCTCTTGTGTTCATAACGGTGTTATAAACAGTCGGTAATATTCAGCCGCCAGTGCTATCTATGCCTTTGTCATTGAGATAAGCCAACAATTTTTAAGATTATACCGCACTAATGCACGTCCGATATATAATATTCGACACCATCATGATTGAGTGCGTACTGGAACTTCGAAATATAAACTTTTATTTTCTAAGTGAACAGCAAAGTTCAGGAAAAAAAGTTATTAAATTGTGATTTCTAAATAATTATATTGCTCTGTGTAATAAATTGTGTCCTTTAAGAACGTGTTGGCCATATCAGGGTTAAAACTGAATATCAAGTAGTTCATGGTAATATTTTTACTGCAACGCGTCTAGGAAACTAGAGATACTACACACATACACTATCACATACTACTCTTCTTATGCAAAATAAGTTTATGTTTAAATAAATAAAATCTGACATTCTTAGATATTTGCATTAAAATTCTGTTTACTCACGCTCCAAAGTCATTGTTTCGAACTCCCATCGCCATGCAGAGCTTTTAATATGAGCAATGAAAGGCTGTTAAAATAAAACAGTAAAAACTGGCAGAGAGTGCGACTCTTTTTTTTTCCTTTTTTTTCTTTGCGAAATTCCAAATATTTTCATTATGAATAAAATATTCTGTATGGAAAGCTTTATCACCATTAAATTGTTTAATGGCTTCTGTTTTAATTACACCAAGACTTTGGCTCATATGATTTTAATTTTTCTGTTTTTAGGTGTCATATTTCATCATGTATCCCAGCACTCTTGAAACCACTTACCTTTTTGTTGTATGGCAAAAAAAAGTATTCACAAGATTCGTATCTCCTGCAATGCATGTAAGTGAATATGTAATTCATGGCTGTTCACATATTTTGAGTTTTCTTATCTTCTTCTTTAAGGTTATGCGGACATATCCTTGAGTGCGTGATCATTATTATTATTTTTTTCATAACTTAAGCGAGTAATAAACAGCGGTTTGTTATGAGGTGATAGTATATTTTGCTCAGACATTTTCTGAATATTTTAGTTCAACAGAAAATGTGAAATGATATTGAAACGGTATAAGGAAATATGTATGTATAAAAGTGTAATATCAGCAAACAAAATTGGATATAAAATTTTCTTTAACCTGTAAAGATATATTATTTAACAAATACACATTTGTTTGCAGTTGTAACTATTAAATTTCTATAGTCGATTTGAATGCACTTAAGAGCCAGCGTAATAAATTGTACGATTTATTTATTATTGTCATTAACTTTTCTTTTTTTTTCTTGGCCAGGACTCAAGGGTTGATCCGTACATATGCAGTGTATTTTGCCAAAACTAGAAAGGAAAGAATAGTGTTAAGAGGATAAATTGTAGTACATTCATAATGTAATCATACACATTGTAGTACATTCATACACATTGTAGCACATTCATAATATAATCATAAATATGACACCACACGGAAATACAAAAATTAGAGCAAACAAAAAAAACTATAAAGAAAACAAACTGACATAAACACAAAATAAAAATTAGGTTACATTTATGAAACAAGTTCACTGACCGAATTTGCAATTGTGCAAAATAAGCAAATTGGGTTAGTAGTAATCAATATGATATTGCGATTGATATTGAAATAAGAAATAGAAATAAGAATTGTTATTGTAATATATAGAATAAGAATAGTATATAAGCTGAAGGTTTTATTAATAAAATTTAGAAATAATCTTGACTCTAAAACAGAAGCATTTTTATTTCTCAGTTCGGCAATTGACTTTGCCATCATATAGAGCCGACTATCGATTCTAAGGCTCTTTAATAAATTAAGAATCCTATAGGATAAAAACATTAAACACCCCTCACAACACATACTTACATGGCGATCCTGCCAAACTGAATAAATTAGCTAGTTATCCTTTAAAACAAAATAAATTAGTTAGATGTCCTGCCAAATACTTTAAATCCTGTTTGAGAAAATCAAAATTTGTTTGCATGGATAAGACAGAAACCACAAAAGACGAAATCGATCGGCTTTTCAAAAAGTGGGAGCAGTTGTTGGAATACGTGCCTCAGCCTGTGGTTCCCGTTGTAGAAATCCCCGAATACAGTCCCAGCAAAAAGAAGATACCCATCCAGGAATATCTTAAACGCCTACAGAAATCCAAGGCACAAGTACATAGTCCCGAAATTCCCAAGAAGGAAGAAGAAAAAAGAAAGAAAAGAGGCGGTAAAGCGGTGAAGAAGCGAAAACTAATTGCCGAAACATACAGGAAGTTTCATCTGACCGGCAACAAAGCTGAGAAAACCAGGCTTTTAAAAGAGATCCGTACAATAAGAAATACGTAATGAAAATTTTTGTATTAATGTAACAAATGTATAAAAAAATATATATATATATAAATATATATAAAATAAAGAATAGAATAATAATAATAATCCAAATATGGGTGGATGGTTTTCAAAGGAGGCCATCATTGTAAATGAAAACAATAGGGGCGTACTTACAGTGACTCAGGATCATTTGCAACAAATAATATTGATACTTTTGACATTTTTGGTACTAGGAAAAATACATGAATATTATAAAGAATATATGAGAAAGAAAGCAATCAAATTTACTAACAGAATAGAAAATGTATAATAAATGGATAGATTGATAAGTATATATAAGAATTTAAAGAAAAGTCCTAACAGAAACTATACAGAAAATTATATAGTAAATACTTTAAGCACAGTTGAGGAGTTAAAATCTATTGCATTAAAGAATGAAGGTTATTCTATAAAGGACATTAATGAAATTGAAGAGAAAATTTTAAAATATTTAAAAACAAAAGACATTACAGAAATGGCATCGTTTGGCATACTTGACGCGTCCAAAATAATACCAGAATTCAATGGTGACCTAGGACAAATGAGTAATTTCATAGGTATAATAGATTTCTATGCTGATACACTTAAAGATAATGAAGAGGTTAGTAAGTTAGTTAAGTTTGTACTGGCAACTAAGTTAACAGATAAAGTAAGAAACAAATTAATTTCAGAAGAAACACCGAATTCTCTCGAAACATTCAAAGCCACTCGTAGGAAGGTATTCTCACCAAGAAAGACACTATCTTCGGTACATACTGATTTAGCAAAACAAACACAAGGAAATAATTCAGTAACGCAGTTCGCTAATAAAATAGAATCACTCATAGCTTGCCTGAATGAGCTACAAATTACAGAACTGGGTTCCCAAAGTAGGGAAACAATCATTAAAATGAATGATCAGGTAGCACTTAGTACCTTTAAAAATGGTTTGAATGAACCACATAGAGCTACTGTCTTGGCAGCTAGACCCAAGAGCTTAAATGAAGCAATTCAGATAGCTTCAGAGGTGGTTACACCATCACATTCAGTTATGCAATTCAATAGAAACAAGAGATTTTCTCATAACAGAAACTTTCATAATAATAACGTCAATGTTTACAGTAACAGAGGTAATAATAATGAAAGCCCTAAGAATCATTATGGAAATTTTAACAACTCAATAAGAGGCAATTTCCATGGTGCCGGCCACCCAAGAAATAACAATTACGGCAATAATGGACAGAAAGGTAGTAATTACAGAAATAGGAATCAGAGAAGAATTTATGTTGCTCAAGAGCAGGGAAACGAGGCGGAAAGAAAAACCAGAAATTTGTTTGGTCAGAAAATTTTCAGAAATCTTTTGATATGTTGAGGTCCATAGTTTCAAATCCACCAATATTACAATACCCAGATTTTGAGAAGGAATTTATACTCACTACTGACGCATCAGATTACGCATTAGGAGCAATACTTTCACAGGGTGAAATAAATAATGATTTGCCAATCTCATACGCAAGCCGTTCTCTTAATAAATATGAAATTAATAAACCCGTTATAGAAAAAGAATTGTTAGCCATTCATTGGGGAATTATCCATTTCCGACCATACCTGTACGGCAGAAAATTTAAGGTGGTTACTGACCACAGACCACTAGTATCTTTATTTACACATAAAAACCCTTCATCAAGACTAACAAGAATAAGATTGGATCTCATGGATTACGATTTCGAGATCATATACAAGCAGGGAAAGATAAGCACTAATGCCGATGCATTGTCAAGAATTAAAATAGATTCCAATGATTTGAAGGAGATGATGCCAAGATCTATAAATATAATGACTAGGAAAATGACTGAGGAATTAAAAAAAAAGTCAAAGGACGATCGTATACCCAGCCTTAATCCAGACAGTAATGAAACTGAGAAAGAAGAAAAGTGTAAGGAAGAGAAAATTTATATGTGGAATGGTATCTCGTTTTCACAAGTGAAAGGATACCCAAGATTAAAATTCGTTATAGATAAGGCGAAAAGAAGCATGCCAAAAATTGAAATTTTGAAAAATCGCGTAATAATATCTGGCAATGAAAATGCATACTCGAATTTAGGTTCAGTCTTGCAGAAGTTGACTAAGATTTTACGGGATAATCAAAATTTTACAGTAACGCTAGCGAAGGATGATAGAATATTTGAATATGTGAATGAAAAGGAATTAATTAGAATATATAATAGCATGCAAAATAAAAATAAAAATAGGCAGAGACCTATAGAAATTATATTGTTTAAACAACCAGATAAAATACTGGAAAAGGTAAGGCAAGAGGAAATTATAAAAGATTATCATGAAACCCCACATGGCGGACATGCGGGAGTACGTAGAACTGTCATTAGGATAAGACAAAAGTACATATGGTAAAACATGTACAAAATGGTTAAGGATTTTATCAGTCATTGCGAAAGTTGTAAAAAGAACAAAATTATTAAACATACGAGGGCACCAATTCAGATTACTAATACACCTACAAAACCATTTCAGAGTATACAATTAGACACAGTAGGTCCATTAAGAGTGTCAAACGGGTATAGATATATATTAACAGCGCAATGTGAACTAACGAAATACATTGAAGCATTCCCAATGGAAACTAAAGAAGCATCAGAGATAGGGAAGGTATTGGTAGAAAGGTTTATATTAAAATATGGATGTTTCAATACAATTAAAACGGACAGAGGAACTGAATTCGTAAACGAGTTATTTGAGAGAATATGTACATTTATGAAATGAGACTCTAGGTGGCATTGAGAGAAATCATAGAGTATTAAATGAATACATGCGTTCCTTCACGGAACAATACAATTGGAATGAATGGATTCCATACTATACATTCGCCTATAACACAACACCACACTCAGCCACAGGTTTTTCTCCATTTGAATTGGTATATGGAAGATTAGCGACTATGCCAAATGATCTAGTGTCAAATGAAATATTTTACAATTATGAAGATTATTTAACAGAACTAAAAATTAAATTAAAACATGCACATAATATGGCAAATAAAAACTTATTAGAAGGCAAAATAAAACAAAAATATATTAAAGATAAGAATACAAATAATATTAATGTAAAAATAGGAGATAAAGTATTTTTAAGAAAAGAAAACGCCAAGAAGAGCGAAAATCAATATATCGGTCCTTTTGAAGTAATAAACACAGAAAATGTAAATATCACAATTTTGAAAAATAAAAAGCCACTGACCGTACACAAGAATAGAATAAAATTATTTTAATTATGTAATTTTATATTGTCAATGAAAAATTTTTTGTAATTAAATTTTATATACCACTATTGTAATTTAATACTTAAGACAAAAAAAATTTTTTTTTTTACCAAATAAAAAATTTTTTTTTACCAAATAAAAAATTTTTTTTCTTTAAACGGTAGGGGTGTAGTACATTCATAATGTAATCATACACATTGTAGTACATTCATACACATTGTAGCACATTCATAATATAATCATAAATATGACACCACACGGAAATACAAAAATTAGAGCAAACAAAAAAAACTATAAAGAAAACAAACTGACATAAACACAAAATAAAAATTAGGTTACATTTATGAAACAAGTTCACTGACCGAATTTGCAATTGTGCAAAATAAGCAAATTGGGTTAGTAGTAATCAATATGATATTGCGATTGATATTGAAATAAGAAATAGAAATAAGAATTGTTATTGTAATATATAGAATAAGAATAGTATATAAGCTGAAGATTTTATTAATAAAATTTAGAAATAATCTTGACTCTAAAACAGAAGCATTTTTATTTCTCAGTTCGGCAATTGACTTTGCCATCATATAGAGCCGACTATCGATTCTAAGGCTCTTTAATAAATTAAGAATCCTATAGGATAAAAACATTAAACACCCCTCACAACACATACTTACAAAATGAAGACAAATTAAGAGATTAAAACTTGCTTTGCATGCTGCTCCGTTTGTCTATGTGGGTGTTGTGAAGATTGAGGATTCTGTAGGTTCTTCAGGCGAAAGAGAATTAAATACGGCATTACCTGACGGTGCCCTTAAGCACTCGAGTGAAATTGAATATGTTAAAATGATTAGGAGATGCAAGTTTATGTTTTGTCCATCATAGCCTAATGGCGGTACCTGTAGCGCTTACCATTCTTGAATCAATTATTAGTAGGCACTGTCTTGAAAACCATTATCTTCGTATTTTAATATCTTAAATTTTAATATAAATTTTTCATTTGTCAATTCACATAAAAAAGTTGTTAGTTAATTTAACCAATTCTAGTTGTAAATTAAATTTTGATGTTGATTTAAAGTAGAACTGTTTTGGAAATTGATTTCGTCCGGGCCCTTTTTGCTCAAACTCTTATTGAAATTTAAGATGATCAATTTGGAGATTTTAGTTACTTCCTACGAAAATTTTACCATCGATAATGCGGATCGTCGGGGAACCTTTACCCAACATTTCTTAGAATAACTTCCAACTATTAATTTAAACTTCCAATTTAATAAGTAAGAAGTCCAAGCATATATATAGAAGTACTAACAACAACTCTTTGATCAGTTTTTCTTTTTTATTTACATCCTTTTTTATTTCATTATACAATTGGTTGGCTTTTTTTGCAACTCTAATTTTAGTTGCAAGGAAATAAGGAACAAGAAAAGCTAACAATTATTTTAATATAAAAAGAATTTACTTAGTGTTGACAACTAACAACTTGAATTTAGTTAAGGAGCTTTTATTGTAAAATCTTTTAATATTTCAAGCAATTGAAATAATAAGTTTTAATTTCATAGGCTAAATGTTCGAACAGTATTTTTTAATTAAAAAAGACAAGATAAATAATCCAAGGCACAAGGAAAAATCAACATCAGTTTTATATATTCAAATTACTCAGCATAGCAAAACAGTTGTGTTCGCAAGACAACTGTCTTCAGTACTCATGCGCAATAAATAATTCCATACAAATTGCTTACAGTTCAAATTAAATATTTTTCTGGGTGCTACCGGCTGAAACAGTCAACATAAGCCAACGAAACATAACGTCCTGAGTTCTGAGTTCGAATCCGTACTCACTCATGAACATGGTATCGAATTGTTCTTATCTCCATGTCTCAATAAAGAATAATTTCTACAGAAAAATATATATATTTTTTTAATTTAAATTCTAACGGTACATTTAAAAACTTTATTTGTAGCTTAACCGAAACAAAAATTGTGCAGTTTCAATGTCTCCTGCAAGTTTTTATTTTCTAATTGTACATCTCACAGTGGACCATTTTGGGAAAAGGCGGTAAAAAATCTACAACTTTTGAAGATACAAACCTATAAGATCGACTTGTTAGAAAAATAGTTATGATGGATATAAAACGAATTTTAATATTTTGCTATATTTTGGTACAAAAGTCGCATATTAAAACTTGTTATAAGAGTTTGTTTTACACACAGCATGATATTTTAAATCAGATTTACAACTTATATTTTCATATTAATATATTAAAGTTTTGTCAGAAAGTGCCAACGTTTGGCCCCTGTGAATTTTTTAATACGTAAGGTCAAAGGCTCCTTTTTCGAACAAATTTGAGTTAAAATTTAGTTCATTAAGTAGCATAAATAATACAAACATGAATTGCATTTACTTGAGATAAAAAGTTTTTAATGAAGAAGTCGTAGGTTTATATTTAAGTTCATAATGGATACTATATTAAAACTTTTATGACAAAGTTGTAAATTAAAAATTTTCTTGTATGTAAATTAAATCTTAAAACGTTGTAAAAACGATGCTGTGAAGAACTTTTATTACCTAAACAATTTATACCGGGTTATCCATTTCGTGGTTTCAAAAGTTTAGGACTGGAATTAGACATCTGTCAAACTAAGTTGTTAAACCAATTTCTTTCTTTTCAGTTGAAAGTTGGACATTGACGAAAATGGATCGCTTAACTATCACACAACGCATACAAATTATCAAAACATACTACAGAAATGGTGATCCTGCAACTGCCACATATCGTGCTTTAAGAGGAGATAATGGTTTACCACTACGCAAGGAATTTGTCAAAATTATGAAGAAATTTGAAGAGACTGGAGCGGTTACAAATATTGTAAGGCCTGTGAATCATCGTTTCGCTCGTTCCGATGAAAATATCGCTGCTGTAAGTGAAAGTATTGCCTTACGGCACATTATGACGTATTTTGCATTTAGATCTACACCTACTTCCATATAAAGTCCAGCTCACACAACAACTGAAGCCAGCTGACCATTCACAACGTCGTAGATACATGGAATGGGTGCTTGAACAACAAGCGGTGGACGGCGATTTTTCGAAAAAAATTTTCTTCAGCGATGAAGCACATTTCTCACTCGGTGGGTACGTTAATAAACAAAATTGTCGAATTTGGGGTTCTGAGAATACTCAAGTAATTGAGGAGAGGCCATTACATCCAGAGGAAGTCACTGTTTGGTGCGCTCTTTGGTCGGAAGATGTGATTGGACCTTACTTCTTCGAAAACGACGATGTAACGACTGTCACCGTCAATTCGGAGCGTTATAGTCTTATGAGAACCGACTTTTTTTCCTGCTATTGAACAATACGACTTGGAGAATATGTGGTTTCAGCAAGACGGTGCCACATGCCACACAACTCGAGCGAATATGGCTTTATTGCAAGAGGCATTTCCTGGCCACGTAATTTCTCGTCGTGGCGATATCAACTGGCCACCAAGATTATTGTACTATTATAATATGAAATTTATTTGTTGGGTGGTTAAGCAATGTCTATATGCATTTCATTGCTTAACCATCCAACAAATAAATATCATATTATAATAGTACAATGACAGTCTGTCAAATAGTTCATTTATTAACAACAAAGTTTTTACTACATTTAATTTATAATTATAGATGTTTAAATATTAAAAACTTATTAAGAAATTTCCCATTTTCGCAATGTAACGAGAATGTCCATTTTGAATCACCCTGTTCACTTTAATATAGTTTAAATAAAGTTTCAATATTTTGGTTCCCGAGGTATACAAATGTCTACTTTCGAATGAACTTTTACATTTACAATTGGTGATAGTAAAAAAAAATTGTATTAGCCGCCTTCTCGCTAAATGGTCCACTGTGCCTCTGTTCTTTTACTCCTTTTGTTAATTTATGCAACTTATACCAACAAAATTATTTAGACGTACCCATATTGCTTTTTAGGGTGTGCTTGGGACTCTGATATCTGTTTCCATTAATTCTTCCCCAGCCAACAGTGTGCACTAATCCGCACGGTGTTGTGTTTATCTATATCAAGCAAGCGAAAGTGTTTTACAAGTCCACGTGAATACAGCAACGCTTTCACATTTGAACAAATACCACCTAAACTCCCACACACCCACTAAGACTAACCAACTGGAAATAATAACTGTTATAAATTTTTTCACATCGGGAATATTTTATTTGTATGTGGTATTAAATTTATATGCGTACGAATTTGTTGCTGTTGTTGCAAAACATTTCTAAGCGGATTGTGAAAATAAATTTAAAATATTTCACACAATCTGCTTGTAAAAATCTGCTTAAAAGCAAAACGTGTAATTTTACTTGTGGCTCTTACCACTTCGTTATATAGTTTTGGCAGCCAATATTTGCAGCAATCAGCGGCAAGAGTTAAGTATCAAAAAGGTTTAAAAAGTTTTCGTACTACGAAGTGTGTTCGAAAAGGTGTGTTAAAAATAGGGGCACTATCGTGTTTAACGATTTTCGATTTCAAATTCGACATAATTTCTAATGAAATGGCAAATTTATTTGTCTCAAAAACATATCATATTCTATTTCAGCTATTCAAAGAAGTTCATATATACACTCTTCGGCATGTGGTCGATCTTTCTTAGCTATTGGATTATACTTTTACCGTCTCAAATATCTACTCATGGGACTATAAGTTTTATATACATATATGATGGTTGCAAAATTTTCAGGTTCAAAATACCTGATATAATTATTTGGAATAAACCAACTGATATGCCGACTTCCCCAGAAACTTTTCTGGTGGCGATTCGATGGTTTTCCATAAAATTTTTTTGTACATTAACGACCACATCCAGGACGAGTGTAATCATTAACGTTTTGTAGATGTTCTTTCAAAGGCTGTTGCCTCTTATGCACATTTTGATGACAGAGTATAACTGCCAACTGGTTTTGAGCACTCAATTCCATTTTTTTTAACTTCCCTCTAGGAAAATTGGAATTTTTGAAATTTGAATGATATCGACCTCTTGAGGCGCTATGTAGCGTTTCTGACTAATCTTGAGAGGGTGTCACTATGTCTGTATGTATGCGTGTGTAAGTATGTCCAAAGTCACTTCTAGTGACTTTGGACCGTCTCTGCCGACCCAAAGCAACCTGTTATTGTTTCAAAGAACAATCCTAGACCTTTTGTGAATATGAACCGATTCGAACTGTTAGATTTCAAGATATATCAAAAAGAATTACAAAAACACGGCATTTGCCTCAGAACTTTTTTAAAAGCAACTGTTTAACAGCATCGCTGATCGTCCCAAATCAACTCTCAAACATTTAACCACGTCGATCACCGGAAATGGTGTCGGATTCGTTTAACCCATTCGTAAGATATCGTGAGCGAAAAAATATTGAATTAAGTGTTTCATTTCAATTCAAAATTATATATCCGATTACTTCGTGTTCTCGATTGTTTTATAACAATCGCAACTACATCAACCACCGGCGATCACTTGGAAATCGTTTGTTTTAACATTAATTCTTGAAGGCAAACGATTTATGAACTGTGTTGGAGACGAGTGTGGCTTCATATTTTGAGGCGACTTCATATATCAACTATCCCTCGTGTTATTTTGTTATATGTAGAGTATATTTATTTGATGTAAATCAATTTTCAAACTGCACTTCAATGCCAAATTTAATAGACGGTAGGAGTACCAAAATTTTGCTAAACACGTAAAAGTTTCGACTAGATGAACTTAAATAATTTGTTACTGTAAGCGGTTGACAAACTATGAGGAGGAATGATTTGATTCAGAGGCTATTAAACAAACATTTTGCGAGTTTAAATGTGTATAGATCGTTACATCAGCAATTTAATGTGAATTATTGTGAATCAGTGTAGTGTAGGCAAGTGTAATATATAAATAAGTACATTTAAATCAATCTAAGTTAATGATTATCCGAAAATGTATCGTTATAACTAAACAAACAAACATGCGCCATTGAGACGTATTAAAAACAAAACCAGTTCATTAATGCATACAGATTTATATCGGTACTTAAATTCTTTCGCTAAGAGTATTTGTTACAATTAGCTGTTAAGATTATTTTGAAATTACTTTGTGCATGACTCAATGAAGAACTTGTGAAGAATAAACATCAATCAGCTTCAGTGCTACAGCGGCTATAGCTTCTTCAGTGCCCACTGTTCGGCATCTAATGGGATGCACATTATAAGTAGCAGTAAAAATGATCCGAAAACGATATGCAACGATTTTGTACGCCATAAAATGGAAGAAGTGCACGATGATGACTTCCTCTTGTGCTTTGCAATATTTATCATGTCTGAATTAAAAAATCACATTTCAAACAGTGAGCCTATGAAATTAAATTTAACAATTGTTGTTGCTTAAGATCCGCTAACTTCGAAGAATGCGTTATACATTAACCCATTAACGCCTTCTATACTATAAATAGTACACCATTTAAAAACTATGTAAAGATCTCCTCGCGCGATTTTTGACGCTGCCAACACTTTGTATCTGTCGGTGAGAGTATATGCAATATGAATGAAACGAAAATTATCAAAACATTGAAATAATAGTACGGATTATCCCTGTCTTGCGCAAGTATTATTTTTTCGTGTTGGCCTGTCAGGGCTTATTTATATTATCTTACTAAAATTGCCTTTGCAAAGTGCCAAAAAGTATTTTTTTCAACGTATAACATTATAACTTATTAGAAAAATAATATAATAATTTCAATAATTTAAAGTTTTTCGTGCTGTAATATAAAAAGTTTTGCTGTACTAGCTTTAGTACACTGGGCGCTTGAGGTAAGAAAGATAATTGCAGTGAAACCTATTTTTTCTTTCCAGTTGAAGTTTTTTTAAATAGATACTGCACAACATTCGCGTCATCTACTTTACGGAATGCTCCAAAGACAATTAGAGTTGCTACTGGTGAAGAATTCCCAACTTGGAGGATATGTAAGCCTCTTTATTTAGTTTTTCAGTCCCCTCCAGACCAAACATTTGTTGAAGAACGACGTGCTAATGTTTCGGATATTCTAAACGGCATTCAATTCGGAATGTTACATGACCCATTAGGTAAAATCAAAAGATAGTATTCCACGAGAAAACAAGAAGTTGATGTAAATATACTTCACTCTTTCCAATGATATAATAAGGGCATGGGGGGAGCAGATCAAATGGATCAGTCTATAAGTCTCTGCCGAATGCAATAAAAGAAGTGGTAATGGATCTCATTTGTACAGATAGTGGACATGACTATTCAAAACACATGGAAATTATACTGCATTACAAACCCTGATGTTCGCATTTGAGTGAGAAAAACGACAAAAAGCCATAATCCCGAATTGATGGAGAAGAAAGGGAAAACAATGGTCATAGCCCCAAAATATACCAAGACAACTTAGATGTATTATATGCTCCAATCGAATTAAAATATCATGTGAAAAGTGCCTGAAAATACTATGAATGGAAAGAAAATATTTTGCTTAATACCCCTTCTAAGTGCCCAGTGTACTAAACTTAGTACATCTCTAAAAACACAACTTAGAGTTATTTTTTGTTTGTTTTTCTTTTTTAGTATGTTATTAACAGTGTTTTAACACAGAAATAAAAATTTGAATTCGTAAAATTGTTCACGCTTTTCATTTGGGCGTTAATGGGTTAAGAAGAATGCAATAATACATTAAAAAGGAAGCAACACATACATATTTAAAAATTTGAGAATCTCTTTTTTTAATTTTTATCAACGCATCCTTAAAAATATTTTATTTTTCACTGATTTTCGGTATTCATATCCCACTTTTATTGCGAAATATGTGGAACATATATGCCATGAAATATATAAAGCTACTGCGTTCTTTCAACTTCAATGCTACGTATTTGAGAACTGTAAGTATTACCAAGTTAAATGACTTCCCTTGCTTATTATTTTGATGACTGTTAGTTTTCTTTATTTAACAGTATAAATGTGGGGTGTTGTTAGAACACCCTATAGATATAATGTTTTTTATTTGTTATTTGTTTTGCTTATAATTTCAAGGTTACATCAGAAAGCCCTCAGCACTTAACTTATTTGCATTTATTAAAAAGTTTATTTGTGTTGAGTGTCAAAAAGAAAGATACAATAAATAATTTGATGTATTGAATGCAGTCATGCATTAATTTGTGGTAAATCAACTACCTATTTTAATTATTGATTCGATTCTACGAAATATGTATAAGACATTTTATAATAGCAGAATTTTAACCAGGGCACTTTTTGCCTGGCAATTGTTTGCAGTTGCAAAATTTTCTGATTAATCGTGAGTGTGTCTTTTGATCACTTTAAAACACTCAAAGAAAAATCACATACATTCCAAACACATTTCAGGTTTTCAACTTAATATTGCAATAACATTGAAAATGCGATTTTAATATTAATAATGCCTTATTGATTTTAATATTGTCCTTGTTGTCGTGCAAAAATTTCGAGCTGTCGAGATGTAAAATAATTTTGCAGAAGGAAGGGAGCAGAAGGAGGATAGGAAATTTAAATTTAAAATTTATTTTATGCAAAACTGTTTGAGATTTGATGGTATAATAAATATATTTTTTTATCCTTCCTTTTATATGCTTTCCTTTGTCATTTATTGTGTAATTTAATCAATATTAATATAATTCATAAAGTTTATATATTCTGGATCCTCATGAAAATCCAAGTAAGAAGGATGTTTTCGAAATAGTCCTGAATATCTCAGAATTGAAAAGATCCAATATTTAAAATACGATTCGACAACTGAAAAATTTAAGCTCATCAAAATTAAAGATACTATTCCCGGGTTGGATACGTAGAACTTGCATTGTACATAAAAGTAACAGATGTACGCCGTTGAAGATCTGTACAAGACTTGTTCCACTTTGTAAATCTTGACGTCGAGAAAGCTGAAACAATGGATTAAAAAGATATATTAATTTTTCCCATCCAACCTCTGGAGTTGCATGGAAGAAATTAAATCATCTATTACATTTTAACCGTTTGTGCTGTTCTTTTTTATAATTTTGTAGTATTTTCTATAAAAATAGGCGTTTCAAAGAAGTTTTAAAGATTCTAAACATATGATCGGGAAGTAGAGCAAGTGTGTATCTTTTCTTCTGCTTATTGCAATGGGTTGTCGTTGCAAGAAATTCTCCTCTTTGTTAACTTTTCAATGACTCCGAAGATGTTTATTAAACCTGAGTCGTTTCTAAACACTTTTTAATCTGCACCGATTGGATATTCTTTGAATACTCAGGGACGGAATAGGCACTTCCGTGTAATTTCCCAACGTAATTTTTAGATTAAATCAACTTCAGAACCCTACCAAATAACGCTTATTTATACAAATAATTATTAGTAACTTAAATATATCAATTGTTTTTTTGTGAATCTTTCAATTATGACTTTTAATTCAATAATATTTTTATAAATAAAATTATTTTTAATATAATTATAAAAATAACACTTGCAAGAATTACAAGTAACTTAGAGTTTTGTTTAAGTAAATTAATTTCTTAATGAATTATCTTGATATTGTTAAAAAATTCTTTTCTGATAACTCAAACCGAAACAACTGTTGATACTTGGCAGTAAATGTGGTTCCCCAAATAATGCTTCCAATTTTTATCACTTGATTCGTATAGTTTTGTTACCTTCACACTAAATATTGTTTTCGTTTAAATCCATACCTTCGTGTGATACTTTTTGGTCAGATTCAGTGCTAAAGAGTCGATTACAAAGTTCCATTGGAGTTTACTTTTGGGAAACCTTCTCCGAACAGGTAGACAATAAGCGTACTAAGAACTTAAATTTTTCTCTGCATATCTTAGGCCTTAAGGCAAATAAGTAAATTTTTTGGATATGAATTATTGGCTTTTTGAAAATTCGTGATAATAAAATTTATTGTTACATTCAACTTAATTAATTGTGCTGAATTTTTATTAAGCTCCTTAATGACCACTTGCAGCGGTTCTTAAAGATTAATTATAAGATGAAATTGATTTGTTGGGTGGTTAAGCAATGTCTATATGCATTTCATTGGCGCTTTTTACCAAATCGTCAGTAGACTTTGACTACAGTTTTGAAAAGTTTCGAGCTTCTCAACTTATTAAAAGACTTTTACAAACCATCTGAGGATTAGGTTAAAAAATTAACTATAAAAATTCACAAATGATTTTAAATATGAAATAGTCATACCGAATAAAATTTGTTTGTTGGGTTTTGGTTTGTATAAGTTTCATAGCGTACTACTTTTATTATAATGTGATTTTTTTGAAATCATAATTCAAAAAATAGCAGAGAAAATTGTAATCAGTATTTATTGAATAAACTCCTAATGTCTTCTGATCCACTAATCTCATCTAATAAATACAAGCAGATCTGTCAACAATAATCATAGATGAATCTTTCGGCACTGATTCAGATTTAAAAACCTATTTTAACAATTAAGAAATTGTTTACAATTATTATGTTATATGAGTTTGTTTGTTACTTTATTATTAATCTTTATATAAATATGTTTTTTATCTTAAATAATAACTTAACTCTATTTATATAATGTTATTTGAATACCAATAGTTATGAGTATTTTCAAAACTTTAAACAAAAAATTCTAAAAAGTTTAAAATAATGTTATATGCAAAAAAGGAATACTTCAATCCTAAATAATTAGTGATTGGTTATATTTCATTAAAAAAAAAACTATTACGCTTTATCATTTGGTATGTGAAATGGCAGATTAAAATTAAAAAAAATAATAATTTCTGAAATGGAGGAATTTTTGGTATTTAATTGTCCCCTCACCGGAAAAATAAAAGGATTCTTAGAAATGTTAATTCATTTTTGAAAATAGTGGGCCAAGAGATATATGTGCCAAAAATTTCATTAAGTTACCAGAACTCCTTCGATTTTTTTCTAGTTTTACTATGGCAACCGTTTAATGTGTGCTCGGGCGACCAGGACGATCTTTGTCATTGACATCTTCTCGGCCTTCCTTAAAGCTGTTATACCACAATTGAACTTATGTTCTGCTCACAGTAGACTCGCCAAACGCCAAAGTCAACATTTCAAATGTCCTTGCGCATTTAATTTCATTTTTACACAAAACTTAATACAGTATCTTTGATCCATTTTTTCGAATAGTAAAAACACGAAGAGCTCACCAAAACACGACTGACCTTTTAACCTGTCAAAAACAAACTGACAATCCGAAATGGCTGATATTACCAACGTATATAACACACATGTGTACCAACATAACAGAAAAAAATGCGATAATCGAACATACGTAACTCACGAAATTTCACAATAACGGTTATTTTTTTATCAGACCTCGTACATGTTTTATATATTGCACTTTATATATAAATTTAATACAAATAAAACAGTTTGTTTGGAATGGCGGTTTTGCAATTAAGCCCAAATAGCAGTTCTAACTTTAAACATAGAATCAAATTTAACACGATTTTTCGTGCGCTTAACTCAAACAGTTCGATGTGGAATTTATATCTCTTTGCGCTCTGCAAACAATTAAAATGATACCAATTTACTAACCGCTCGTCTGCTGTGGGTTCTACTCATAAGTGCATCCTCTTTCATCAGCCATTTATTAAATATTCCTGCTACAATTTATCAAATTTCTTTTAATAGTTCTTACTTAAAACAACTGAAAGCCTCAACGGAGTTGCACAAGGCAGGCAATTTGAACTATTTTTATATTGTTTTATAAATTTTCCCTCTCTTATATTTGTGGCTTTTAAAAAATTTTATTTGTTACACATCGTAATTGAATTTTGTGCTGCAGTTATAAAAAGACTATAACACTCCTGTATATATAAGATGAGAAGAATAGGTTAAACTAAATTT
Organism: Linnaemya vulpina; assembly: GCA_963675445.1. Classification (NCBI taxonomy): domain Eukaryota; kingdom Metazoa; phylum Arthropoda; class Insecta; order Diptera; family Tachinidae; genus Linnaemya; species Linnaemya vulpina. Next base: position 87,729,390 of record OY776277.1, on the reverse strand, counting down.
GCTTGATAGAAACACCAAAATAAAACTTGTGTTTGAAGTATCCTTGTAAAAAGGAAAAATGCAGTTTTTCGCAAACAAATTCAAATCCTGTGTACACGTTTAGCCAGAGAATATTCCTACTCAAATGGAAATATCCTTTGGTTTAACACAAAGAGCGTGCAACATTGACATTCAACGTATTAATTCAATATATCAAGCGAATGTTGTGTGTTTGGGCAGATAGAAATTTTCATATATTTCAAACTGGTTTCTTATTCGAAGAAGAGTTTCGGAAAATGTTTTTAATAAAATTTGTTAAGCAATTAATGGCTTTAAAGGGATGGTTTATTTTGAATGAACTAACAACAATTATAACAACTTAAGGTAGGAACAAATAAAATCTGAAAGCTGTAAAAAATATACAAGCAAAATTATTTATTTAAGAGTTTATCAGATACCACATAAATAAATTTTTTGGCGATAGTCGGAGCATTATTTGGCTTCTCTGATATTTCTAAAGTATTATCTCTATAAAATAAATGAAAGGGCTTATAAATTTTGTGGTTTATATGGCCTCGAATCTAGCAGCTATTAAATATCTAGCAGCTGAAGTGTCATCCTACTTAATGAGCATTTTAAAATCTACAATATGTTTTTTATGGTGTCACAACTTTGGGTTGACATCAATGCTTTTTGAGCATCCACATAATTGTTAATAGTTGTTTTTTGTCCAGACTTTGGAGGCTCATCTAGGATAGTAGTTGAGGTATCATCCGACGCAGTTTTGCACCATCCGAAAAATGTCCAGTTTTTTCAGGAAGTAAATTAATAGCAGATATACACTGTTCACACCTGTACACACCGGGTATAAGGACTAGGATTAAAATCTGTCTACCGCTCAGTAGCACTAACAGGGGATTCTTAGAATTTCGATTGCAAAGAAGGTAAAAAGGGGTAATAAGGGCAAATTGTTATCTCTATATTTTGGAAACTACAATATAGGGAATCAAAATTGCAAAAGCATACAAGTAATGTCCGATAGTAATTCGATAAGTATTTGACACATTTAAAGTATTTTCCTCTATATCACAGTAACCATTTTGTTTCAAAGACAGCGAGTTTTATTACAAAATCTATAATGATTTGTTTGAAGGGTTAATTAAAATAAAGCCACTTTTCTAATTCATATTGAAAGTAGCGAATCAAATAAAAGCTAATCTTGGTGGACAATTGATTGGGCCATTATGTGAAATTATTTTTCCATCAAAAACTTCCTTGAGTAAATCAATGTAGCGCCTTCTGTGTAACATAAAGCTCCGTCCTGTTGGAACCACTTATACCGAGATGAATTCTTCGTAAATCAGCTAAGAAAAAATTTTCCTATACCGTACCAATGTAACATTCTGACCGCCACCGCTTTCAGAAGACATATAGGCCAATGACTCCCCCAGCCGACAAAGCGCACTAAACAGGAATTTTCGGTGAATGCAGCGATGTTTCGACAAAATCTTTCGGATTCTCCTCACTCCAAGTGAGCCAATTCTGCTTATTTACGTACCTATTCATTCAGAAATACGATTCATCGGAAAATAAAATGTTGAATGGATAAGTTTGACGAGTTGAACAATTATTTTTATTAAAAATTGCAACAACTTGTACTCGTTTTTCTGATGTAAGTATATTAGAGTTGAAAGAGAAACAATTTGCAATGGTCACTACGGACAAAAGGATCCAAAAACTAACTCCGTACAGTTGGAAGTCAAAATCGTTGATGTTAAGCTCATTAGCGTGTAGAAGCAAAAGTGCACAGACTATGACTCGTTAGCACTCGCCATTCTGCTCACTTCGTAACACATCAGGGCCGATTAAGCTGCCAGCATGCACTTGAATCGCTCCAATCAGTCAGATATAATGCATTTTTAGAGGACTTGCTAACGGCTTGAGGATCAGTTGATATAGTCTTGAATAAGTTTTAAGATTCTTCACATCACATCATTGTCAACAGATTTATGTTTCTCAATCTTATATTCCCAGCAGTCAAAATATAGTTATCGATACCATAAGTTCAAAAAAAGATATACATATATTAATTTCAATGGTTTCAAATTTTAATTACTTTAATTGAAGACAATAACTGAATTAAAATTGAAATAAATTATTTGTTTGATCTGTCGTTGGATTCTGAAATCAAACGGCTTTTCAACTTAATATTCAAATATATTGACTGGATAGAAATTAATCGTAAATAATATATATATTTAAGATGAAATTTTTCATGAGATTATTCACATTAAATGCTGCTTTATAAAAGAGAGCGTAAGAGAAACACATTCGAACGAATAACTTAAATTTCATAAGTTTTTATTAAATTATTGTGAATCATATAATTGCAGGCACATCTAAAAGCCGACAATTAAATGCAAAGCAATGCTGAAACAAATTTTATCAAACAAATTTACTGCCTTTCGTATAACAACAAACGAAATTCTCAGTTGCACTTTTTGTTATTATATGAAAACTAAAACTAAATGTAATTTAATACGAATAAAATATTAGAAATAAAATACCAGTTATAAGTCCTGGCATTGCCAGGATGGTGCTTCCTTTACTCTCATATACTATTCCGTTTGGCTTAACGAATTCGCTTACTTGGGATATCAGGGGGTCGCCTGTACTCGATTTTAGCTTTTTAAACTCATAAAACTAAACAAATTCAATTTTATATGCATTCAAAATGTTTATTAGTGCATCAGCTTACCGTGTCCAGTCTTATTTCCAAAGGATCATGCAAATCAATCCATATTACAGTTGCTTGGCAAGAGAACTCGGAAAAAGATCCTTCGTATGCATAAAATTTTAAATATTTTAAGATGTCATATACTTTCCAATACATTAGGCTGATATTTTTAATTATTGACTTGCTATTTGGCTCTCGTACGTCCCTAAGGTAATCTCGCAAGACTCCAAAAAGGGTTGCTTCCTGTATATTAATCTAAGAAATTTGATTTAGTTAAATATGATTTTACCAACAGTTAATTCGTACCTGAATGGGAAATGCTAAAACAATGATCTTTTTGTCTAATACAGCAGCCTCATCATAACTCTTTGCATCCTCGTCATAGAAAACAGCATGCAACTGAGCCGGAAATGAATATTTTTTATTATAAAAAAGATATCCTGGAACCGTCTTAAACCACTGAAAGTACAAAAATTCCAAACGGAATGTACCAGTAACTCCTACAGCTTTTAAATCAACTTTCATTCTAGGTACAATGCTGTAATTTGATTCCATTTTCAAGATTCGTCCATTATTTTCTATCGTCGATTTAGTGGGAATTATGTTCAAACCCTCAAACCTTATTTTCATTTGCGAATAGCGACTAGTAACGTTATCAATGCCCTTTTGATATTTTCCAATGCACTGCTCCTTACCAACATTTTTTGTGGAGGCCAAAACTGAAAATACCTTTTAATTAGTTTCTTTCAACACAAATTAAACACTCGTACCCTTCAAATAGGTGGCTGGCAAAAATATTTGTGCAAATATTACCAAATTTACAACAACATTTGTAAACCAGAAAATTGCCATTTTCTTCTCTATGGCCAGAACTTTTATTTAATACGAACTGCACTCATTCAGGCCACGTCAATTATTGTTGTGGGTGTAATAGAAAGCGTCATTGTTTTGTAGCCATTGTCATACATAAATATTGAATAGTGTTTTTATTTTGATTGCCAACAACTCTATTTGTTGATGGAAGTTTGTCTAATCGGTTACTGACTATTTATTTCAACAAATAATATTACACTTAAATATTCCTTCTTTTGAGTTTTTTTAAGTAAAAATAAAATCAATAGCATAAATAACAATAAATGAAATGAATCAAGCAGAAGAAAAACCTGTAATCGAAATCTAATAGATTCTGTTAAATTCGACCAAGGACTGTTTGAATTAGACTAACAAAATTTACTTGCTGCCAAAAAAGCAGGTTCCACAGTTATTGTCTTCGTATATATTTTTTGAAGGAGAAAAGCTTAGTTTTAAACTTGCACGGCAGGGCACGTTAGAGACAGTCATGTATACAATTTGTAGTCGAATGGGAATGTGGTATTAACAATTTTAGTGCTCAATTCTAAATAACTCATTTGAAACTAAGCGAATCGTTATGCGCTTAGTAATTAATCATTTTACGGTTAACTGAATGAATACTTTAATTTAAATATATAATTAATTAATTAGATGACATGAGCCCAACTTTTTTAAAATAAAATAAAGAGAATGCACGCACAGAATTGTATAGAATAACGTAGATAATAATTAAGTTGAAATGCGTCATTTAATGACACGTTTAGACCATAAATAAGCGGCCTTAACTAATCATAGAAAGTATATAATTTTTGTTAAAGCGTTCATCAGCATACATTTTATAAAAGTTTCTCAATTAACATTCAATAAAATTCGTTATTATTTTAAAGTGATAACATGTTTAGTTTTTCTTGTGCAGTAATATCAACAAATTTTTTTCATGCTATTTATTCTTAAATATTTTACATGCTTTTCATTTACGTTTGGTTCACTTACATACATATTCTCTACCCGAAAAATGTGTCTGTTGCCTTTCTTGGTTAATAGGGAAAACGAGTTCAAAGACATGTTTTAAATAAAAAATATTTAATCGAAATACAAGTATTTCCTTCTCGAGGTAGGGAGTGTTGGTTGCTATATTTGGAAGAATTCAGTTCATGCACTAGTGTGAGCAAATATTATATAAAGAATATGTATAAAAATGATAATAATAATAGTATTAATAATAATAACAATAATAATAATGATAATAATCGACCTCGTATATGCAAGTCATGTAAATTGATAACTTTCATTTTTGAAACTTTTTGAGACCTATTAACTTTCAAATTATTTAGTTATTTTGCAGTCGAAAGCCCAATTATTTTTTCTGATATTCTTGGAAGATCATTTTTTCTAAACACCCTTTACTGCGCACCAAGATACCTGTACGGGGTTTATATTAGAAAGATGCTATTGCAAGTACATTATTTGGAGTCGTTAGTAGCTTTGCATAAATAAAAATCTGCATAAATTAAAAGAAAAAACAATTTAATTCATATAATTTGAAAATAGAAACATTAAAAAAATCAATAAGTAATAAAAACAAGAGAAATAACATTTTGGTGTAAATTAGTCGGCAGCGTTGACTGCAGATTGGGTTTCAACAGGCAGTACAAGCTTTACGGGTTTTTCTCTGCTTCAAACGTAGCTGAAAGCACACATAACAACTTCCTGCTACGCAGAGGAGGTATGGAAGATGCCACACGTTAACGTAAATTGGCGTTAACCATCGCCCAAATGTCTCGAAAGGATGCAGCTTTATCAGACTGTGAACGTATATCGCGAGTTAAATCGTTATCAAAACGTATACACCATAAAAGCATTCTGAATCTGTTGTACAACACTGCTGCCTGATATAATGGCAAATTATTTAGTTTCCATAGTTCAGATACATGTTTTTGTTTGATTTGTGAACACCAGCGTAAATCAAAACAGCCAGAAATGCAATGAGTTCTTCTTCTATAGGGTGAATGTTATACAGTAATACAACTTTGAATTGGCATCACACCTTTATTTGACCATCCATTTAACAGCAAATAGTTGCTTTTTACTAAGTTTGCTTTGACATTTTATTATGGATCGACTTACACCAGAGCAACGCAATCAAATTCTGGAAATTTTTAATCAAAATAAAAAAAAACTTCGTCCATTCAAAATTTTGTTTTCCGATGAAGCCCATCTTTGGTTGAATGGGTACGTAAATAAACAGAATTGGAGTGATAATCCCAAGAATCCACAAGCTTTTGTCGAAATACCATCACATCCATAGAAAATTACTGGTTGGTGCGCTTTATGGGCTGGCGGAGCCATTGGCCCATATGTCTTCAAAAACGATGATGATCAGAATGTTACTGTTTGTGAAAATTGCGCCTTGTATGCGCCAGCCGTGGCGACCGCATGGTCGAAGTCATATTTAAATATTAATGGCATAAAATTTTCTATCCAATAAAGACCGTTTAATTGATATAAAATATATGTTACTATGTTTTATTATGATTTAAAGTTGTATCACTCTGTAAAAAACACCCTATATAAAAGGAATAAATATATCTTTTGCCCTTTTTTAATTTTTTGTGTTATACCCTGTTATAATTTGCTGTCGCTTGACAAGATACTTCTAAATGTTTCGTTGAGTGATGATAACTAAAATTTTTGGGCTGCACCCGCACGTTGTCGTAAAATATTTTTCTTCACAGTCTGGCTGTCTGTAAACCGGTTAGTATGCCAGCACGTTCCGTCTTTACCACGAAGTTCACTTCTTGCCTGAATTTTATCATCCTCATCATCGCTTTCTTCCTGTCATGTCACTGTCTGAATCTTCCAATATTATTTCGTTAGGCAGTGGAATATATTCCTAATCGCTGCCAGAACGGACAAAATCCTCTTCATCGCTTTCTTCTTCAGTTCATATATGACACTGTATAACACAAAAAAATTACAAGGTCCGACCTATAAATTTTGATAGAGGAGACAAAAAAAAGAGACACATGTATCGGCGTTTTTAGAGTTTACATCTGAATTTCATTTGACGGGGCATTAAACTTTCCCAGCTCTGGCACATTCTTATTGTTAATCGGCATAAGAATCCATGTGATGCTTACATTTTAGGTATAAAATGTTACGCAGAACATTTTTGTAGAATATGTTAACCCTCTAACTCCCTCAAAGTATGGGTCCTTTTTGTCCTTCTTTTAAATAAGAGCAAATTTAACTAAAAATCACTAGTATCTCTATTATTTTAACTTCGATAGCAAATTTGGATAGGAAGTATTCATTAATTACATATATTTTAGCTCTAGGCAATTCCACTTCACTGACATACAATGTCCAGCATATTTCAGCTCTCAACATCCATTGTTTTTTGAAATATTGGTTGCCCTTCCATCTGCTATCCCAAGTGCATAAAAACCATATGTACTTAACGTATCCGGCCTGCTTACCTGAAAGGAAACTAACGACTTTTAAGTCACAACAGGTCCGCCACTTATGTGAAGCACGCCTCAACTATTTAAAAAATATTATAAAAAATCACTGTTGCCTACCCATTAACGTGATATTTGGTGCGCAAATGCTTTTTTCTAGTTAACTTTTGTATAGGTACCCGAGTGCCTTGCAGCGTTAAAATATTTATAATTATTTCGAGATTCTTGGTGTCTGTTAGACTACGACGTCAGTTTAGAGGGCTAAATTATATGAATTTTATTTTTTTATACTTTCTGTTTGCAAATGGGAGAAGAAACCACCATTTGCTTCAAATAAAATAAGTATTTTTAAAACCCATCCATGTATGTCAGGCTCTTCTATTCAACACGATATCCTTTCATAAGCAAAATGGAAACTTAAAAAAGTACAACATAAAATATGCTGCTGTCCCAAAGATGTTGGATGCATATTAGCATTTGACATTGAGAAATGAGTTATTGAACATTAAAATCGGTTCTTGTTTTTGTTACTGCAAACAGTGACATGTTTTGGAAATTGATAAAGGATTTTTGTGAAGAAAAACTGTGTAGAATATTTTTTGGGAAACTAACTTTTTTTGTAAATTGATTATATTATGACCATGTTCGTAATCGGTTTATAAATGTGACCAGAAAATAACTCAGTTTGTTTTCAACCAAAATAGAAAGCTTTCGCACAAGTTTATTCGGTAACTTAATATCAAATATTATGAGTTTTGTGCATGACTTCAGAGAATAATAATCAGTTAAGCGTGAAATCGAATAGCTTTTATTTCTTTCAATCTAAAATTTTAACTTGGAAATAATATTTACTTTTGTCTCATAAGCAGCAAAGCAACAACGTTCATGCATAAGGAAATATTTATCCGGTGTTCAGACATACACAAGATATAAAAATAAACTGTGAAGTAAATAAAAAATCTGTGCTGATTGAACGAAAATTTTTTCTTTTGAAATTTCAATATTTCAATTTGTTCCCCAAACCAACATACCGAAAACGCTTATTTAACATTGTGACTTCTGCTGTGTAACCGATTTTTCTGATTATCATGGCCGTGTTGTGTTTTTCAAACACCGAATTGTTGTTGGGTTAAACGCCACACTTTGTAGTTCCAGTGCTTTTTTAATTTTTTAATAATAAAAAACGTTAAGCATATATAGGAAAAATTATTAAACTTTTAGTAAAAGTTAACTTAAGTTAAACCAGGGAAAGTAAATGTTTTTCTTATTAATAATTCCCTTTTATTCCACCATCCCACTAAACAATAATATTCAACCAAGAATGGCAACACTTCTAACAGCAGATAAATTTTTCGGGAAAATATATGTAAGTAAGCCAAACATAAATCAGACGCATGTTAAATATTTAAGAATAAATGGCATGAGAAGAATATGTTAATATTATTGAACAACAATAAATAATCATGTTACAACTTTCAAATTCTCGTATCGTATTATTGGGCTTATGTACAAGACTTTTATTGAATGTTTATTAGAAATTTTTATAAAAAATATACAGATGAACGCTTTTACAAAAAGTACATACTTTCTCTGATTAAGGCCGTTTATTTATAATGTAAATAATGATACATTTAAATTTAATCCACGGTTATCCACGATGTTCTACACAATTCCGTGCGTGCATTCGGTTTATTTGATTTTAAAAAAGTTGAGCTCATGTCATCTACCTAATTAATTATATATTTAACTCGTCAATTCCCAGTGTCACCTACTGGTGACAGAGATTAAAGGAATTTATATATATATATATATATATATATATATATATATATAATATATATATATATATATATATATATATATATACATATATGCAGACATAACTGTATAATATAAATATTCAAAATAAACAGATAAAACCCTGTTGTGCTTCTGATTTTATTTTGATAACGCTGATGTTATTCAAACTAGGGGAGTTTTAAAAATTTTTAAGCAGTGTTTTTGATTTTTACATACTAATCTGCCTTGTGACAAAGAAAATTATATAAAAATGTCAAAAGGGTAAGAACTTAAAATTTGTTTATTGTATATTATTTTGATATATTCACTTTAGTTATGTGTCATGAAATTAGTAAAAAAAAATAGATTGGTTTTCCAAAAAAATAGCATTCTATAAAGAGTGTCACTTGTAGGTGACACTGGGTATTATTAGTACTCAATTTATTTAAGAAATGAAAATAAGACCAAAGCGCTAAGCTTTGTTAGAAATATTCCGAAGAAATTATCGCAGCTAAGTGGCATGATAATAGTATTGTCAACATTGCAGCGAACTGTCATGCATTCGAACCTATAAGGAAAGTGGACCGGACTGGATTTATAAATAAAAAACGAGCAAAAATTCAAGTTGAGTGTCCAGCTCTTGTACGGATGTACAATAAGTACATGGCTGAAATAGATCGTTTTGATGAAAAAGTTGACTCTGTGATGGTAGCTCTCCGCGGAATAATACTGTTGTTTTCTTTGTTTGCGTTCATATGAAGCTTAGGGTGCCTATCGGGATAAGGGGCGGAAGATCTGTGAGATATCAGTTGCAGGTCGGCAGCTCTCAATGACGATGTGGATATTCCCATCAACACACTTGAAAATGTGTGCTAAAATGTTGGCAAAGTTTGCATAATAAATATGTATATGTTAATGTTTTCTTAAATAAATATGTATTATTAAAAAATTAATGTTTTATTTCTACGAAAATATTGAGAAAAACTACGGGTACTTTAAACCATTAACCTAACCTAGTGCCCAGTGTAACCTGTAGGTGACCACCCTTGGAAAAAAAATTGGGCGGGTTTATCTAGCAACCCGGGTTTATTCAGCCACAGTTTTGGCCTTCACAAAAAATGTGGGTAAGGAGTAGTGCATTGGAAATATTAAATGGGCATTGATAACTTTACTGGTCGCTATTCGCAAATGCAAATAAGGTTTGGGGGTTTGGACACTAAATGGACTTTAGAAAATAGTGGACGAATCTTGAAAATCGAATTCAATTACAGACCGTACCGACAATGGATGTTAATCTGACAGCTCTAAAAGTCGCTGGTACTTTCCGTTTGGAATATTTGTACTTTCAGTGGTTTAAGACGGTTCCAGGATATCTTTTTTATATGAAAAATTGTTCATTTGCGGCTCAGTTGCATGCTATTTTCTACGACGAGAGTGCCAGGAATTATGATGAGGCTGTTGTGTTAGACAAAACGATTGAATTCAGATTCATAGGCAAATTGTTCGAACTTGATTTAAATCTCAGAAATACATGATGATAAATATTTCAAGGCACAAAGTAAAGTCGACATCAAAGATCGTTGTTTCAGAATTTCCCATTCAGGTATGAAATTAATTGTTGGTAAAATCATATATAACCGAAACGAATTTCTCAGGTTGGAGTATATGACGCAACCCTTTTTGGAATCTTGGCAAATTACCTTAAAAACGTACGAGAGCTAAGTCGCAGGCTAACAATTGAAAATGTTAGCCTAAAATATTGGAATCTATCTATTAGGTGAAAATATTTGAAATATTATGCTTACGAAGGATCCTTTTCCGAGTTCCCTTGCCAAAGAACAGTAAATTGGATTGATTTGAATTTTTCTTTGATATTAAGACTAGACACGGTAAGCTAATAAAAAACTTGAATGCATATAATATTTAATATTATTAGTTTTATGAGTTTAAAAGGCTAAAATCGAATACGGGCGACCCCCTGATGTCCCAATTAAGCGAATTCGTTAAGCCAAACGGAACAGTATATGAGAGTAAAGGAAGCACCATCCTGGCAATGCCAACTGGTATTTTATTTCTATAAAATATAAAAATTATCATTGCTACAAACAAAAATGTTCATACACATACATACATCAAAGACTACCGCCACATTTAAAAATATTCATATAGACTCACACACAGATACGTACATACACATGTACACAAATAAAATCTCAGATATTTTAATTTAAATTAACCAAATGTTATTTTCCAAAATTTTCCTACGACTGGTGGAATAGTTGATATTCCTAATAATAGTAATAATAAATTTAAATTTCTTAATAAAAATTTTGAGTTTAATACAAACTAAAAATATTAAGTTTTGTTTTTTGTGACTAATATGTTACTATTATGTATATATAATATGGTTATTACCCCTATCATAATAAGTAACAAACTAAACATAATTTGTGAACTTGAGCCCGAATGATAATTCTTAGTGAAATAATTTTTACTAAACTTGTAACGAAACGGTTTATTCCGCTCTTATGCTGGGGAAGCTCAGCGTGGTCCAGTGTCGAACATAAAAAAAAACTATTTTTGAAAATATTGAGACGTCGCGAATAGTCTATGTCGTGGTGTGGCTGTCCACGTCGTTTAGTGGTATGTCTCCTCTATAGGGAATGCACTTAACGAATAGGTTGCCTAGTCTCTGAGTGACTCCTGTAATGAAACGGAATACACCGTCCACGACAGAAGGCCACTAAAGTGACTATAACACTGGGGTGAGCGGACGGCACCACTATTACAGGGAAACACCGCTGTAATATTGATCCCTGGGTATTATTCGTATTAAATTACATTTAATTTTAGACTTTCATATAATAATAAAAAGTGCAACTCAGAATTTCGTTTGTTGTTCTTCATGGAACAGGCAGTAAATTTGTTTTATAAAACTTAATTCAGCATTTTTGTCAACTCTATTTCAATATTTGCTTTACATTTAATTGTCGGCTTATAGATGTGCATTCAATTAACCATGCATTTACATGATTCGTAATTGTTCAATAAAACCTTATGAAACTTAACTTATTCATTCGAATGTGTTTCGTTTCCAGGCTCTATATTTTATAAAGCTTCATTTAATGTGACCAATCGCATAAAACATTTCTACTTAAATGAATATTATTTAAGATTTATTTCTATTTAATTAATATATTTCAACATTAAGTTGAAGTGGAGATTAGTAATATAACCTAACGACAAATGAAACAAATAAGTTATTTCAATTATTGTGAATACAAAATAATTAAAAATCGTTTATATAGAATCGTTAAACAATAAGAAGGAACGTATTTTGCTCTGAATTGCCAACATGTCATGCATGTCTGTCAAACACTACCATTTTACAAGAGGTTGATAATATTCGATCACAAAGAGACATGATAATAACTTACCGCTTTTATAAAAAACTCTTTTGCTTGTAAGTTTTATTAAATTAATTTTTCCATTTCAAATTGAATATTTTTCTTTTTATAGGAACATTTGAATTATTCGTAGAGAGATCTTGCGATGACTGCAAAATACATTTAATTGCAAAAGATTATAATTGCTTGACTTTTGAAACTCTTTTCTAATTATGTGTTCTGTCAAACATATCGAACTCATATTAAATGGATTCAAGAAAGTGTACGTTTTTTGTGACCAGCGTTGTTTCAATTGGAATATTCACGTCTCATTTACCGCAACCACAGCCTCCTTGAGATAGTCAAACTAAAATGTCGAATAATTACTTGTTTTTTTTTAAATACAAGATTTTGTAACACCCTTTTTGGCAAATATTTGATCTGAAAGTTAACAAAATTTTAGTTATTTTTGTTGTAAAAACTGCTGATCTCAGAAGATTTAAAGCAAATTTTATATATCATAAAACATACTGATACTTTACATGCAATTATACTTGATAATATGCATTTTAAAACTAAAAGTTATGATTTTCTAGAGTATTTGACCTGAGGCTGGTATCTTGAAAATGCTCATCAATTATCTGCCAACATTCGAGGACTCCATTTGCTCTGGTATCGTTTTTCCATGCTGGAAATATCGTGATGGAACCTTTCGCCGTGTTCGTCGCTAACGGCTCCTAGGTTCTCGGATAATAAATCGAGAAGGGAGTGTAGAAAGCGTATTTTGTGTGACATATTACAACCCAATGCTTGTTACGTTAAAAGTAGTTCTCCTATCAGATCTTTGTATTACTTGCTTTGTGGTTGTCCAAGAAATTTTGCGACATTCATATAACTTTTCTAACTTGTTTTCGAATATGTTATCCTATAACAATTCCTTGATTTGAGGTCCGCCGAAATTACTTCCTTTATATATGAATCACTAGCTTTAGGAAACTTTTCTCTAAAGTAAGCAAAACCTGAGCCGTTTCGATTCATGGCTTTGACAAAATTTTTAATCAAACCTGGTTTAATATGTAGTGGCTGTAAAAGTACTCTGATGTATTCTAAACTCAAAATATTAAACTTTCTCAAATGGAAACTTGATGCAATTAAACCGTACTTACAGTTGTATTAACGCAAAATAAGGTCAAATTTTAAGTGGGTGTCACAACAATGAGGGTATGTAGTAAACTAGTGTTTATCATACAGAATTCGTGTGGCAAAAACCTTGTTGATCAGTGTAATTAAAAAATCTTGTTTTTCTTTGTTTTAAAAATTTTATAAAAGCTTTCTTTTGATTGTAAGAACTTAAAATTAGATTTTTAAATAAACAAAAAATTATTTATTTAACTTAAACGTTATTATATTTAAATGAACTTTTCTTAAAATGATTAAAAAACTTTGCTCATATAATTTGAGTTACATTTAATATATTTCGATTCATATTGAATAAAATTTGAGTTTTATATGTTTCATTTCTGTCACAAAGTGTGTGAGATTCACTATGTCCTTAAGTTGTCTTTTTTTTTAAATCCGTTAAAAACTTTCTCCTTTTCATCTCTTCTATGACAAGTATTTCCAATACCCAGAAGAGTTCATTAAAATTTAAAAGATATCATCGCTTTATGTTTCGTTCATTCATCAGTTTGGGGAGCTTCTTCTTGATTTTCATTTCTCATCTCCATCTTGTCCTCCTTCTTCTGTGATTTTATTTTAGAATACAGCCTCTTATCAAAGCTTCCATCGAACATGTTTTCAAATTCCGTACACCTCCCGAGACTAGTATATCGGTAAGATCGATTTTGTTATATATTCGGCGCCTACTTCGGGTGTTCAATCGGCTTAATTGTTCTCGATACTGAAAAACGGTGTAGGCAGTAGTGCATTTAGGATCCATTATTATGCGTAAATGTTTTAAATCACAACCTTATAATGGGAAAATATATAAAAAATGGTTTTGAAGAAGGGGTTTGCCTGTGGGCACATCTATAGAGATCTTATTATCACTATTACAACGAAGAAATCTTCAATTTGAACTCTATTGCTCCCATTCGCCCATCACCAATAGATTTATATTTTCAAACCGTACATGCTGACGTATACGTAATATTGTGACGGTTCGAAAATCTTAAATAACACTCATACGCTGCCGTTACTGCAAGTTTACGTCAAGTGTATTTTTAACACGTTAGTCTATCTACAAAAAAGTTCAGAAGGAAGGAAACAAAAACCAAATAGATAATATATAAAACAATAATATATATCAGTCAACAGTAAAAATTGTTATTCAGTATCTGCTTGAAGATACTCATTATGACTGTTTTCCCCAGGAAAAAAAAGGTTAATTCAATCCAAGTAAATTCAAGCTAAGGCTTCAGCTACCAGTGAAAATTGGAAAAACCGTTCACATATACTTAAGTATAAATTCAAACCATAAAAGTTTGACTTAATGTATTATGGAACAAAAAATTCAGAAAAATAGGACATGAAGAAAATAATCAAATGGTAACACGGGTATTAAAACAAAAACGTGTTAACATCAGGTTGATACAGTTCTCGGATTCTCTTTCACAATAAAATTTGTGTAAATAGAAAACTGTTATCACATTCAACTAAGCCACCTAAGCAGTGGTGATAAACACAATATACACATGAGCACTGAAGATGAAAGTGTTGCGACTTTCGAAAACAGCTGTTCTGCTCTGCTATGTAAGTTGAATAAAACTGATGTTGACTTTCCTGTGTGCCTTGGAATATTTATCATCATGTCTTTCTGAGATTTTAATTAATTTCGAACAATGAAGATTAATTCGTTGTAAAACTGTGCAAATCAGTCAAAATATTTATTGAAAAAAAATTGTATATGAAGTCCATACCTTACAAATGCAACTAATTATTCGGACAGGGAATGAAAAGAGTTAATATAGTATAACAAAGGAAAAGTCTAAAGAATAATCATGACTAACAGAGTCATGATTATTCCCCACTCACAGATCTTTTGCGCTTTCGAAAAAAACCCAAATTACCCAATCTTAGCAGACTTCAGTAATTTTACGACACATATGTGACATGACACATATGTGACATGAGTTTTTTTGAAACATCGCACGTCACATATATATGACGCTGAGTGGCGAATGTGTTAAGAATTATATGAATACAATTAATCCACGACGATTGATGCTTTTGGCCCAGCAGTCAATGCGTTTTGTGTGATGTAAGTTGTTGTTTTTCTTTTTTCTCTTGTTTTCTTAAACCTGTTTTATGAACGGAGTGATTATTTTAATATTACGCCTTAATCAATAAAGAAAATATACTTAAATAAAAGGATACAAATACTCACGAAAAATTTTAATAAAAATTAATAATAATGTATAAGTATTAAATAAGGAGTATTATGTTTAGATACATACTAGCAATTCAGATTGTTATTTCAAAAGAAAGATTTCAAACTGATAATTAATTATCGTTATAATGTGAAGATATAAAAATAGAAATACAAATTGGAAAAATTACCGTGGTATACATGAATAGTGTTACCGCCGCCACCCTAATATTGTTTAAAACCCTGTATTGTTTCTATTTACTTAATGTTAAATTGCACATAAATATGTATGTTATACATATGTACATATTTACATGTATATATGTTTGCTTTGCTCTTCCTTCTCATTACCCAATTGCTTAGTAGCGGTTTTTTAAATTGTTTTCATTTACTATATAAAGGAATTTCTTTATATTATTAAGGGCTTTTTAATAAGAAAAACTTTTTGTTCTAAAGCGCACAAATACGGAATAAAATTATACATAATAAAATTCAAGTAATAATAAATGACTTTATTCATTTTGTTCTTTTTTTGTCGCTCTTGGAAGTTGCGTTTCATTAAACTTGTTTCTCGTAGCCACCAAATAGATTTAATTCAAGTCGTAAGGATTGAGTATAAATGTTATTAAAATGTTTAATTTATACATGTTGAAGGTAATCTCAAGGACATTACTTTTCGATGAATTAAAATATGTTATTTTCCATGGTATTTAAGCCTGCATTCCATGGAGGATTAAATTTTTATATATAATGTGTTGTTGTGTGCAAGTGAAATTGTGGTACAGATGAACCCTTTTATCCTTGTGTTATGTAGGGCGAATTTTAGGGTATGTGATCAATATAGATTTCGCAATGCTGCTTCTGGGATTTTATTTTCCCGGAGGCTTTCAAATCAACACAAGAGAAGTGTTGCGGGTGAAGCGTGTACTGATTAGATTCCACTAATAGTGTAAAAAAATCCTTAAGGCAATTTTCTAGTGTATTATTAATGAAAAACTTTTAAATCGTTTCCCAAAACACATTAGGTGCAATTGTGAAGCTATTTTTAAACACCAAGCTCGCTGTTTAACTTTCCTGTTTAAAAATACTGTACGACTTTACTTGCGAATGTCACTTGTATATTCTTCTGTATATGATCCAATAATGACTTGAATTTGATTGAAATGTACATCAGTAGCGGTGTAAAGAATTTTTTTTTTTCGACGAGAAATAAATGACAATTTTACACTTATTTGATACATGCCATAAAAATTATTTTCTTGCATTAAGGGCCTTTAAATAACTACTCAAGAGAAGTGAAAATGCACTTGCTAATGTTAATTAAATATCTGTTATTCGAATTATTTCTATTTCTACTATAGGGTGCGCAATCTATCGTTTTTTTCAACTAGTGCTTATTTCGTGCATGGTAACACTTAGCTCATGTCTGATTTGATAGATAATTAGTTTTATCCTTCCGCTGAACGAATACGGTTGTGTATACGCTTGATCAACGCAGGGAAATATTGCCCGCGATCGACTTTCAGGAGATGCCGATTTTGGCAAAAAAATCATCTTTTCAGATGAAGCTCATTTTGATCTTGGCGGGTATGTAAATAAGCAAAATTGTCGCATTTGGGGCACAGAAAACCCGCACGCATACATTGAAAAGCCAACGCACCCAAAACGAGTCACTGTTTGGTCCAGAGGCATAGTTAGGCCATTTTTCTTCGAAAATGAGCAAGGAATGGCCGTTACAGTCACTGGCGATCGTTATCGGGCCATGTTGAACGAATTTTTGTTCACAAAAATTGAAGAGGAGGGTTTTGGCAACATTTGGTTTCAACAGGACGGCGCTACGTACCACACATCCGAAGCTACACTCGATGTTTTGCGCCCTGTTTTTGAAGATCGCATTATCAGCCGCAGAGCTTATGTCGTTTGGCCACCTCGGAGCTGCGATTTGACACCGTTGGACTATTATTTGTGGGGTGCCGTCAAAGGTAAGTGTGACGCCGACAAGCCAGAGACAAGTGACGCTTTAAAGGACAATATTAGTAAAGCAATTGGTGAAATACAGCTGCAGCCGAGGCAGCCATTTCAATGAAATTATTTTCCACTATTAACCGGAAGGATTGTACTTTCAAATATAAAAAGAAATTTGAGAAAATATTCAGTAGATTTTTTATAGCATTTTAAAAAAAAAAAGTTATTTGTCGGACCCTGTATATGATTGTATTTACAGGTAAGCTTAATGTTTGTTCACATGAGTCAAATTTATAGTTTAGCTATCAAGTTCTATTTTATTTTCTGTAAGTTTCGTTTATATATTTAATTTTTGCTACTTAACTCGTGTATACGAGTATATGTTTTATTTTCTTTAAAAAGAAAATATTTAACGAAAATTGTAACATAATCTAAAATAAGGTTGCAGAGCTAGAAACTGTGAGTTCATTTCAGGTGTATAAAATTAAACTGAATATTATTTATTTATTAATTAAATTGGATATTATTTATTTATTAACTAAGAAATATTTACAACTCAACAAAATCAAAAGTGTGTTTGCAAAATAAAACTAACAGGCTTATGGCGGTAAAGGGTCTATAAGAACCGGCACAGTCGGATATACTACTTTTATATAATTTTTCATGAAGTAAACATTTACTTCACTTTTCAACGTATTTTTATGCACTTAAAAAAACGTAGTCAAAAGCTGTGTTATATATATTCTAAATCTTCAGCCCTTTTTAATATCCTGGGAATTCATTGCCATTTCACATTGTGACCTTTAAAGAAAACTTGATTACTATTTTAAAATTTTGAAAAATGTCTAATTTAATTTACATCTTTAAAATGTTCACTTTTATTTTATTCATGAAACTGAACTTGCGTTCAACGAGCACACAATTATAATATATGAAGGATGTTGATAAATCGGCCTACAATTACCAACACTTTCGTGTCAATAAGCACGTTTGGCCAGGATGTGAATAAATTGTATTCTATGCAAATTCACATTTGGCTCGTAGATGTGCATTTTTATTGTTGCACATTTTTTGTATTTTCGTTTTCATCATTCAAAATTTAACTTTCCGTTTAGGGGAAATTAAATTGTAACGCATTTTTTCATTTCACTTGTGGCTTATGGCCTTAACAATAACATATTTTAGTCCTTTTTATAATATCGTGGTAGCGCTTATGCCTTTTTAACAACAATTGCCACACTAGTAGTCTCTGGGCTGGGCTCTAAAACCCTCTCAACTTATTTTGCCATTAACTATCACACATATTTAAAGCCACAATTTGCAAAAGTATTGGTCGTAAGCGAGCGTACAAACATTGAAATTGTGTGCTTAATTTATCCGCTATTTTATTTAAACTTATTGGCACACACTCTCTTAAATATGTAAGAAGGATAGGGAATACCCACAGCAATAATTGAAGATCCTGTTTTGTTTCCTTAAAACAGGATATTCTCTTCGAGCCTAAAAAATAACGGTTGCATTATATATGAAAATATACATTTTCATAAAAGTAAAAACCAACTGCAAAATATTTAAGCAGGTGAGGGAGCTGTTGGTTGGAGATTCAAACCACTAACTTCAAGATATTTAAAGAAACTTAGAATAAAAGTAATTTTTAGTCTATTTTTTATAATAACTAATGGAGGATTCACTAATTATTTCCATAATATAATCAGTTCTTAATATTTAAAAATCTCGACGATCACTCAGACTGCCTAACCCATTCGTAAGATATCATGAACGAAAATATATTAAAAAAGTGATTCCGAATTTATGTATCTGATCAGTGAGTGTCGAAGATTATTTTATAGTAATCAAAAACTACAACAATCGCCGGCTAATTTGGGAATTGAAAAATGGTTTATTTGTGAAAATAAGCGACATTAAAGAAAGCTAAATAGAATGAAATAAATCTTAAAATAGTAAATTTAACAGCTGAATTGAAAACAAGAGAACATTTTCGCAAAAAACACTAGATTTCACGTGTCCATTATCTCAAGCCGCTGCATCAATCATGAAGTGCAGGTTCAAAATCATATTAACATTAATTAATCTCATGGCGTGCATTTATAAAATATTAAATTCTTCACTTTTTTGTTGTCTATAATAATCAAGATAATAATTAATAAACAAGCAAAAACATGAAACTTAACATGAATATGTTTTTAATTAAAAATATACTTTTTATAATCCTGTTAAAAATATATGAATTTAATGACAAAATAAATTTGACATATACTTTTTGCTTTTTAATTAAACTCGACTTTTATGTTCAATTGAACAACAACTCTTTTCGTATGTCAAGTGGGTAACCAAAGGAACTTGTATATTTGCATTAAGGAAGAGCCTAAGCATTCAAATAATTTCGCTTTGTTTGGGAAACAGTTTTCTTTTTTATATTCCTGAAATATTTTGCAAGACGGCAATGCAACCACACAGAATACAGTGTACTAGTGGAGTAACAATTGTCCCTTTCGTATATAGTCCGTTGAGAACAACAATACGTTGTTTATAAGAAAAGATCTTTTCATTCAATCCAAAAATTTTCAGATTACTTATAGCTTATGTAGGCCAATTGTTCGACAAATGTTTTAACTAAAGAACACATAATAAATATTCTAAGGTACAAGGGAAAGTAACAATCGGTTTTTAGATATTCAACTTCCATAGCAGAGCAGAAGAGCTGTTTTTTAAAATGTCGACATTTTTATAATCAGTTTTTGTGTATATTTTTTAAGAAAAAGAATGCGGGAAGTGTATTAAACCGATGGTAACACTCTGTTGTTTAGTCCTTGTGTTGCCGTTCCATTATTGTTCTTCATTCCCTATTTTTCTTAATATTTTCTTAAGTCAAACTTAAAAGGGCATTCCAAAGATATTAATGAAATACAAAACTTATGATTATCAAGTAGAGCAAATCTGAGTCTTGTCTGATATTTTTTTTCAGTGAAGTCATGTTTTTGATGTCAATTATGTATAATATTTGCATGTTGTTTTTAATAACTCTATAAATTAACTAAAAAATTCGCTAACTACGAGCGCTCTGAAGGATTGGAGACGCAATACACATTTTCACGTCATTTGGATTTTAAATCCACTGTAAACTTCTACCAAATAAAGCCAATTTATTCAAATTCGTACTTTTATAAAATAAAAATTATATTTTATAACAACTTTCAGTTCGATATAAGTAAATTTACATTTTAATAATATTCAGGATATTCATAATCGCTTTCTGAAAAGTCGAAAATAAAAACTTATGGAAACTTTGCAAGTAAAGAAAAAGCACTTTTTCAAAAATTACTTTCAATACTTTTCCTGGGAAAATAATGAATTCAATAATATACACCGTTTTGAAAAAACCGGCAACGTACCCTAATAAAATCTTTTCTTTTTGCTTTTATCTTGTTTTTATACAGAGGGAAACTTAATAGAATTTGAGCAAACAAATTAATGATAAGTTTTCTCCTAAATTGTACTTACTTTTTTCCAGGGAAATTAAAAAAGATCTCATGCCTGAAAATTTCAAATAATCTTCTCGGAATATCATCTTTTTTTTTACAAGCGAAGCCATTTATCCCTAATATTTTAGAGAGAAAGAAGTGGTATAATTTTGGCTCTCTCAGTATTTCCAATAAACTTTTTTAAATTAATATTAAATTTAGAACGAAAACAAAAACGTGTTAACATCAGGCTGATACAGTTCTCGGATTGCTTTTCACAATGAAATTTGTGTAAATAGAAAACTGTTGTCACATTCAACTAAGCCGCCTAAGCAGTGGTGATAAACACAATATACACATGAGCTCTGAAGATGAAAGTGTTGCGACTTTCGAAAACAGCTGTGCTGCTCTGCTGTGTAAGTTGATTAAAACCGATGTTGACTTTCCTTTTACCTAGGAATATTTATCATCATGTCTTTCTGAGATTTTAACAAAGTTAGAACAATTAGCCTATATAAATACTAATATACCAAAAATAAATGTTCATTAAAACACAAATCACAGAATATCTCTAACTTGGCAACACTGTATCCAACAATTCCCAACATAATAAATATTATTCACTTTATTTATTTAATATTCCTTTTACATCGAAATGGTCAATGTTTCATCGAGGTTGTTAAGACGTTAATGAGAGACAGATGACAGTCAATATTAAAAACATGAATTGGCAAAAAATGAGGATTTTCATTATATTAATACAAATGGAACTTCTACCAACTTTGGTCCACTGCCGAAACATTTTGTTTCCAATGATGCGCAAATATAACGAATAGGACCACCTACTTTCATAAAAATTATTACGCTGCCATTAAGGAACGAAAGATAAACATTCAATTCAATTAACTATGGGAGAGACCACAGGATTTCAAAGTGGTATATCTCACACGCATGAAAATTAAAATTAAAATACGACAATGAAATGACAATGAGGATTGTAATAAGGTGTATATAGGCACAACTAAGAATAAGTTAAAAACTAGGATAGCAGGACATAAGACTGATCAGAGATATAGAGATATAAATTCGCAGAAAACAGCATTATCTTCACATTGTGCTAGATTTAATCATTATCCAAACTTTGAAAATGTTTCAATATTAATCACAGAAAACAATTATAAACGTAGATTTATGTTAGAAATGTTACACATAATAAATACACCAATCACAAATAGAATTAATTTGATGGCAGATACAGCAAATGTAGCTCAAAATTATAGACACCTTGTTAATAAAAGATAGAGTTTTAAATTTAAATGTACATATGTATGGGTTTAAATATTTTGTTATTGTTCACATATATTTAGTTCAATTAAAATTGTTAAAAAAATTTTCTAAAATTTGCTTAAATATATGTGTATATATTGATATATAGATATGTGTATATACATGTTAATTGTATATGTTTATAAAAAACATATGTATCTATGAATAGGTATGTATATATACATGTGTAAAATTATGAAATGTTTAAAGAAAAATATTTTTGATTTATATATACATGTTAAAAAAATTTTTGTTATAATATGTCTTTTAAATTTATATAAATTTGTTTATAAACTTCTTGAATTTGGTTTTAAAATATCTATGTATATATAAGTAGGATTGGAAATTAATTTTAGAAATGTTCACTTTTTTAATATATACAGGTATAGATTTAAATTGTATATTATTGTTCCCATATTTTAAATTTATAAACATTTTGTTTGAATCTTTTTGTATTTTGTTGACAAATAATTTTCATATTGTTGTTTTATAAACAAAAATTATTTTTTCACATCAAATTAAAAATTAATTTCCTGAAGAAGTCACACAAAGGAGTGAGGAAATATTGAAAAACAATTTTATTATATAAAATAATAAAAATAAAGAGATCTTAAGCTTAATATATATTAGACAACATTATTAAAATACGACTTTTTATATAGTTTCCACATTAAAATATTTTATTACAAGTACAAGTTCAAAAAAATTATGTTGTCTAGTGGCATGCATTAACGCATTTTATTTGCAAGCTGTTGCGTGTCAACTTAAAACCGAAAAATGCATGCATTCTGGAGAAAAAAAAATTTATTAATTTATTATACGAATCACAAATACGTGAAAAGGAATTCATAAGTTTAACAGTCTGTGTGCAATTTTCTTAATATTGATATTCAACATCACAAGGAACTCATATCCAGCATCTTCATGAACAGATACGTCGAATAAGAGATGTCCTTCTACCCGTTTGTCTATGCGTGAAGCCCTCAGACGATCTAGAGATTAGATTCTTAGACTGATTATGGGAAATTGTCTTAAATAGATTTGTTTGGAAAACAGGGAAGCTCAAAATGAGGTCCTTGAGTTGAAAAACCTTAATTGATTTTTGGTATTTTAGAGTTAGTAAATAAAGCTCCTAATAATTTATTTGTTAAAAAAAATTTTTTTGGAATTTAATATAAATAAACTTAGTATTAAAAATCATTGAATGTATTTTTTTACATGAAAAACACCAACAACAAGAAATGTTTTATAAACGTTTATTAAGATGTTTATTATAATTACAAATGGAAAAAATTCGAAAGCCATCTCCAGAGCTGGAAAATTAAAACCTTATTTGGAACGTTAGTAACTAAAAAAAAGTATTTTAGATATAAACATATTTCATAATTTAGGGGTACATTTAAATTAATATTTAAGATAAAGCAATTTAAATTAAGTCCAGGGTTGGGCAATTGAAGATCTTAATTCGCACATGAAAATAACCAACTGCAAAATATTTATTTCTTTATAAATCAAATAGAGTTGATATATATTTTAAATTAAATTTATTGATTCTATATATTAAATGACCAGGGCTGGACAAGCAAACAAAATGCAAACATTTGCTTTCAGGGATGGACAACTGAAATTTCTTATGAACAGAAAATGCAACCAAGTAAAGCAATTTATTTCTTTTTCGTTATAAATCAAATAAAACATTGATGTCAACTCAAAGTTGCGACGCTAATATAACACGCTGTATTTTCCAGAATTATTATTAAATATTCACACGACTTAATTTAAAAATACGGTCCAGATCAATCACATCGTAAGTGTTTATTTTTGATTATTCTAACCAAGCAAAATTCTTAAATAAATACATTAAATTTGAAAATTTCTTAAATAGAATTTTCAATTACTCTATGAAATATAAAACGTTTTATTTAAATTATTTTATTTAAAACTTTACGAAAATGACTCAAAATATAGAACCGAATATAGCACGTTTACTTGTTCTTATTTAATTTTATTTGTTATTGCGAAAAATATTAAAACTCCAATAACATTTTTAAAAGAATTTTACTTTGAATTTTTAATAATTTCAATTAAGACTCATTAATGGTAGAAACACAATTGCGATGAACGTCGAACTTCGCACAGCACGGCGAACTTATCATCAACAATTCGTTGCGTAAATCCGTCGAATAAGACACAATTATAGCGAAAATAACAACTGTTAATGGCATTTAAGTTTTTTTATTTGGATACATAAATAATGCTATAAACGCAACTGCGACGAACGACGGACGAATTTTCGTAATGAATATTCATCGTTGGAAAACACACACAATATGCACGTTCGTGCACAACGAACTTGCCGATAGATTTATTTCCATTTCTTACGCCGACGATTGACCAATAAATTGGCTATGAAAACAATGCAAGATATTCACCATATTTAGAAAATTACTAATAATAAGAGTTAGTTTTAGTTAAACTGTGTAACTCTATTTTTTATAAAAATTCCCAACACTTTCACTCCACCATCCAACTGACCGAACAATATCCAACCAAGAATGGCAACGCTGCCTACAGCAGACGTATTCTTCAGGTTAAGAATATGTAACTGAAACGAATGAGAATAAAAAGGATATAAAATACTTAAAAACAACCAGCATGAAAAGAAAATTTTAATATTATTGATTAAAAAAATATATTCATGTTATTACTTTAAAATAATTGTTATAAAAAATTTGCCACGCAGGCTTCAACAAACCATTAAAACATTCTATGATTAAGGCCGCTTATTCATAACGTAAACATGGTATTTAATAACGCATTTCACTTTCGATATTATCTGCGATGTTCTACGCTATTCGGTGCGTGCAATCCTTTTATTTAATTAATTAATTCTATATTTACGTTAAGTACTAAATCGGTTAACCATTAAGTGAATAACTGTTCGCTTAATTTCGAATGCGCTATTTAGAATAAAAGTCTGAAATGGTTATTATCCCATTCCCATTTGACGACGCCCACTGTCTTGTGGTGATGAAAAAATTAAAAACAAACGAATTAAGAATTTAATGGAATAATAAAATATCTTACATATTTTTAAAAAGTGTGAAAAGTGATTGAGAGATCTTTTAAAATAAATTTTTTACGAATTTCCCTTTTGATTGATTCAGACCAATTATTGTTATTTATGTTCTTGTGTTTTTACCTATAGAACCTCCAATAGAGAACACTTAAGTGTAAATTTATTTCTTTGAAATAAAGAGTAAATAATATATTCTTGGTTAATCGATTAGCCGACTAAACCAAAGCTTACATCAATTAATCTAGTGGTTAGGCGATGAATATTAAAACCCTTTTAACCAAACACGTCAGTATTTCCGGCTGATCATTATCTTTGCACGTCAATTGCTAAGAAACAACAACGCTTAATTATTACAGCCATAACAACAATAGACACGGTCTGAATACGTGCCGTTAGTATACTAAAGCTCAGGCTATAGAGAAGAGAATGGCAAATTTCTGGTTTACAAAAATTGTTTTAATTTTGGCAATATTTGCACAAACATTTTTGCCAGGTACCTATTTGGAGGGTTTGAGTGTTGAGTTTCTGTTAAAACAAACTCATTGAAAAATATTTTCAGTTCTGGCCTCCACAAAAAATGTGGGTAAGGAGCAGTGCATTGGGAAATATCAAGCAGGCATTGATAACGTTACTATTCGCTATTCGCACATGCAAATCAACTTTAAGGGTTTGGACGAAACTCCCACTAAAACGACGATAGAAAATAATGGCCACATCTTGAAAATCGAATTGAGTTATAGCACCGTACCCACAATGGAAGTTAATTTGACAGCTTTAGAGGTCGCTGGTATATTCCGTTTGGAATTTATGTACTTTCAGTGGTTTAAGACGACTCCAGTAGAAGAAGTATTGCCGGTGCAGTTGCATGCTGTTTTCTTTGACCAGAATACAAGGAGTTATGATGAGGCTGTTGTGTTAGACAAAAAGATCGTTGTATTAGCATTTCCAATTCAGGTATAATATTAACTGTTGGTAAAATCATATCTAACTAAAACAAATTTCTCAGGTCTCATATTATGACGAAACTCTTTTTAAAGCCTTGAAAGTTTACCTTAAATACGTACTACGGCCAAACCGGAAGACAAAAGTTGAGCATTTTGACCTGAGATTTTTTAATCTACCTTTTACGCCAAAATATTTCGAATATTATGCCTACGAAGGATCCTTTTCCGAGCTCTCTTGCCAAGGAACAGTAATATGGATTGATTTGAAGTCTTTTTCGCAAATAACAAGACAGACGGTGAGCTGGTGTGCTAAAAAAAATAATTAATGCATATAAAATTTATTTTTTTAGTTTGGTGAACTTAAAGCACTACAATCGGATACAGGCGACCCCCTGATGTTGCAAGTAAGCCAATTCGTTAAGCCAAACGGAACAGTATATGAGAGTAATGAAAACACCGTCCTGGCAAATCCAGGACTATTAATTGGTGTTTTATTTTTAATATTTTATTCGTATTAAATTAGATTTAGTCTGCCATCTTTCTTTCGCACAATTACAAAAAAAGCAACTCAGAATTTTTTTTATTATACGAAAGAAAGAAAGATTTGTTCCATCTTCATGGAACAGGCAGTAAATTTACCTGATAAAATATTATTCAGCATATCTGTCATTTCTATTTCAATTTTCGCTTTGCATTTAATTGTCGGCTTTTAGGTGTGCATCCAATTATTTGATTCGCAATTATTCAATAAACACTTTAAAAATTAACTTATTCGTTCGAATGTGTTTCTTTTCGACGACTAATAAAAAATTTTTTTTTTAATAAAGCTACTTTATAACTCATGAAGAGTTGCATTGATAATAAAAACAAAAAGAACATATACAAATTCTTACTACAGGGTTAGGAAATTTAAAGTTTTTTTGGTACATAAAATATATTGTAGTACATGAAAGTGACCAAAAGGGTTACAAATTTCAAGCTTTTCTTAAATGCAATTATTCCTCATTAAGAGTTGCGTTGGTAAAACAAAAACACAAGAAATATTTATTCGCTTCCAGGGATGGGAAATTGAAATTTTTTTATTGATAAACGTAACCAAAAATGCAGCTGACGTTGGTTTTTTTCGCAAATTATATTATAGCTTCGGAAGAACAAAATTGGTACTGAAATATATATGTAACGTCAGACGTACGTTGGTGAAGGGTAGTTAGATTCAGCGCAGCCGAACATAGCACTTTTACTTGTTTTTATTACACGTGTGTGTTATAATTAACATTTTTTATTCTTTTTTTCAATACCGTGGTAACGCTTATGGGCTGCAGTAACAACATTTGCCAGAACTAGTTCTCTCCGACCTGGGCTCTAATAATATTATCGAGTTGAAAACTTCTTTTGCCATTAACAATTACACACATATTAAGCCAAAATTTGCAAAAGTATTGGTCGTAAGCTACATACAAACATTTAAATTCTGTGCTTCATTTACCGCTCTTTTATTTAAACTTATTTTGCACACACACACACTTACATATGTAAGAATTACTAGCGAGTTTTCCATCGTGAAGAAAGTAGCGAATTTTTCTGATCTGATTTGTGCTGGATTATGTTAATTGTTGATGGCTTGTCTCAATCACGAAGGCATAACACTGGTCGCTGAACAATATCGACAGCGATTAACACCGTCATAAAGACCATACTACAGCACTATCCTTCGTGGGGACTTGCAGCAAAAATTCATCTTCCAAGTAAAAATAGCCATAAAAACTCTTTTATTTGTAATGACAAGAAAAAAATAGTCTTGAGGTAGAATAGAGTATAATAAAAAACCAAGAAAGTTGCATTAAAAATCAGAGAGTTAAATAATAAAAACTTATGTTGAGTTTTCCTTTTATCCATAATAAAGCATACGAATTGTGGAAATTTGCTTAAAATACAGCTGTAAATTTCATACAGTTTTCAGATAAGAAAGTTTTTTTAAGTGATGCATCACATGTCTGGTTAAAAAGCTGCATTCATAAGAAAACTTGCAGAGACAATCCCAAGACTCATATTCCATAAGAGCAAGAAGTCAACTTTATGGTGACTGACAAGCGCTATCAAGCCATACATATAGTGCTACGCCAAAAACTAATTCTATATAAAAAAATTCTATACATATAAAATTTTCTATCAAGTGTAGCACATTTAAAAGTCTTACACATTTTCTAACTCAGTACTAAAAATAAAAGTAACGGAAAACTTTCAGTTAGTAACGGGTCACGAAAGAAAGTTTTCATATATGTTGAAGAGAGGGAGGAGGAGAGTAGGCAGCTCATTGCAGTCTGGAAGATTCTTTTGTTTTGATATTTGTAATTATTATTTTCTATCATGTCTTTTCATTTGTTGCTTTCCTGTGAAGAAAAATTTCACAAATTTGAAAAGAAACAATTTATTATACCGAAACTTCTTTTAAATAAAACAATAAAATTTAACTTAATTCCCATTGTTCTGTAACTATTTGTCAATATCACTGAAAGACAACATAAACAATTGGCCATTATTATACCCCTTAAGAAAGCCTGTGTGTGCTGGCAAAGACCTTGAATACAATCAGAACATATTAGGAAATTGATGTGATGTCAACAAATTGTTATAGAATAAAGGGGAATATATATTTTAATTCGATGGAAAGCATATTTTTTGAAGCGGACTACTCTGTGTTAGCATTCAGGCAACTACAAAATCGAATTGAAATAAATGAACGATTTGACATACTGTCATTGTACTATTATAATATGAAATTTATTTGTTATTTATTCATATCGAATAGAAGTTGTGTGTTGGGTTTTGGGTTGTATAAGTTTCATAGCCTACTACACTTATTATAATGTGATTTTTTGAAATCATTTTAGAATGCTTATAGTTAATTTATTAACATAATTCTCAGAAGTGGTTGAAGTCTACTGACGATTTGGTAAAGAGCGCCAATGAAATGCATATAGACATTGCTTAAACACCCAACAAACAAATTTCATATTATGATTTACAAAAACCTCATTGTGCGACCCGAGACGTACTATCTCCATGGAGAATACCATGTACTATTTTAATCAATCTGTTCCCAAAGTACGATTCTAACATGAAGCAGTTTTTCATATATTCCTAATTTTTGGACATCAACCTGCTGTCAGATCTCAATACCTGAAAGCAGTACAACGACTTCTGTTCTTCATATATAATTTTCTATAAATCACTTCTATTTCATGTGATAAGTCTATATTCATAATGAAGTGGTTTTTAGACATAAATATTTTAACACGATTTGTAAGGATTTATTAAAGAAAAATTGTTTTCTTTTAATTGATTTAATTTTCAACCATTTCGTATCATTAAAATTTCGAAAGCAAATTAAACTCAAAATAACCTCAAGTTGGCTATTTTTGAACAGTTTCAAAACATTTATCACTCTGAAAAACTATTATCCATTATCAAGTATCCTTTGCAGCAACTTTTTTCTTCATCTATCCTTTCAACTATTTGTTAAGTGTTTTAAGTCTTCTTAACTTTCTAAAGGTTGAATGAAAAATCACTTCATATGTCTTACATTCATTGAATGCAATAAAAAATGTTGGCAAAAAGATTGATAAATTAGTTTTTGATCCTTGGGAAAGTTGTCATTCAAACTGCAAATGTAACAGACATTCTTTTTCCTCTACGATTTGACTTCGTTTTAAGAAATTATTGTCCACAAATTTTGGTTAAATTTATAATAAATTTAAAAATAATAAAACAAAACAATGAACAACAGTAACACAGAGAAATAATTTGTTACAATACATTTACAAAAAAACTGCTTCTTTTGTGTATCCATTTTCTGAACAGTTAATATTTCAAAGCAGAACTGTTGCGTATTTAAATTATAACAAGTTGTAATTGAGCTTCCGAAATTGAGACATTTACGTCCATAAACAAAATATTTTATTTGATTTAAAACAATTCTTCACGTTTATGTACGAATTTCAAGAAGAATTAAAACAAATTTATCAGCAAGTATTTTGTAGTTGAAAGAAGTATTGAATACCAGACTATCAGTTATTATAGTGTCGTCTTTTTTTTTTTTTTTTTTTGTCTGCATTAATCTGTATTCATCCGTTCTCTTAGACTGTCATCTCCTTTCCAGTTCTGGCACTATGCACCGCACAGTAAAAAAATTTGATCGAAAACGGTTTTCCTAAGAACCGTCCCTATAACTTTCCACTAATTTTTACCTTAAAACTATTGTCAGCCGGGTTTTGTGTTTTTCTAGGTTTTTAAGCTTTCGAGCTAAAACGGTTTTATCTTAATTTTCAAATCAACCAATAAGCCTACTAATAACAATCCTAAGTAATAACCAGTTATAGAAGAATCGGGAACACTAACGGATAAGAGTTAAAAAAAAATAATTTTTTTCGTTTTTAACATCTCACCAACGGATAAACCCATTTACCCGATATGCGATGTGACTTTTAAATTTTAAGAGCTGATTAGTTAGTGGAATCGATTGGTGAACCAGTTGAAAGGTTATTGTAAAAACTGTAAAATGTCTCTTTTCTAAGTTTTTTTGAGATATCCTGACTCTTCAGAATGACATCAGGTTATTCTAATTCGGTGCCGGCGTGTAAAAGTAATAAGCGGGTTACTTGACGTGTTCTCCAAATTAGTCGGGGATGCTTCCTATGAAAAATCTGTTAAAGTTTTCCAGCTCCGGAATGCCATTTTAAGTTATGCTGAATTTCAGTGACAATTTATGTAGCCCCATATTCAAGAATGAAGTCTTTAGCTCATCGTTTGGTTTCCGAAATCGATTTACACGTACAAACAAACAGACGGGCAACTATCATTAGCCTTCCCTATCGATAAGGATCGAAAATATATACACTTTATAGGGTCGCATATCAATATTGAGAAAAGTCCTCAACTTTCTTTGTTCTTTATTGTACTCTATTCTACTAAAGATTACTTTTTTTCTTGTATTTGAAAATACAAAATTTTTTGTAGCTATTTCTACTTGGAAGATGAATTTTTGCTGCAAGTCCCCACGAAGGATAGTGCTGTAGTATGGTCTTTATGACGGTGTTAATCTCTGTCGATATTGTTCAGCGACCAATTTATGCCTTCGTGATTGAGACAAGCCATCAACAATTAACACAATCCTGCACAAATCAGATCAGAAAAATTCGCCACTTTCTTCACGATTGAAAACTCGCTAGTAATTCTTACATATGTAAGTGTGTGTGTGTGTGTGTGTGTGTGTGTGCAAAATAAGTTTAAATAAAAGAGCGGTAAATGAAGCACACAATTTAAATGTTTGTGTGATAGTTTACGACCAATACTTTTGCAAATTTTGGCTTAATATGTGTGTAATTGTTAATGGCAAAAGAAGTTTTCAACTCGATAATATTATTAGAGCCCAGGCCGGAGAGAACTAGTTGTGGCAAATGTTGTTACTGAAGAGCATAAGCGTTACCACGATATT
This sequence comes from Linnaemya vulpina, assembly GCA_963675445.1. NCBI lineage: Eukaryota > Metazoa > Arthropoda > Insecta > Diptera > Tachinidae > Linnaemya > Linnaemya vulpina. The sequence goes on along the minus strand of OY776277.1, from coordinate 87,697,539 downwards.
TCAAAAAGGAAAAAAGAATGTTAATTATAACCCACAAGTGTAATAAAAACAAGTAAAAGTGCTATGTTCGGCTGCGCTGAATCTAACTACCCTTCACCAACGTACGTCTGACGTTACATATATATTTCAGTACCAATTTTGTTCTTCCGAAGTTATAATATAATTTGCGAAAAAAACCAACGTCAGCTGCCTTTTTGGTTACGTTTATCAATAAAAAAATTTAAATTTCCCATCCCTGGAAGCGAATAAATATTTCTTGTGTTTTTGTTTTACCAACGCAACTCTTAATGAGGCATGGAATAGTTGCATTTAAGAAAAGCTTAAAATTTGTAACCATTTTGGTCACTTTCATGTACTACAATATATTGTATGTACCAAAAAAATTTTCAATTTCCTAACCCTGTAGTAAAAATTTTAATATTTTTTTTGTTTATATTATCAATATAAAAAAATTTTAGTTTTTAGTCGTCGAAAAGAAACACATTCGAACGAATAAGTTAATTTTTAAAGTGTTTATTGAATAATTGCAAATCAAATAATTGGATGCACATCTAAAAGCCGACAATTAAATGCAAAGCGAAAATTGAAATAGAAATGACACATATGCTGAATTATATTTTGTCAAGTAAATTTACTGCCTGGTCCAGGTGAAGGTGGATCAAATCTTTCATTCTTTCGTATAATGAAAAAATTCCGGAGTAGCTTTTTTTATAATTATATGAAAGAAAGATGTCAGACAGTCTAAAACTAAACGTAATTTAATACGAATAAAATATTAAAAATAAAACACCAATTAATAGTCCTGGATTTGCCAGGACGGTGTTTTCATTACTCTCATATACTGTTCCGTTTGGCTTAACGAATTCGCTTACTTGCGACAATAGGGGTTCGCCTGTATTCGATTTTAGCCTTTTAAACTCATGAACCTAAAAATATTTAATTTTAAATGCATTCAAGTTTCTTATTAGCACATCAGCTTACTGTTTGTCTATTTATTACCAACGCAAGCCCCAAATCAATCCATGTCACTGTTCCTTGGCAAGGGAACTCGGAAAAGGATCCTTCGTAAGCATAATATTTTGAATATTTTGGGCTAATAGATTTTTTTCAATATTTCAGGCTAATGTTTGTAATTGTTGACTTGCGATTCGGTTCTCGTACATATTTAAGGTAATTTAGCAAGACTCCAAAAAGGGTTTCTTCAACCAGTCCAACCTGAGAGATTTGTTTCAGTTATATATGATTTTACCAACAGTTAATTTCGTACCTGAATGGGAAATGCTAAAATAATGATCTTTTTGTTTGACACAACAGCCTCATCATAACTCTTCGCATTCTCATCATAGAAAACAGCATGCAACTCAGCCGGAAATACCTTTTCCACTGGAGTCATCTTTAACCCCTGAAAGTACATAAATTCCAAACGGAATGTACCAGCGACCTCTAAAGCTGTCAAATTAACTTCCATTGTGGGTACGGTGGTATAACTCAATTCGATTTTCAAGATGTGGCCATTATTTTCTATAGTCGTTTTAGTGGGAGTTTCGTCCAAACCCTTAAACTTGATTTGCATTTGCGAATAGCGAATAGTAACTTTATCAATGCCTGCTTGATATTTCCCAATGCACTACTCCTTACCCACATTTTTTGTGGAGGCCAGAACTGAAAATATTTTTCAATGAGTTTGTTTTAACAGAAACTCAACACTCAAACCCTCCAAATAGGTACCTGGCAAAAATGTTTGTGCAAAAATTGCCAAAATTAAAACAATTTTTGTAAACCAGAAATTTGCCATTCTCTTCTCTATAGCCTGAGCTTTAGTATACTAACGGCACGTATTCAGACCGTGTCTATTGTTGTTATGGCTGTAATAATTAAGCGTTGTTGTTTCTTAGCAATTGACGTGCAAAGATAATGATCAGCTGGAAATACTGACGTGTTTGGTTAAAAGGGTTTTAATATTCATCGCCTAACCACTAGATTAATTGATGTAAGCTTTGGTTTAGTCGGCTAACCGATTAACCAAGAATTTATTATTTACTCTTTATTTCAAAGAAATAAATTTACACTTAAGTGTTCTCTATTGGAGGTTCTATAGGTAAAAACACAAGAACATAAATAACAATAATTGGTCTGAATCAATCAAAAGGGAAATTCGTAAAAAATTTATTTTAAAAGATCTCTCAATCACTTTTCACACTTTTTAAAAATATGTAAGATATTTTATTATTCCATTAAATTCTTAATTCGTTTGTTTTTAATTTTTTCATCACCACAAGACAGTGGGCGTCGTCAAATGGGAATGGGATAATAACCATTTCAGCCTTTTATTCTAAATAGCGCATTCGAAATTAAGCGAACAGTTATTCACTTAATGGTTAACCGATTTAGTACTTAACGTAAATATAGAATTAATTAATTAAATAAAAGGATTGCACGCACCGAATAGCGTAGAACATCGCAGATAATATCGAAAGTGAAATGCGTTATTAAATACCATGTTTACGTTATGAATAAGCGGCCTTAATCATAGAATGTTTTAATGGTTTGTTGAAGCCTACGTGGCAAATTTTTTATAACGATTGTTTTAAAGTAATAACATGAATATATCTTTCTAATCAATAATACTAACATTCTATTTTCATGCCATTTATTCTTAAGTATTTTACATGTCAATATGTCTGCTGTAGGCAGCGTTGGATATTGTTCGTTCATTTGGATGATGGAGTAAAAGTGGTTTTTGTTGGGAATTTTTATAAGAAAAAGAGTTACTTTTTCCTCATTAAACGAAAATTAACTTTTATTATCAGTTAAAAGACTTTTCCTAAATATATTTGATATATTTTTATACCCTTCACCAAATAGTGAAAAGGTATATTTAGGTTTGTCACTCCGTGTGTAATCCCTTCGATATCAATATGGAGTTCTATAACGTATATATTCTGGATCCTTATGAATAGCGATGACTATTAAGCGATGTCCGTCTGTCTGTACGTGAATTTTTTTTTTAAATTCATAAAATCCGAAGTACGATTCCAGAGATGGAAAGGTTACCCTTTTTTTCTCGACGCAAAATTAACAGCACAAACGAATTATTTTGTTTTTCTTGTTTGTTAATTGAACCTGTTTTGTGCTTTGGGAAGCCGCAATTGTCTATTAAGAACTAAAAATTAAAAAGGTTTTCCAGGGATGGGATATTGAAAGTTTTTTTTTTGCACATTCGGTACATTGTGGTACACGTAATAAATAAAATGTTTAAAAAATTAAGTTTTTCTTAAATAAAACCGCTTTATACATCATGAAGTTTTGCATTGATAAAAAATAATTAAAAGTTAAAGCTTCTGTTCCAAGATTGGCAAATTTAAATTTTTTTATACATAAACGTAACCAAACAGGCAACTGACGTTGTTTTTTTTTTTTTTTTTTGCTAACTGAAACTATTTTATAATTTAGGAAGAACAAAATTGCTACTTAAAAAACTATATGTAACACCAGACGTTCGTTGGTGAAGAGTATATAAAATTCGGCAGAGCCGAATATAGCACTTTTACTTGCTCTTCTGAAATTTGACATCTTTGGTATTTAACCGTAGATATGTTCCATTAGAAATTTGTTTTACTCTTTGTTTTTTTGTCAGTGAAGATTTTATTTCAATATTTAACGACTTTGTTAGTGCATCCTGAGTAATTGGCTTTTTGCATTATTTAGACGAATTTATTGCAAAGTTTTGTTGTAATTTCAAAACTTCATAATTCGATCCTATAGTACAGAAATGTTCCATATGAAATCACATATGAGACGCTCGGCCTCTGTGGCAGAGAGCTTGGCATTGGTAGTACCGTTATAATTGTATTTACTTTATGTCTAATTCAGTCAGCTCAGCGTGAATTTATAAGGGGTGAATGCAATAGAAAATACAAATCAAATACATAAAAGCACAACAAGCCTTTAGATGGAAATACCTACTTTGGAGTGTTGATACTAGCTGGCGTTTATAAGTATGATTTCTCATTATAAAATTATAAACTATTTTCGTGAAATTATTCCAAATTCACTGCTAGGTCAAAGAATGAAAATTTGCAAGACTTATTTGATGCTGACTATGGACGTCCAATATTCCGCTCTATTATGTCGAAGAAGACGTTTCTGAATGTGCACAAAACTCTTCGTTTTGATGACGTAATTAGTCGTCGCCAACAACGCAATGACGACAAATTTGCACCGATAAAGAACCTATGGGAACTGTTCAGTTTTGTAAAACTAAGGGTTTCTTTGTCCTTTGGGTTTTTTCTTCTTTGTTGTTCGTAACCACAGACAATGTTCAAACATGAGCATCATTAACAAAGGTGAACTGTCTAGACTTAACTGCATGTTTGTCTAGGCTTTACGAACAACCACTGATAATTGTAAAAGTTTATGACCAATGTAATAGTTTAGGATAGTTTTAAGATTCTAGTATTTAAGGAAGATAAATTACATGAATAAATGAGTTCTATCTTAAAAGTGAGTATAAAAGGTTCCTCTCAACTAAACGTTAGGCGGAACTTCTTCCAGTGTACTACAATCCTTATACTTGTGTCACAGTAGACGAGCAATTACTTGGCTTCCACGGAAGATGCGAATTTCGGTAATGTATGCCTGCTAAGCCCGAGAAATATGGCATCAAATTTTGGCTTATTGCCTCTGCTGAAACATGCTATGTGTTTCGAATTCAGCCGTATTTGGGAAAAGGAATAAGTGGAATCCCAAAAAAAAAAATCAAGGAGAACGAGTGATTCTCGACTTGACGGAAGGTCTAAAGGGCCATAATGTCACAATGGACAACTTTTTCTCGTCTCAGAGTATAGCGCAAAAGATTTTGGAAAGAAATATTACAATGGTAGGAACTTTACGGAAAAGTAAGCGAAGTACTCCGCAGAAGCTGCTACTATGTAAAAATTATCCTCTCTACCAATCCACATTCGCTTTCACACAAGATACAACACTTGTGTCTTACATAAGTCGTAAAAACAAATACACTATTGTAATGAGTACCAAGTTTACCGGAGATAACTTCATTTTATAGTTCCACAAAAGTTGGCGTAGACACGGTAGATAAAATGCTAATTTGTTACAGCTGCAAGCGTAAAAGGAATCGGTGGCCCATGGCAGTCGTTTCAAACAATATATAGTATTCAATGAAGTATGTCCAGACTGGCCGAAGCAAAAATACACCAAACGAAAAAATTTTTTGCATGAACTGGGCATTACATTAGCCCATGCTTACATGAAAAAGCGTTATATTTCATAAAAAAAACTATAACGCTTTATCATATGGTATGTGAAATGGCAGATTAAAATTAAAAAAAATAATAATTTCTGAAAAGGAGGAATTCTTGCTATTTAATTGTCCCTACACATAACACACAAGTGTTAACAACAGGTTGCTACAGTTCTCGGATTGTTTTTCACAATAAAATTTGTGTAAATAGAAAACTGTTGTCACATTCAACTAAGCCACCTAAACAGTGGTGATAAACACAATATACACATGAGCACTTAAGATGAAAGTGTAGCGACTTTCGAAAACAGCTGTTCTGCTCTGCTGTGTAAGTTGCATAAAACTGATGTTGCCTTCCTTTGTACCTAGGAATATTTATCATCATGTCTGTCTGAGATTTTAACTAAGTTAGAACAATTTAGCCTATATCAATATTAATATAGGAAAATATTTATACTGGCCACACCTGCAGTTGGGTATACGTTTTGGTAGTGAAAGTTGGGTGTAAGGACTACAGTTAAAAAAATGCCAGGCGTACTATCTTAACTGCGTATTTTCAAAAAGTACCAAAAAATTTTCGAAATTTTTTCAGAAAAATAAATCGCGTTATAAAGCTTTCTCATACCGACAATAGTTTAGCTGATGTTGTTGTTGCTATGCTGTATATTAAAATTTAGCAGCTAACAAGACTTTCTGCTGTCATGCATATCAAATCATTTGTAGCAGTTTTCGTGGTTATGAGTGCACACTAAATTGCTTAGCGGCAGCAATTTTTTATATTTTAAGATTTGAGAGCCAAGACAATACTGGCCTCATTTATTTATTTAAATAGTAGTAGAAACCACTGTTTGCCATGTGGTTTGCAACACTAAAAACTATCCCCCGCATTTAATATGTTTTTTTTTATAGATAACATTAAAATTCTACATCAATTATACTGCATGTATTTAACTAATAATATCTCAAAGGTAAATAATCACTCTATGTAAACTGAAATAGTTTATAACCCACATCAATTTATTTAAAATCCTCTTACTTATTATTTAATTAGTTTTTTTTTTTTGTTGACAAAACACATTTGCATATGGGACAATTTTGTTTTACCTTCATTCTAGCAAACGGAATTATAATTTGTGTAATTATTTTTTCTTGGCTTCTAATTATTCTTTTAGTAATAATTATTTGCATTTTACATAACTTCTTCAAACATTTTCAAATAATCAAGAACAAGTCTGAACTAAGTTTTTGCGATGAATTTATTAATATCAGCCATTTAAACGCTCGACTGCTTTCAACAGACGTGTGTGCGGAAAAATAAAAGGATTTTTAGAAATGTTAATTCATTTTTGAAAATAGTGGGCCAAGAGAGATATGTGCCAAAAATGTCATTAAGTTACCAGAACTCCTTCGATTTTTTTCCAGTTTTACTATGGCAACCGTTTACTGTGTGCTCGGGCGACCAGGACGATCATTGTCATTGACATCTTCTCGGCCTCCCTTAAAACTGTTATACCACAATTGAACTTATCTTCTGCTCATAGTAGACTCGCCAAACGCCACAGTCAACATTTCAAATGTCCTTGCGCATTTAATTTCATTTTTACACAAAACTTAATACAGTATCTTTGATCCATTTTTTCGAATAGTAAAAACACGAAGAGCTCACCAAAACACGACTGACCTTTTAACCTGTCAAAAACAAACTGACAATCCGAAATGGCTGATATTACCAACGTATATAACACACATGTGTACCAACATAACAGAAAAAAATGCGATAATCGAACATACGTAACTCACGAAATTTCACAATAACGGTTATTTTTTTATCAGACCTCGTACATGTTTTATATATTGCACTTTATATATAAATTTAATACAAATAAAACAGTTTGTTTGGAATGCCGGTTTTGCAATTAAGCCCAAATAGTAGTTTTTAACACGATGTTTCGTGCGCTTAACTCAAACAGTTCGATGTTTAATGTATATCTCTTTGCGCTCTGCAAACAATTAAAATGATACCAAATTACTAACCGCTCGTCTGCTGTGGGTTCCACTCATAAGTGCACCCTCTTTCCTCAGCCATCAGTGCATGCTAAATTGTTGTTTTATTATATATTCCTGCTACAATTTATCAAATTTCTTTTAATAGTTTTTACTTAAAACAACTGAAAGCCTCAACGGAGTTGCACAAGGCAGGCAATTTGAACTATTTTTATATTGTTTTATAAATTTTCCCCCTCTTATATTTGTGGCTTTTAAAAAATTTTATTTGTTACACATCGTAATTGAATTTTGTGCTGCAGTTATAAAAAGACTATAACACTCCTGTATATATAAGATGAGAAGAATAGGTTAAACTATATTTGCTTGATAGAAACACCAAAATAAAACTTGAGTTTGAAGTATCCTTGTAAAAAGGAAAAATGCAGTTTTTCGCAAACAAATTCAAATCCTGTGTACACGTTTAGCCAGAGAATATTCCTAATCAAATGGAAATATCCTTTGGTTTAACACAAAGAGCGTGCAACATGGACATTCAACGTATTAATTCAATATATCAAGCGAATGTTGTGTGTTTGGGCAGATAGAAATTTTCATATATTTCAAACTGGTTTTTTATTCGAAGCAGAGTTTCGGAAAATGTTTTTAATAAAATTTGTTAAGCAATTAATGGCTTTAAAGGGATGGTTTATTTTGAATGAACTAACAACAATTATAACAACTTAAGTTAGGAACAAATAAAAGCTGAAAGCTGTAAAATATATACAAGTAAAATTATTTGCTTTAAATATTTAAGGATTTAAGAGTTTGTTAGATACCAAATAAATAAATTTGTTGGCTCTAGTCGGAGCATTTATTTTGGCTTCTCTGATATTTCTAAAGTATGATCTCTATAAAATAAATGAAAGGGCTTATAAATTTTGTGGTTTATATGGCCTCGAATCTATCAGCTATTAAATTTCTAGCAGCTGAAGTGTCATCCTACTTAATGAGCATTTTAACATCTGCAATATGTTTTTTATGGTGTCACAACTTTGAGTTGTCATCATTGCTTATTGACCATCCACTTAATAGTTGATAGTTGCCTTGTGTTTAGTTTGTTTGCATATATCAATACGAATACACCAGAGTAACACCTGCAAGTTGTTGCAATTTTTAATAAAAATAATTGTTTTACTCGTCAAACCCATCCATTCAAGATTCTATTTTCCGATGAATCCTAATTCTGAGTGAATTGTTACGTACATAAGCAGAATTGGCTCATTAAGGGTGAGGAGAATCCGAAGGATTTTGTCGAAACACCGCTACATCCATCGAAAATTACTGTTTAGTGCGCTTTGTCGGCTGGGGGAGTCATTGGCCTATATGTCTTCCGAAACGGTGACGGTCAGAATGTTACATTCGATGGTGAACGGTATAGAAAAATGATTCCAAATTTGTTCTTACCTGATTTACGGAGAATTCATCTCGGTATAAGTGGTTCCAACAGGACGGAGCTTTATGTTACACAGAAGGCGCTACATTGATTTACTCAAGGAAGTTTTTGATGGAAAAATAGTTTCACATAATGGCCCAATCAATTGTCCACCCAGATTGGCTTTTATTTGATTCGCTACTTTCAATATGAATTAGAAAAGTGGCTTTATTTTAATTAACCCTTCAAACAAATCATTATAGATTTTGTAATAAAACTCGCTGTCTTTGAAACTAAATGGTTACTGTGATATAGAGGAAAAAACTTTATATGTGCCAAATACTTATCGAATTACTATCGGACATTACTTGTATGCTTTTGCAATTTTGATTCCCTATATTGTAGTTTCCAAAATATAGAGATAACAATTTGCCCTTATTACCCCTTTTTACCTTCTTTGCAATCGAAATTCTAAAAATCTCCTGTTAGTGCTACTGAGCGGTAGACAATAAAAGATATTTTAACCCTAGTCCTTATACTCGGTGTGTACAGGTGTGGACAGTGTATATATCTTCTATTAATTTACTTCCTAAAATACTGGACATTTTTCGGATGGTGCAAAACTGCGTCGGATGATACCTCAACTACTATCCTAGATGAGCCTCCAAAGTCGGGACCCCCAGAAAGTATGCCCAAGTACAGTTGCACATTTATGAGTTGACTAAGTACTAATATAATGTTTCTCTGTTAGTAATATAAATTTATGTTTTTTAAATAATATCTATAATAATAACATTAAATTTATAATAATTATTTATTGTAGTTTTAATTATTAATTTAACCCTTTTCCTTTCTACTGCAAATTTCGCACGCAAATGAATAGCTTGAATGCCGCAAACATATTGGTCGTTGACATAAAGAAGTGATGACTTTTTAGGATGTTGACAGAATAGGGTTTTGATACTATCCCGATCATATTGAATGTTTATGGACACTTAAAATGTTCGTTAATATATTCAGCTACAGAATCGTTTAAAAAACTAATTTTTTTTCGAATATATAAAGAAAAACGGAAAATATTTATGTGATTTTATTTTTATTGAACAATTTTATTTTGCTATATTAATATTGATATAGGCTAAATTGTTCTAACTTAGTTAAAATCTCAGAAAGACATGATGATAAATATTCCTAGGCACAAAGTGAGACATGAAGAAAATAATCAAATGGTAACACAGGTATTATAACACACAAGTGTTAACAACAGGTTGATACAGTTCTCGGACTGTTTTTCACAATAAAATTTGTGTAAATAGAAAACTGTTGTCACATTCAACTAAGCCACCTAAACAGTGGTGATAAACACAATATACACATGAGCACTTAAGATGAAAGTGTAGCGACTTTCGAAAACAGCTGTTCTGCTCTGCTGTGTAAGTTGAATAAAATTGATGTTGCCTTCCTTTGTGCCTAGGAATATTTATTATCATGTCTGTCTGAGATTTTAACTAAGTTAGAACAATTTAGCCTATATCAATATTAATATAGGAAAATATTTATACTGGCCACACCTGCAGTTGGGTATACGTTTTGGTAGTGAAAGTTGGGTGTAAGGACTACAGTTAAAAAAATGCCAGGCGTACTATCTTAACTGCGTATTTTCAAAAAGTACCAAAAAATTTTCGAAATTTTTTCAGAAAAATAAATCGCGTTATAAAGCTTTCTCATACCGACAATAGTTTAGCTGATGTTGTTGTTGCTATGCTGTATATTAAAATTTAGCAGCTAACAAGACTTTCTGCTGTCATGCATATCAAATCATTTGTAGCAGTTTTCGTGGTTATGAGTGCACACTAAATTGCTTAGCGGCAGCAATTTTTTATATTTTAAGATTTGAGAGCCAAGACAATACTGGCCTCATTTATTTATTTAAATAGTAGTAGAAACCACTGTTTGCCATGTGGTTTGCAACACTAAAAACTATCCCCCGCATTTAATATGTTTTTTTTTTATAGATAACATTAAAATTCTACATCAATTATACTGCATGTATTTAACTAATAATATCTCAAAGGTAAATAATCACTCTATGTAAACTGAAATAGTTTATAACCCACATCAATTTATTTAAAATCCTCTTACTTATTATTTAATTAGTTTTTTTTTTTTTGTTGACAAAACACATTTGCATATGGGACAATTTTGTTTTACCTTCATTCTAGCAAACGGAATTATAATTTGTGTAATTATTTTTTCTTGGCTTCTAATTATTCTTTTAGTAATAATTATTTGCATTTTACATAACTTCTTCAAACATTTTCAAATAATCAAGAACAAGTCTGAACTAAGTTTTTGCGATGAATTTATTAATATCAGCCATTTAAACGCTCGACTGCTTTCAACAGACGTGTGTTTGTTAATGAAACCATATTCTGTTTGAAAAGTTGGCGTAATTATGCTGCAGAAACGAGTTTTTATAAGAAAAACATAATTATAATTATCATTATAATTAATATTAATCAATGTTCTCTAGAGAAAATATGTTTATAATACAAATTCATACACAGAACAAAAACTGCTTCGTAGATTCAAGAAGATTTTGTCTATAAACGTTTTTGGGATGAGGGGTATTCCAGCAGAAAGAAACGAGGATTTTTTCAAAGAGATTTCTTATTGTTTTTATGTGCTAAGTCTTTTTAATATTTTCAATAAGTAAAACACATGAAATTAAGAAGAAAATCTTATTAATAAATTAACTATTTAACATACTGTCATTGTACTATTATAATATGAAATTTATTTGTTGGGTGGTTAAGCAATGTCTATATGCATGTCATTGGCGCTTTTTACTAAATCGTCAACCACAGTTTTGAAAAGTTTCAAACTTCTCAATTTAATAAAAGACTTTTAGAAACCATCTGAGAATTATGTTAATAAATTAGCTATAAAAACTATGAAATGACTTCAAAAAATCACATTATAATAAGTGTAGTAGGCTATGAAACTTATACAAACCAAACCCAACAAACAACTTTTATTCGATATGACTCTATTTTATTTTTCTATACCTTTATACAATTAAAAATCCTTTGGATAACAATAAAAGTATTTATAAGGTAAAATGAAAAATAAAATTTCAATTTAATTGTTAATAAATTAACTATTTGACATACTGTCATTGTCCTATTATAATATGCATATAGACATTGCTTAACCACCCAACAAATAAGTTTCATAAGAAAATCTTATTATTTATTAATAATTAAATATAATAAAAAAAATATAAATTTTTTTGTTCAAATTCCGTTATTTTTGGCACCAAAAAAACAAACCATAGAGAAAATCTTCTTCACTCTGTTAGGTTTTCTTATAAATTGTATGAAACAAGAATTTCTTATTAATTTCATTAGGCTGTCTTATTCATTTTTCCAAAAAGAGTTCCTTATTGATTTTGTACATTTACCTTTCTCTCTCAAAGATACACATCTCAACCTAAAATGCTGGTTGCAGCACAATTGCAGTCCACGGGATCAGGTAATTTCTTTTCTGGAGGCAAACAAGGGAAACTAGAATTGATGAGATACAAAATGCCAGTTCTTTGACGAATATTTTTCATGAATGGCTGCGATACAATGATTTCTCTTGTTATGAACTTGTAAGGGTTGACAATTTTGAAATTTTTTATAGTTATTTTACTAATAAATTAACTATTTGACACACTGTCATTGTACTATTATAACATGAAACTTATTTGTTGGATGGTTAAGCAATGAAATGCGTATAGACATTGCTTAACCACCCAACAAATAAGTTTCATATTATAATTATATTACTTTAAAATTTTCTTATTATATTTTTACTTACTGAGTACTGAATTAGTTTCTGTAGAACTATTATTATTTATATTACTTATTTGTATATAATATTTTTCTAAATACTTATAAGTGAATTTATTAATAAAAATCCATAACATCAAACAAACTCAAAAAGTGTTATTCAAAAAAGAACAAGATAGTCTCATAAAATTAAGAGGAAAATCTAATTAAATCAAGAAGAAACTCCTTAAAAAAACAAAAAGAAAACCTAATAAAATCAAGAAAAAACTCCTTTAAAAACAAGAAGATTACCTAGTAAGAACCATAAGTTTTCTTCTTGATATTTTCAATTAGGTTTTCCTTATTAAAGCAATAAGAATTTCTTCTTGAAGAAAAATCATAGAGAAATCTTATTAATTTTGTTCTATTTTATATATTTATTCTCTGTGTAATATTCAGATTAATTGCACACGCAGTTATAAACTCTAGCTTTTAAAAACGCACAGTGGAAATGATAAATAATAAAAAATACATATTTTTTAAATATAATAGATTTGAACTCGGAGAATAAAAAGGGAGCAGTCCTCTGGGCGGTATTTTTCTTTACTTCCAGAGTATCAAGAAGTGAGTGTTTTCCTTTTATCACGAAGCGATTATTACCGATTTCTAAGTAATTTTTTAGAAAGTTATTTTACTAACAGGAAGTTGGCAGTTATTTGAAACTAAAATTTTATTTATAACAAAAATATTTCAATTTATTTAAATATGTATGAATTTAATTAAATATTTACATAAATTATATATAAATTATTAATAATTATGTTTAGTTAAAAGCTGTATTTGGGAGAACTGAGCAGTAGATATAAATAATAAAAATTACGTTGGTCGTGACACGGAAATGTTTATTGCGTATTCCAGCTTTCAAAGAATTCGCAGTAGGTGACTTTTCCTAATCAGTTAAACCCCTCTGAATTCCTTGGGTCAAATTTACTAAATTTTATGTTTAAAATTTCTTTACATATACTTTAGTGAAGAAACATATGCACGAAGTTCTTATTTATCCTAAACTGGAATACAGATAATCAATTAGCAACAAAATAATAAAAAGGGTTATTTTTCATAGTAACGATTTTATTGTATTCGAAAGAATAGCGTTCCCTCTGAACCAATATTTTATAGTAACTGAAAGCTACTTCAATACCAGCCTATTACGTGGCAATCGGTTGATTTAAGAATTCAAATAATAATTTTTATCTCGCAGAGCTCCAAAGCATAAGACCAGGTTACGGTATTTTTGTAGTCAAGACTTGTGGGAGGGTACAGCGGTCGCCTTTACTGTCAAGCATTTCCCATTTGGTGTTTTATAGAGTAATAAATGTTTAAATCATATTTAACCATAGTTTAGATATGATATCAATGAAACTATCTTTAATGGATGGAAGATTTTATGACATAAAAGTTAAAATATGATATCGGCCATGAGGCCGCCACGGCTGGCGTGCACAAGGCGCAATCTGAAACTCCAATTTTCACAAACTTGTCGCAGCATTTGTGGCCGTATCTCGCCGAAAACTCTTTGAATGTTGAATTCCAGGTGTTCAAATGTTTGTGGCTTATCGGCATACACAAGTGACTTTACATAACCCTAAAGAAAATAATCCAATGGGGTAAAATCACACGATCTTGGTGGCCAATAAATTGGACTATTTCGTGATATTATTTTTTCGTCAAAAGTTTCCTTAAGTAAAACAATTGTAGCACGCCCGCAAGATTAATGTCAGCTAATTGAGGTACGAAAAGACTTCGAGTCATGTTCCTATACCGTTCACTATTGACAGTAACATTCTGACCATCAACGTTTTTGAAGACATATGGGCCAATGACTCCGCCAGCCCATAAATCGCACCAAACAATATTTTCTGTGGATGTAATGGTGTTTCGACCAAAGCTTGTTGATTCTCCTCTTTCCAAATGTGATAATTCTGGTTCCTTACGTGCCCATTCAATCAGAAATGGCCTTCATGGGCAAATAAAATTTTGAATGGATGAGTTTGACGAACAGAACCATTATTTTGATTAAAAATTTCCACAACTTGCACGCGGTGCTCTAGTTTAAGTCGAAACATAATAAAATATCAAAGCAAATATCAGCCGTCAAATAGAGGTTCAAATACAGCAGTGATGCCAACTCAAAGTCGTATCACTCTATAAAAACACCCGATATTTCAATAATAATTCTTTTAAATGAATCGCCTTTTTTATCTCTTCAAGTTCAATCATGCTGACTCTTTTTTCCCAAAAATTTATTTAAAAATCAACAATCCATTTAATTTCTTTTATTAAAAAACTACGCATGGTTTATCAACAACACAGAAAAACAAATACCAACAAATATAAAGTGACTACTCTCTTAAGGTACCAAGTTTGCATTACCAGGTACAAAGAGTACATTCTCGCTTTTTAAATGCTTAGCTGAGGGAGAGGATTGCATACAAACAATAAGCGTCAGAGAAAAACAAGAGAATGGTAGAACTAAATTAATGTCGCTGGTAGCCAATCATTTGAACAGAATAAAAACAAACCAAAGATATATATATATATATATATATATATATATTGAATACAGTGACTCAGACGCGTGAATTGTTAAAGGAAAATGAGGATTTGTTAATATTAAATTCTGACAAAGGAATCAAAACTGTAGTTATGGCTAAAAATGATTACAAAGAAAAAATTACTGAAGTGTAGATGACATGTGTACTTATAGACGTCCAATAAGAGATCCAAAGTCAAAATATAAAAAATTACATAAAATAGGATCGCCTTTGAGACCAATTTGTTCATCACAAAATGCACCATCATATGAGATGCAGTGGAATTTAAAGCAAAGGTAAATAATAAGAGATTAGACAAGAATGAAATTATGGTATCATATGACGTAGTATCGCTATTTCCGAGCATATCTATAAATTAAACACTACAAGTAATAGAAAATAAGTGGGACATATTGCAACAACACACAAATATACCAAAATATCTTTTCAAATAGTTACTAAGTTTTTGCATCAAAGACAGCCGTTGTTTTAAATAT
Source organism: Linnaemya vulpina (assembly GCA_963675445.1). Classification (NCBI taxonomy): domain Eukaryota; kingdom Metazoa; phylum Arthropoda; class Insecta; order Diptera; family Tachinidae; genus Linnaemya; species Linnaemya vulpina. The sequence continues at coordinate 87,681,955 of OY776277.1, read as the reverse complement.
GAAGAACGAATTTAAGGACAATGTAATGGAATGCCGATGGGATCACCGGTATCACCAGTTGTTTCCGATATTATTATGGAGAGTTACTGGATCAATCCCTTACAAAACTAACAGTAAAACCCAGACTATTAACAAAATACGTAGATGACATATTTGCTATCATAAATGAGATACGGCAGGTGAAGTCTTAAATGTTTTAAATGCGTTTAACCCACAAATACAATTTACAGTGGAAATGGAAAGAAATAATATACTACCACATTTAAATGCAATTGTTAGTAGACACCAAAATATGATGACGGTTAACTGGTATCAAAACCCCACTGCATCCGGTCGTCTGATTAATTTTCATTCAAAACATCCAAGAATAATTTTCCAAAAACAATTATAAACAAATTAATATCTAAAAAGAGTGACACAATAATAAGAAGAGAGACTATTCCACAGTATTATAAAGGACTAACATATATAAAAGGTTTTTCTGAGAGGTTGAAAGACTCAGATCTGTATAATATCGGAAAATATCAACTTGCATTTAAAACAAATAATACAATGCAGAGTCTATATAGTAATACAAATACTATATTAAAGAAAGAGGAAAAATGCAATGTTGTATATAGCATTAACTGCAACGGTGACGGCTTAGGAACATACAATAAAAAATACGTAGGAACAACTAAAAATAAACTGAAGACCAGACTAAAATCTCATAAATCAGACATAAGAATGAAAAGCAAACCTATGGACCAAAAAACCGCACTTGCGGCCCACTGTGAAAAGGAAAATCATGTTCCAAATTTTGACAATGTAAAAATATTACAACAAGAAAAGCATTATTTCAGGAGATGTTATACCAAATTGACGCTCCAGCAGAGAAAAGACTTAACTACAAACAATAAACAGAAAAATGCTCTTAAATTTACAGAAGTGTGATAAACAAACATAACTAAAAACATAAACAAAACAGTTTTCGCAGCTATGTTATTTTAATATATTCTTATTTAATTTTTAATTTACCTGTATGTAATTGTAAATTTATTAGATAAAATCAAAAATTAATTTTAATGTTTATCATTTATTGTTTTGTACCCAACAGTGTTCCATTGAAGACGACTAGCGAAGCTATTCGAAAGATTGAGATTGAGATTGAGAAGATAATATTAAATAAATATTAAATAATTAAATATATTTAATGCTTATTGATTTTTTTTTTCAAAATATGACCTATAGAATAACGATAAAAATACCAATATTATTAAATTACTTACAGAGATACAATACACTTCGTAGCGTATTTATATATGTTTTTTAAAGAAATTGCATTACAAATTTTGAATAAGCTACTTTTAGGTTGTCCTGTGAATTTTCGACTTTTTTTAGGATATTTTGCATTTTCTATGACGGTATGCCCTGCCTCGTTCCAGTAACTGGTGTGAGAATTTCTTGTAGCAAAAGTATTAATAATTATGTTTCTCTTGCCATTTATTGTAGGGCGATCCATAGAAAATATGCTGATTAATAATAAAACTTAATAGAAGTATAAACAATTTGTGAATATATTCAAACACATCGTCTGTTTCAGAAAAGGAATTTTTTTTCAATGCATTCAGTTCTCACATGATGTTGCTTCGTCATATAATATTTTTTCTACCCAGGGTGGGGGGGACGTACAAGCAATATCGCGACTATATAAATATACTTAATATCACTCATACGCTGCAGTCTCTGCAATAAGTATTTGCTAACCATGAGACGTGGGTTTTTTGTTTCTTTAATTTTCTTTTATAATAGTGTTCCCTTCGGAGTGTTAGACAACGAAAAAAGGAAATTGCAATACATTATGGAATAATGTTTCGTGACACGTGAAATAAACTAAATTAACATAATATAACTCACAAATATTTGATACTTTGGAAAGAAATTTATTGCAACTGGAAAAATAGCATTCTATGCGACAGCTGCAGATTCAGAATATAATTTTTTTAATGTTATAGTATCTGACTAAAACTAGCTATATTTTAATAACCTTATATTTAGTTTTAGGTAGATATTTCAATTAGCATTGATATTAAAACAAAGTCTGAGTTCCAGTTCGATCAAAATTATTGTTTCTTTTTATTTACAAACTGAGTTAATCGATATTTTGTGAAAGATATGTGTTTTTACCAGATATGAGAGAATAAAACACTACAGTTCCAGAACTGTAAAATCCTAATTTACAAATGAACCCAAATACCACTAAGTTCTTTATCAACTATATACTTACTTTATATATCAGATATACATTTTTATCGGTGTTAAACATCAAGACGGATATATATATATATATATATATATATATATATATCCGTATATATATATATATATATATATATATATATACATATATATATATATATATATATATATATATATATTTATATGTATATATATATATATATATATATATATATATATATTTATATATATTATATATATATATATATATATATATATATATATATATATATAAATATTGTCATTATCCTTATATGCTATTTTATTATATTATAATATAATATAATATATTATTAGTTGCTGTTGTTCGTTATCTCTCTTTCAACTACACTTAGAGTTGAAAAAAAGCCAACCAATTGCAAAACAAGAACTTAAGAAAAGGAAAAGGGATCTGAGTGTTTCTGTTACGTTTTTGATATTTGGTTTAAGCTTATCACTTATTAAAGTAGATGTTTGAAATAAATGTCGTTAGTTATTCTAAGAAATGTTGGGTATTAGGCCCAGTGAAACGCGCGTAGGAACTAGCTAAAACCTCCAATTGATCACTTTGAACTTTTTGGTAAGATATTTTGAAAAAAGATTTAGCACATAATTAATACTAAAAACTATGTACAAATTTTTTTATCAAATATATTTAATATATTAGAAATCTATATGCTATTAAAAATAAAATTAAATCTATGTGGTATCAGGGTTCAGCAATGGCTATTGAAAATCACTTAAATCCAAAGTACGATGCCAGAGCAGTAAAATTTAAACTTATTTTTGGTACATAGAAGCAACATCTCAAACTACTTTTTAAGTTTTTTCATTAAACCGTTATTAGGCTTTGATAAAAACTCAACTGTTATTGAATATAAAAGACTTCAAAGGCACGTTCCCAAGGTTAGAAAACTTTAACAAATTTGGTAAATAAGGGTACGGTGGTGAGTTTTTTCCGGATACAGCACTTTTTCCTTCTTTTAGTTGCATTTAGAAACGTATAGAAAGAGGTTATCGCTTCCCATTGATGTTGACCGCAAAGCATTTTTAACCCAGTTTTAAGCTTCAAAACTGTTGATGTCAAGTTTCCAATCAATTGACTCTCATAATCGAGAATACTAACGGATCAGATATATACAACTAGTTTTTACAAAAAAAAATCACTTCTTTCAAATTCACCGACAATTAACCCAGTTAAGGGTGTTCGACTTGGTTTTCAAATGTTCAGAGCTGATTAGCTTATTTAATTGATTTTTAAAAAGTCTCTTAAATTATTATGTTTCAACTGGTTCGAATCGTTGCAAATTCATAGGAAATCCAAGTCCAAAAATGCTCCTGATAACGCCACCAGTTTGTTTCATATGATTTAAGTGTTCAAAAGTCATAAGCGGGTCTCCATACTCACACGCACATACATACAGTCATAATGACGGGCTGTCAGACGTTTCCTAAGACTTCAGAACATCGCTATCTGATGAAAGTACTTCCCGATGTTTTTAAGATCCTTGTTTGACAAACATATTAAAGATTTTAGTTGTAATGATCTTCACTCATGGCATCCCTGAGTACTGCAAATTTAAATTAATAAATAGCAGTTATTAACAACTGCTGTCACATTCAACAAATAGGTGTACTGATGGTGGCAGTACAGCTACTTTCGAAGACCCTGATTTGTGCAAGTTGGATATGAAACTGATGTTACATATATTTTCTGAATATTAAATGATATTATAAAACAAGATTATTTTAACGTAGCGAAATTGTCGTTTGGAAATTTTGAATTTTTGGGATTTATATTCCAATACACTTGCATCTCAGCGCATAAGCAATTTGCTGTTAATTAAAACAATTTGTCTTAACTATATCTGACATACATTTATATATATTTTTATTTATGAAAAATAATTGTCATCTATTCTTTGCCATTTGTAACTTATTACGTTCATTCTTTCTAATGTTAGTATTTGGTTTCCTTATATGCAGTTTAATAATTTGTTCTTCTTCTTTTCCTTCTCTTTCATTAATTTTTTTTTTTTACAATAGACAGAAATTGTTTTAGTATCATGTATTATATTTGTTTGTAAGTTGTGTACTCTTAAAAGGATTATTTATTGGCTCTTTTCTTATTGATTGTAAAATAGTCTTGCATTTATTTTACAACAAACCACATTGAACTTAAGCATGTCTAAGAGTCTATAAAACTGTTAAACTGTTGGTTTTGTAAATAGATTTGTTTTGATTACATATTTTTTAATTAGTTTTTCGAACATATAACTTTAGCTAAAGCTAATAAAAATGATGAAACATCACATATTTATATACAAACGCATACACTTACACATACAATTGCATGGTGTAGAGTGTGTTTCATTAAAGCATATTATTTAAATTCTTTACACATTCAGCCACTGAAATAGTTTAGTACTTAAAGTAATCTCCCTTTATTAAATTAAGAAAATTGCAGATCGAAAGAGAAACAAGTTGCAAAAATTTCATTGCAATGTTCGACAATTGAAACTTTTTTTCAGGATTTTTGTCTTGTAAATACTCCCACCTAGACTTATATTAAAAATCATCCAAATCCGATACATGATTCCAGGGCTGGAAAACTGAAGCTTTTTCTTAAAAAGCTACATTTTGCTTTTATGATTTTACACTTCTGGAAGAAATAAGTTGGAAATAAAAATGAAACCAAATAAAAACAAGTCAAAGTGAAGTAATCAGCTGTGCCGAATCTTATATACCCTTCATCTACGTACGTCTGGCGCTACATATATTATTTAGTGCATACATGCATTTTGTGCAGGAAGCATAGTTCATTAATTCTTAGTTCTCTTGCAATTTTTAGTTACCTAAACTATAAAAAATTTAAAGTCAGCACAATAAACAACATCAGTTGCCTTACATTTATGCATAAAAATGCAAATTCCGAATCCTGGAATTCAAAATTTATTTAATAATGCCAATCTTCATGAGGTATAAAGTAGTTTCATTTAAGAAAAACTCAATATTTGCAACAATTTTGGTTATTACATGTGCCACAAAGTACTGAATGTGCCAAAAACAAAACTTTTAATTGCCCATCACTGGAAAAAATATTAAATTTTTTAGTTTTGAAAAGCCAATTGAAGCTTCCCAAAGCATAAAATAAGTTCAATTTACAAACAAACAAACAAAAACTGGTTTTTTGCCTTAATTTGTCGTCCAGAAATAGATGTAAGCTTCCCAGCTTTGGAAACTTATATCGAATTTTCTGAATTTCAATAACACTCTATTTAAGTTCATTTCCAATCCATCAAATTCAAGAATGAAGTCTCTAGCTCTTCTGGGGTCTGGGGAAAACAGGTTTCATGTACAGACAGACGGACATCGCTCAATTGTCAACGCTATTCATAAGAATCCAGAACATATATAATTTATGGGGTCCTATAAAAATAGGCTTTTCCAATTCATGTCCAAGTTATGCGATATTAAAGCAATTAAAGTGGCGCAGTTGTGGTTCCAGAGGATCAGTTTTGGTGATCCTCAAGATCACCACCAAGATCTACTTAAGTCTGTTGTTATTTTAATTATAAATTTACTTCTAATAACTTCTTAAATTTCAATTAGTTTCCTTGGCTTCTTGGCTAAAACCTTTCACTCTTTCCTATGATCCAAGTCCCTCTTAATATTGCAAGATCTTCACATATTTGTTACCCACTGTTGATTGTTTATTACACGACTCCACAAATGTACAGAAATTAAGTACATATTCACTACTTAGTACGAGTATTTGTAGAGAGGGAGAGGGAGAGAGAGAGAGAGAGATAGACAGAGTAAAAAGTATTTGAAAAGGAAAGTGGGAAATATACAGAAATATAAAACCGTCTTAACCAAACCAAAGCAAATACAACAAATTTGTTTACTGGTTTAAGTATTTTATCCCAAAAAATTTGTTTGTTTAAACAAATGAAGTATGAAGTGTAGTTCACAAGTTTGTCTTCTATTCAAAAAACGGTCTGTCATAATCGCACTTAAAAGCAAATAGACAAACGTATTTACAGACTGACGTATCTGCTTATGTGTTGTTATTGCGGGTGTGGGTTTTGTCTTCTGCAAACCAAAACCAGCTTGATTTTTTTATTTTAAGATAATACGAGCACAAAATACGTTTATGCATACAGAAATAAGCATAAAATAAGTGAATGCCCACAAGCACTTGCACTTCTTTCTAGTCCCTGGTCCTTTTGTGGAAGTCGTCATATTTTGCATCGTATTCAGCAATTGGAAGAGGTTTTACTGTTTGTTACCGCTCAGCTCTTCCAATTGAAAGGAAATTGGAAATTTTATTTATTTTATAGGGTCAGTTGTTTCATATATTTCTTTGTAAATATTATTAATACTTCTTGGTTGTTGTAAAAGCCAACGCGTCTATACCAGTTCGTTGCCCATGATCCCGAGAAAATATGTCTAGACCTTTTGATCTGCGTATATAAAACTCGGGTTTTTTCTCAGAATTTAAAGGAGGATATCTTTTTCTCTGAAGTATTTCAGAAATAAATTTAAAAATCTTATATAATTTATTGCTGCAAAAATCAGATTGCCAATAAATACAGTCCGATCGTCTACGGCACTGGGTAACTGCAGATATCCATGGAAAATTCCGTGGCAAAGTGGTATAGTTTACTAGCACATAATGTTAGAGTGAGACCAACTTAAATACACCAAGTGAGGATATATATATATTATATATATATATATATATATATATATATATACATATATATATACATATCCTTAAAAGATATTGTGTATGGCGATGAAGTTGATGACGATGTTCATCAATAGTTGAATACCAACAGTGAACGCTGGCTTCCTCTCTTTCCTATTTTCTGGTGTGTAGAATGAGATGTTTGTTTTTAGAAGGTGTAATTTTTAAGACATGCAGACATTTCAAAGTTCCTTCTTTTTCTATTTTACATAAGTATTTTGTAATAAAACTTATTATTATAGGAATAGAATATGTTGTGGAATTCATGTTTGACATAGCGGATGATGGTCCCAGTTAAATACCAAAACTTTGGAGTAGATAAAAATAAATCATTTAAACAATTTTGACGGATGTTTTGTCTAATCGGTTATTGACTATTTATTTCAGCAAATAATGTTACACTTAAATATTCCTTCTTTTGAGTATCCATTAGCAAAAAAAAGGACAATAACATAAATAACAATAATTAAACTAAGTGACGCAGGAGAAAAAATCGTAAACGAAAAGTGAGATCGTTTTATTATATATTTCAGTAGGTCGAAAAGGCCTTTTAGAAGAATCTTGGAAACCATCGAGGGCAATTTATAGTAGAGTATATCCAATTTCAATTCCTCTCCTCGTCTTCTCAAAAAATATAAAATTTTCTCTGGTTGCATTAGATTCCTGATTCGCTTTTCTTCATGCTCTTAGCACTTCTGCTTAATCCGACAAAGGCTTGTTTGACTTAAAGGCGGTAGTTGACTCGATGTATGTAAGTGTGTGTGTGTATGTACGAGATGCGCTTAAAATTTTTTAAACGGCTAAACTGAATCAAACCAAACTGGTAGCGTTCTGAAGAGCATTTCCAAACTTAGGTTTTCTGCAATTAAATTAGTATTTCATAAGACTAAAAGGTTTGACTAAAAATATATAATTAATAAGGAAACCCAATAAGTCTCAATAACTTATCGAGAAGAGATTAGGCTTATCTCAATATTAAGAAAGGAGTTGCTGCTACTGGAGTCTAAGAGAGTTCAATTCATTCTACAGTGTCTTGTTATTACAAGACTGAATTATATTATAAGTAATTACATATTTCGATACAGGATTTGTGGGCCCAAAGCAATTTAGAGCGAAATGCTTTAATGGGCAACTTAGCATAAAACAACATAGCGAAGAAGATATTGGGACCTCAAAATCACGCCAAATCATAAGTATTTATTTAACATTCAATATTTATATTTGCTATTAGTGGGCAACATTTTTGGGCGAAGTGTGTGTGTGAAATTTATTGCAACAACTGCAAGTTTCAATTGCGTAATATATGCGAATATACTTGAGACCATAGATATATACGTTTAAAGCAAACCTATTTATAATTTAAGATTCTCAAATTCGGCGACTTGTTGAATTTATAGCGTTTTACAAAAATCGATATATCATCGAACTCCACATCTTTAGGTCCCAAGAAGCTTCCCTGACTAAATCTGGGAGCCCGCCACTCTGCCGACATGTATTTATGTGTGTGACTGTAATTGTGTGTGTATATGTGTTTAGAGGTGTGTGATCTACTTATAGCTTTGGAACGCCTTGACCAAATCGATGGGATGATATATTAAAGAATTCTACTGACAATCGATAGATTTCAAGACATTTAAAAAAAACTCGGAAAAAGGAGATTCATGAAATCTTTTTTAAAAGACTTCCTCGGTTAATTTGACAAAATAAACCACTTCGATCATGAAATCGATTAATCCATCAAAGGAAGTAATATGTTTTTTGTTGTCATTGTTTTGTAATTGTAAGAACTTATCGCTTATTTAGAAATACTTTAATACCAGAGGAGAGAAAATCGTATTCCATCACAAAAAACTTCTCCCACAAAATAGCACAGAAAAATACAGAGTAAACCCCTACTTTGTGTTATTTAAGTTGTTACATACAATTACACTGATTCTGAGTTTGTTAGTCATTTAAAACACGTTGAATCATAAAACGCTTTTATCTGACGTTTCTTCAATGACTCACTAATTTCAATTATCAAAATGAATAAATAATACCAAAGAGAAGCGATTATCTGACCGCATGAACTTTGACGATCGATAAATTATGCATCTATGCAAACGATAGTCACGAAGCGTTAGAAGGCAGGAAATTTATTGCAGCTATTTCTACTTTGCCGATGAGTTTTTTGCTACAGAACTCGAGGATAAGGGTTTCTATATTCTGTTCTTCTTCCTACGATGTGCTATTAGTCACTGTCGGTAATATTCAGCGACCAGCTCTATGCTTTCTCCCTTGAGAGAAGTAGGAAGCATTTACGAAGTCTTGTACTAATGCAAGTCAGAAAAATTCTTCAACATATTCATACCTGAGTGCAGATTCGAGTTTGGAGCCTAAGAACTCATCTGGTAACTTTAGAAAGTGCAGCCCTTAAGCTTTTATTACAACGTCCAAAGCTAAGCGGAGGACGAAGCTCAGCTTTAGGAGTTCAAATGAAAACTTAGAGCTAGTTTTTACCCTGCATTGGGCAATCAACTAGCGACAATTGAAGGGCGATATGACCTTATATGTTTGTAAATTTCAAAGAAAAACTTAATCAAAAAACGATAAGTACTAACCAAAATATTATCGTTCACCTTATCGAACGCCTCATTAAAATCAGTGTATATCACAACACTGGGGGCTTAAATCTGTCCAACTGCTGATTTATAAACCATCGTCCAAACGTCTGATATTTGTATTGATATTGAAAATATGTGAATAGATTTGCTATTTATCGATGCACAGATGCCGATGGGTGACTGTGACCCTATGTCGGGGATGTTTTTAATCCGTATTTTTATTCGGTGCTATAACTGACTTGCAAACGACGCGAGAGATTGGAAACGGTCAGTGGTCTGGTTGTACTTAAAAAATAATTGCCAACGACGCTGTAGACTCACTCAGAGCTGCTTTGCAGTTGATCATCTAATACATGAGATACGCTGACAAAGAACGTTGCAACTGTTTTTAACCAAATTGATGTTGGAATATATATTGTCCTTCCTAAGCTTTAGATCAGTCAATCTGGATCTCAAAACACAACATATTTTGTTGTCAGTTGCTCCCTTTCATAACTCAATAATTAATTGAAGAGAGTATAATTAATATCCATATCGAAAGTTCCAGTTAAAACCAAAATTTATATATATTTATTTTTACTTTAAAATAATAATAATAAACTCGTATAATATAAATACAAGAAACACCTTCAGAGTACAGTGTAAAGGGTTTTACTAGCTAACAGAATAAGCATTCACAGATGGCTGGAGATTTTTAGAGGCCAATTGATTAATATTATTCTTTTATTATTTATTTTAGAACATGTAACTTTATTTCTTTTGTCAATTCCTCGTCAAATTGATAGTTTGTTTTTTTAAATAGTTTAATGCTTTTATGTTTTAATAATTACATAGTTTTCTTTTTTTATTCAAATTACAACTGCAGTTTTTTCCTTTTATTTTCAGGTTTTATTTTTATAAATAAATTCGAACAAATTGTAAATGTTAAATCATTATGACGCTTGCGATTTTCTTGTTTGAAACAATTGATTAAATTTTAAATTTAACTTTAGTTTTCTTTATTTTTAACTTTTAAATTATATTTACAACAGTGACGGCAAAGAAATATTAAAAATCTTTCCTTGCTGACATTAACAACATTTAAGTAAAAACATATAAATTACAAATAATTAATTACAATATAAATTTTATTTTAAAAATCAATTTCTTATGTGAGTTTTTATTTTTGAGTTTTAAAACTGTAAAAAAACCTTTTCATTTCCTGTTTTAGGTCAACATATAAATAATTATGTTTTTGCTAAAATTTATTTTTATATGCATATTTAATAATTACTTTTCCTTATTGGAATTTAATTTCAAAATATACAGTCTAATAGTAAATTAAACATTTTTATGTATAACATTTAAATTTAATACTTAGTTAAGTAGTAATCAAATGTTTATATCAACATGTTTGTTTAAAATTTTTTAAGAAACAAATCCAAGACCGAAAATCGTTTTTACAAAAGTAGGATTGAGTTCCTGACTACCACAACTTTTACTAGTTTCCATGATTATTTTCGCACATTCCAGTAAATTTACGACTTTAATGCTTAACAAAGTATTTTACAAAATTATATATCAATTATACGCCGAGCATGCCCCATCTTGTCTATTAACAATAATATGAGAATATGAGTCTTATTTGTATCAGTATTAGAGTAATAAAAATTAAAAAATAATGCGACAAGTATTTGGTACTTTTTCAGTAAATGTACTTTAGAGGGCAAAGAGAAGTCAAAAGCAAACTTGGTACCATTTTGCACTCCATACATCTTACAAATAATACTACATGCCAAAGAAATTTTTAGCAGGTTTTATGCTTCCGTACAAGGTCTCTAATAAGGTTTGGTACTCTTTGAAAATTCACAACTGATCAGGAGGTATTTCTGAATATCTACAAATAAAAGCGAAAAGAGGCATCATTTACAATCCTAAAAATCTTTGGCAAATGCTCTCTGGTTGTTGTTTGCTTGAATAGCTTTCAGAAGCATTTGAGAAACCAGAGAGAGCGGCAAGTCTATCTCCGAATGACTTTTACAAAAAAGATATGACCGTGGTATGAAACGAGCAGATTCTTAGTTCGTTTCATTTTTGTAAATTTAATATCATATTGAGTATTAACTAGTTTTTCTTCTCTCAAAGTATTTATCTATGAAACTCTCAAAAAAAATATTATAAGTCCTATACAATATGATATATAAAGCTCTCCCAATTCGATCGGAAAAACCGTAAATACTGAGAACATACCGTCCATGTTTGGCTTACTGTAGCGATTTATTTATAAATAAAAATTTACTGCCTACCACTGGCTGGCACGCGATATCAGGATGTGGCACAATTCCATTTGAAATGGAAGGTATATCCTTGAATTTTTTATAAGCGGTTGCTTGAAAGACTGGTATCTAGCGACACCGTGGGTCAGGCAGAAGTCTCAAGGTGTCATAACAGCAAAAGATGAAATAAATTTTATTTGCTATGGCCGTATATTCATTGTTTTTATTACAAGTTAGCAGTGGCTCTCTAAAAATATTGTGGAATTAGTTATTGAACTAAAGTAGATTTTGCTTGGATTTCTTTTTTCACTTATTAAAATTTAACACATTAATATAATAATAACAAAATTTACAAAAGTTGTTCTCTTAATTATTTTACTTATTATTAATACAATTACGGATGTGAATTGAAATTAGTTTAGTTTTAATAACTACTTGTTTATTATTGTTCAGACAAAAGAAAATCATAGTAAAACCTAATAAACATTTGAAATTTGTTCAGAAAGTATTTTGGTTTAAAACCTTTTATTACAAAAATATTTTCATTGATGGTGGGGACGGGGTTATTTTAGAAACTCTTTCTAGGGGAAGTATACTTAAAACTTATATATTCCTAAAATAAATAATTTCTAGTAGTAAAAAAATTTAATTTTCACTCTTGATTATAGTGCGCTCCTTAAAAATAATGCTGAAATTGAAAACTTTTAATACAAATATATAAGGCTAAAAAAACTATTCCATATATTAATAGAAGACCGAACGCTCTCTATGTTTTTAAGTATACATCCCTTAAAAAATTTTTCAAGTGTAAATTTTTCAAAAATAAAGTTCCTGATTTGAAACCATGTTTTTTTTTAATTATCATTTAAATTCTAACAACGAAAGAGCAGTTTTTTTAAAGAATATCTTAATTTGGCACATAATTTTTTTCAGTGTTTTAGTCATTATATTTTTTGTTGTATAATAACTGTTAGAAGAGTTAGTTGGCTATTAAAATTATTGTATTTTGTTACTGTTCTTTAAGAATTAGTTGAATAAAAATCGATGACAAATGCTCAACTCACATCGCTGCACATCCAACAAAAACAAAAACATCAATTATGTCACTTTCATAATATAATAGAACTGAAACAAATTCCCTCTACTTGAAGCGAGTTCATTTGTGTACAATTCAGTTGTTTGTGTGTGTGTGTGTGTGATGTATTAGTTGTTGTTTTTCCAACGCTTGAGTAAAACACGCCAACGATTTTTACGCTTTCGGCTTCAAATTTGCCATATCAGCAAATGATTCGTGCTGTCTTCACGGCCAGCAATTTCAAACAACGAATTTGTGCTCTGGTTACGAAAATCCTCGTAACCATCACCACCTGATATGATGAGCAAATTTGCAGCGGCACTACCTGTATTCGTTTGATTTGTCTGCGCATTTTCCTTGTGTGGTTTGGGTGATTTTGAGCCAGCCGATGAGTTTGAGTCGACCTCAGTTTTACAACTAGACGAACTTTCAGTGCTTGAGTTGGTAGTGGTAGTTCCGGAAGTTTCAACGAATGTTAGGAAACGCACATGCCCAGTGTGACCATGAGGTAAACCTGTGGGTATAATATTGACGGCACCTTTCTCGGAAACCTGTGCTGGCAACGTGAGTAGTACACCGGCACTTGTGCCTATCCAAATAAGATCACGGCAGGCAAGCAAGGAGGTGACTCTTAAGCAGGCAGCCTTATGTTGGCGTATAATTTCATCACAATTCGAAAGCATTTTGTTCACAGCCTGAGCCAAATTCACTTCAGTGATTAATTGATGACTAGAAAGGAAAATGTATTTTTATTCTTCACTTAAATAATAATATAAATGCCATTCATTAAATTTAAAATGAGTTTGAAGTTTTAAATGAAATTTAAATGAAAAAGAATATTATTTTTTATGAAAATATTTCTATTATTAATTTTGTATGTTATCGTAGCAACACTTGCCAACGTTTCACAAATGTTAAGGGCCAAATAAAATACACAAGTGCTCTGGTAAAGAGAAAACTTGCGCACAAGTTTTCGTTGCGGCTTTTTGAAAATTAAATGTCGCGTTGAAAATTTCGAAATCAATTGACTCTTCCCCAAGTCGCTTGTCAAACACTATAACGCTGCCTAGAATATGGCTACAGGATTGTACTAATTAAATTTTGGTCCTGTTTGCTAAAAGTTTTCCGGACCAACACATAAAGACTCTTTAAATGACGCTGTACAAGAAACATGACGAGTTCAGCACAATTTTAAGCATTTCTTTACTGAAATGTTTAGGAAGGCAGAAACAAATTTCAAAAAAATTTTCAAGTGTGTTTTTGTTTTGTACGAAACTTCTTACAATTTATATGAAAAATTAAATTAAATGTAATAAAACAAAAGCAAAGAAAATAAAAATATTTGATACTGAATTTTGTATACATAGAAATTTCACTAACGCAAAATGTTTTACAAAATTAGGGTCTTAACTTATCTGAAAACGTACCAGATTTTCAAAGTACTGCACAACACTAACGGAATTTTTTTTACAATTTAAGAAACATGTCCACTTTGAAGTTCGTTATTTTCTATATTCAACACTCCTTGGACATTTTATTAATAGAAAGTTCAATGAACATGGAATAGCTGTTGTTTATAACAGATCGCCAGATTTTAAACTGTTATAATATATCATGTCATTAGGTCAGCATGGCTAAATAGCACACTCTGTGAAAACCCCAATTGTGAAAATATCCGTAAGCAGCAAAAAAGGATATTCACCACATTTTGGAAGTTTTATAATTAAAAGTATCGAAAATCAGTTCAATGAACGTGGAAGAGCTTTTGTTTACAACAGATCGCCAGTTTTTAAACTGTTATAATATATTATGACAGCATGGGTAATTAGCACACTTCGTGAATACTCCGATTGTTAATAAATCCGTAATGCAGAAATAACGGATACAAAATATATAAGAGAGTTTTTAAAGTTCCCTGGTATCGATTTACCTATTTAGGAAAATTTATTTTTCCACAATATATTTTAAATTTTCTAAATACTCCCATAGTCCAAAGAAATTTAGTTACAATATAAAATATATGTAATATTTATTCACCACTTTTGGCATTTGTATGAATTTAGAGTAGCGAATGTCAGTTCTATATATATATATATATATATATATATATATATAAACATCTTTATGTCAGATGTTACTTAAATAGCATTTGAGCAAACTTTTATTCAAATAAAAATTTCTGAAGTCTGATTCAAAATGCTCTTTTTTAGATTACTTTCACCTCCAGTCGGAATAGTCCAATTTAAACTTTTTGACTCAATACAGTTGAGCACAAGGAAAAAGGAAAACAAGCCATAATTCATTTTCCTTCTTCCCGCACAATACTTAATTAGACGTCATCCCCCGAATGCTGGGCCAGGACGAACATAATTTTCTAAAATAACTAATATTAAAACTATGAAGACGTGATATTCCCCTTTTACTGCAAGTTAAATAAGTTCTGCTTTTAACCCATAGAAAGCTAAATAAAATCGTAGTAAAATTAATTACATTTTCCATAGAAATAGATGTTTGTTGCCACACTCTTCGTATTATTATTTATTAGCCTTGAAAGCGTGTAAAAATACTTGCACGTTATGAGAAGATTAGAACATGAACTACAACAACAAAATTTTACCACCAAAATGTTACGTATGAGTACGTTGTTGTTAATATTAAGTATACGCATGGAAGCATAATAAAAGACGAGAATGAGATACAAGGAAGCACACATACATACAAGTGAAGCTAATAGGCAGCGCACAAAAATGGTTTCCTTAAAGGCTTTTTTCTAGATTCTTGACGAGCATTTCTTAAAAATTAAAATAAATGTCATGTCATGTTGTACATTATGAGGTTCCCGAGCTGTAAGTTTTAGTATCTCGACGAAAGATGGTATCTGTTCAGACAAAAATTACCATCACATTTGCTGTGGAAAATAGTTATGGAAAAGTTTCCAATAGCGCAGCAGTATACTGAGAATAATTTAATTAAATTAGTTATTATGCTCTCTCAGAAAAGTCCATAATAATTAATTCGTTTGATAGTTGGCTATTTGCGGTCTCTCATAGAATACAAATTTATTTATTTCCGCTTCCGCTCTATGACTCAAGATACTAAAGGCGTTTTCTTTTTTGGAAAACATGTAAAATTTGTTCAATTCTTTTTTTAAAGTGACAGTTTGGAGGAGTCTTAAAAGAGAAATTATTGTTGTAAGAGATGTTAGATTAATTTCTAATAAATGTCCCAATTTAATATATAGAGATGTTGCCATTTTCTGTTAAAAAGTGTAAAAAATGTCCCCTGTTTTTCTAGAAAAGAAATGAGTATAACATATTTTTATATGATAAATGTGCGCTTTTCAATTACGTCAGAATTTATTGTGTCAGATAGACTCAATCCAATAAAAAGTTTCCTTTTCTATATACTCACGTATTGGAATGAAAGCACTTAATATGAGATGAATTTTGTATCGATATCCACACACAGTTGTTTGAAATGCACATGTGCGTTATGGGTTTATTATCGGCGGATATTTGAATTTGGTTAACGACCTGAAAATTTCCAAAAATTAATAAAAAATAATATAAACATTTTATATGCCTGTAACATACCGCCAGTGTTTCAGTATCCAACACTTTAATGATGCCCTGTGTCGAACACCATAATCGGCCATGAACGTTGAGCAATTTTGTTACCGGACTTGTTACGCTACCAATTGATAGACAATGTGAGCAGGTTGTATTCCAAATTATCCCATCACGTAAATATACACAAATATCACCATTGGCTAATGCCACAAACACACGATTGTCTAGGTACCTTCAATTTCCATAAAAGAAAAAAACAAAAAGTTTAAATACAAATTAAATTTTGTAAAAATTAAATTTTAAAACTCACAATATGCAGTACACTGCTGAATTGTGTTCAATTCTGATACGATTCTTTTTGATTCGTATATTGTCGGTGCTGTTGTAGACATGTATGCAACCGTCTTCGGTGCCTATCCACATGGTTGACTGATTGCCATCGTCTTCCGGATTCGAGTCCTGCAAAGTTGTAGAAAATTTTTAAAATTGTTAATACAAAAGTAGCAAGCAAAAGCGTTGTTTGTTAACGCCTTTTCGTTCATTCTGTTCAAAATATTTCAACTAAAACAAAACGTAACTAAAATTAATTTGATTCATAAGCTCTACTTAAACTAAATTTACTCTCCTACTTCGATTATATGAATATAAACAAGTATACGTGTTATATATATTTGTTTGTGCCGAATCTTATATACCCTTCACCAACTTACGTCTGGCGTTACATATATTTTTAAGTATCAAGTTGAACAGCTCTTTCTAAGCTATAAAACAGTTTAAGTTACAAACAAACAAAAAATATATAAAATAAACCAACGTCACTGGTTACTTTTATGTATACAAAATATTTTCATTTCCCAACCCCGCAAGGAAAATTTTAATTTGAAATGCAATGCAAATCCTCATGAGGTATAAAGTAGTTTTATGTGAACAAGAATAAAAATTTTTAAGCATTTTAGTTATTACATGTACCTCAAAATACTGAATGTGCCAAAGAAAAGCTTTTGATTTCCCATCCCTGGAAAAAAAGTCATTCTATTTAGTTTTTAATAGATAATTGAGGCTTCCGAAAGTATGAAATAGGTTCAATTTACAAACAAACAAATAAATAATTGATTTTTTGTCAAAAAATAGGTGTAAGTTTCCCAGCTCTGGGACCGTATTTCGTATTTTTCTAAATTTCAATAACACTCTATTTAAGTTAATTTCTAATCCATCGGTCCAAGAACGAAATCTCTAGCTCTTTTCGGGGGGCTTGGGAAACCCGATTTAACGTACAGACATACGGGCAGACAGATGGCCATCGCTTAAACATCATCGCTATTCATAAGGATTCGGAATATATGTATATACTTTATGGGGTCCCATATTAATATCGAAGAAATTGCACGCCGAATGACAAACCTAAATATACCGTTTCACTTTTTTGTGAAGTTTATGTTTTTCCGACTTCGAACCAAAAAAGTTCGAAATTGAAAAATACCGAAAATTGGTGGAATAAGTGACATAAAAGTGAAAATGGGCATTTTTCAAAAATTATTTTTATATATCTCAAAACACGTGTGTACAAATTTGAGAATGCATTAAAACTTGAGATGAGTGCTCAAACAGTTTTCATCAATTCTTTTGAAAAATAAATTTTATTGAAAAGTCGTCGAAAATGCAATAAATCTTACGATATTATTCTATTTTATGTCAACTGGATGACAAGAAATTTGATTAAAATTTTAACAGTTTCTCTTCTATGAAATTTAAATCCATTTTATTTAATATCTTTTCTACGTGAAAAACGTGTTAATGAAAAATTAATCAGAATATTGAAACCATTCGAACTCAAGTTGGAAAAAAATATTTGTCGGTTCCATTTTATGGCCGCTGGAAAAATTAAAAACTCGAATTCTAAGCTGAAGATAACCGACTGTAATTGAAAAACATCTGTCATGTTTTTCCCAGTGCGTCGAAGCCATTTTGAAGTTAGTCCTCCTTGTTCAAGAAATGGCGACCCTACTTACGGATGAGAGATCGATGGCCTACTCTGTTGACACTCTCGATTATTAACGTAACGTGGGACGTATCTCTATTTTATTTGTGTTAGAATGAGACGTGTTCTAACGAAATCGTGGAACTCGTTCCCGAAACTTTTTATTTTCAGTACAACATTACGAATTCCAGAGAAGGTTTATTATTTTTCCGAAAATTTCGTATGTGGTGCTGTTGGCTGACGTGGACAGCGCAGAGAATACGAAGCCGACGAACCACTGTTATATTATTCAGGTGTCGGCTTACTCCATACCACTAATCGTTGACACTAAAGAGAGCATTAGAGCCAATTCCTTCATCGGTACTGTAGCATATATTCGGTGGCGAAGTATAGAATTGAATGGACACAGCAAAGGAGGATTAACGAAGTAGATTTTAATTCCCTTAAATTAAACGTAGCTGGAAAGACTTCTGCAAGAAGTTTATTTCACCTACGAACTATTCGGCCAAAAAAACCAATTATGTGTGGCGTTTCGCTGTCAACTCGCCCACAAAAAGATGTACCCTATCTGAATAATGTGAAGTTGGCAAAAGATGTTGATTTTCTGGAACGAGATCTCTAATACCACCTGACTAGATTCCACACGTTGCGCCGATACGCTAGTGAGTCAATAGAGTTGGCTACTCTACTGTCACCAATCAACTTCTTTGCTCTCTCCTCCATCCATCCATGGTATGTATGGAAGGGAGATCAGAAGGATTGGAGTCTTCAAAACCGAGGCACTTTAAAACTTCATTTGAGACTTGAAAGACGTGGTCAGTCCGTGGAACATCCCCCTATATTTTCATCTTAATGACATTAAGAGCTTCTGATTATCCAAAACGTATACCACCCATTCAGGGAAGCCCCAACCACGACATCTACTTAATCCGAAATTACTCGCGCGGGGTGTGAATTACACCCCACGACTTATTACACTGTACAACACAGAAAAAAATTACAAGGTCCGACCTACAAATTTTGATTAAAAAAAAATAGACACGTGTATCGGCGTTTTTAAAGTTTACATCTGAATTTCATATGAGGGCGCGTTAAAGTTTCCCAGCTCTGGCACATTCTTATTGTTAATCGGCATAAGAATCCATGTGATCCTTACATTTTAGGTATAAAATGTGTTTTGCAAATTTATTTAAAATGTTATGCAAAATATTTTTGTAGAATATGTTAACCCTCCAACTCCTCAAGGTATGGGTCTTTTTTGTCCTTCTTTTAAAAAAGAGCAAATTTAATTTGATATTGCTATATTAATAATATTGCTATATTCAGTAAAAATAAAGTCACATTAATTTGATATTGTTGTACAGTGCTGTATTTGCTATATCTTTTTTTTCCAATAGGTCTTGCTCCCTGTTTTTCTAATAGCTGAATATAATGAACTATTTCATCATATGAAGGATGCCACTTCCTTATTTAGCGTGTTTTTGAGAAGAGGGAGCATGTTCAAGTTTTGCTGGGGTGTCTTTTGCACTCCGCGACTATCCGCGTTAATAGAAATAAGCAATTCTCAATTCTATTCAGCACAAATTTAGTACAACAATTATTGTGAAGGAGAATATGCCACAATTAATGAAAAACTGCTGAAGTTTAGAGACAAATGCAACTTTCGTCAATATGTGCCAAATAAACCGGCAAAATATGGCATTAAATTTTTTGCCATCTGTGATGCCAGAACATCTTATCTTGAGCCATACTTAGGAGTTCAGCCAGAAGGCCCATAAAAAAGTACACACACAGGCGAAAGCATTATTATGCGCTGATGTGAGCCACTGAAAGAGTCGGATAGGAATATTACTACTGATAATTGGTACACGAGTATTCCATTACCTGAGAGGCTATTAAAGGAAAAGCTAACTCTGGTTGGAACACTCAAAAAAAAAGTTTGAAATTCCTGATTGCCTTAACCCTTTCGCCCCTACTGGGATTATATATCCCGGTGACGTTCCTTACTTCATAACTTTTGTTTTTCTTATTATAATTTAATATGTAATAAATCCCAATAAAGCTAGAATGTTTACTTGTGATTAAATTAAAAAACAACTGTGTTAAGTTATAACGGGCATAATTTGTGTGCACTTTGTTTGCATGGAGTCACGTGTTTTTTGGCAGATTCAGTTTTTATTTTGTTAAAAACGTAGAAGTTCTTGTTGTTTTACTCACATATTTATATAAAAGCGAAAAGTAAGTAAGGGAATATTATTTTTAATATATTAAAACAAAAAAATTTTCAACCTGTGTAGTGGTAGAATGTTTTCCTTTTCATTGGGACATATTGTCCCAATAAGTTTATCAAGCGGGATCTATGATCCTAATAAGTTTATCTAGTGGGATCTATGATCCCAAAAAGGTTTACAAATAAAAACTTGATGTGTAATGTCCCACCGAAAAGCGTTATTGGGATTATATGTCCCAGGATAATGCTAAAGATATATTAATTCTAAGTGCCCCAAACGTCTAAAATTTTTGTATTCTAATTGTATTTGACTTTACAATTGAAAATATCCTATCAGGTTTCGCAAAAAAAACTCCGGGGTGAAAGGGTTAAGCTTAAGCGAAGTATTGGCACAATTTTGGTTGCTTTTAATGGTAGAAAAGATATGACGCTTACCGGTTATTGGCCTAAGAAAAACAAGAATTTCTTGGCTCTGTCAACTATGCACTATAACGATGACTCCATTACTGAAGTGCAACCAGGACATCAAAAACCAGACACTATTTTGTTCTACAACATGACAAAAGGAGGTGTAGATGTTGCAGATCAGATGTGTGGTACTTACAATGTATCCAGAATAAGTTTTCGATAACCTCTAAAAGTATTTTACCATATTATCAACACATCTGGTATTAATTCATTACTGGTCCTTGCAAGTAACATTTCCAAAAAAACTATAAGACGTTTCGAGTTTTTACAAGATATTGGATTGCTGCTAATTTGTGACCGTCAAGTGGTAAGGTCACAAATTTCATCATTTTACAAATATTTAAAGAGGGCCTTAGAAGCACCCAGCACAAGCACCCAAAATAACCCAAAAAAGAATAGATGCTGCATTTGTACCGATTCAGGAGACTTGAAAGTTAAGAGTCAATGTGATTTTTGCCAAAAATTAATGTGCAAAAGTCACATGTCTAATATATACCCAGATTGCTATTCTTGGCAATAGGGCTTAGTTTTTTCTTTTCTTTAGAATATATTTTGTATTTGTTAAAAATAAACAATAGTGTTATCAATAAAAAGCAAATGAATTTTTTAAGTTAAATAAAATAATTCTAATAATACGTGATTTATGTGCTTCTTTTCTGACCTTTTCTTCTCTACAAATTTTTAAATAAAACTGTTGTGTATAACTTAGAAAATGCTTTAAGTGTAGAGTTTAAGCCTTTTTTCGACGAACGTTTTTGTTTTGAACCTCTATTTGCTTACAATTATAGAAAAATAAGCAGATTACTCTGTGGGGTGTAAAAAACACCCCGCGAGTAACGACGTACAAAAACAAGTGCGCGCGTAAGGGCGGGTTAATGTATGTGTAGGAGTCATACCCACAAGTGCCGCATTTAGTTAAATAATTTATTTTCCACCACGAACAATTAGGAAATGTTCAAAGCGGATGTCGTGCCAAAATACTACTCCCTTTCTTCTCCCAACTACCTTTTACCAACTGCAGGCATTCTAGATAATTTCTTTTTTGTTACGACACCATGCACTGGATATCTAGTGATCATTCCTCGAATACCGATCCTACCAAAAATAAAAACATTTAATAAAACAACATCCTCTATTTTCTATAAATCCAGCACAATGCTTTGCAATTGTGGGAACTATCGACTGAGTGCCAGCCATAAAAGAAGAGAAAAATTGGGCCTTAGAATAGCACAGGAATCATAACCTGACCTCCAAACGATAAAAACATAAACAAATTGTACAGTGAAGTTTTTCATATGAGAAGGTTATGAGCATGATGAATTTTTTGTGAACTAGGTCGTTGATATTTAGCATAACTGTAACACAATAATGGGGAATCCCCAAACAATCTTTGCCTGAAACTTTTTCATTTCAGAAAACTGTAGCAACGACTGTAGATTTTCAATACTTCCCCCATATTCATTATTAATGAAATCTATTTGAAATCTTTTTGAGAAAATTTCGTTTGAAACATTTTCAATAAAATACATTTCAAACTCATTTCAGACTTTATGAATATGGGTATAGCCTTTGACTCTAGCGTCCTACACTCACCTGATGTCCATGATATAGTGTACCACTACTGCCAACAATTGCCGTCGATGCTGTGGACGATGAGCCTGTTGTGTGCGTAGAAGGTGCTGGACTTGGCACCCGGTCACTGGATGTCGCCGAAGAGCCGCCAGTCAAAGATGATATACCGCTTACATTGCTAGCCATTGCATTGGCTTCAGTCTCTTCATCGCTTGAACTTAAATTTAAATCTAATTGAATATCACTACTGTTGCCAGCTGTTGTCGCCGCCGCTGCTGCTGCCGCCACCCCTGAGCCCATTTCTCCTGTAGACTTTACACCACTCTGCATCTTATCACTTCTCTTCTTTTCTGGCGTACCAATAACAGAATTGGGTGTAGAGTAGTTGGGTGAAATGCTTTTACGATAATCTAACAACTGTTGAGTATAACTATTTGGGGGTAAAGAAGAACGCTGCTGCTGTTGTACTGACGACAACGATAGGGAGTGCTCTTCAGTGGAGGAGTTTGATTTAATGGAAGCCTTATGAGCATTATAAGCAGGTACAGAAGCAACGCAGAGTATACGAGCATTACACACACCATTACAACTGGTTACATTCGGTTCGGGATGTAGAGACATGATACACACTTGACCTACGAAACCGTCACTATTGCAAACCCAAACATCACGTTTTTCACTTAAGGTGGCAGCGGCACAAGTGAACTGGAGACCAGCTCTAGTTTTACGTATGGGTATGGAGGTGAGAAACTCCGGTATGGGATACTTTTCCAATGTGGCGGCTAGAGGCGAAATAAAACGAAATAAAAATGTTAATATTTTACTGAATAATAAAATCATAATTTGAAGGAAACTGAAGTATAGCAAATAAAAACTCCTTCTACGACCCACCTAATTTTTGTTTGGCTTCATTAAATGTCTCCTCCCACTGTGTTCTCTTTTCAGACTTGCTAAAAACAATGGATAATTTTTGGGTACCATTTCTGCAAATAAAGAGAATATATTTCAAGTCTTGCCTCTTATAAATTTAGTTTCAAAGCTTCAGCTCACGGTAAGTTTAGAGCCAGTTCGAGCATATTCAATTGAGCATCATTCGTTTGTCTCTCCGACAATTGTCGCTGTACATCGCGGTGTAGTTCTCTGATAGCGTCTTCCAAATACTGATGAGGACATTTAAGTGTTGCTGTTATGTCAGAGACTTGTTGCAATTTGTTGCAATCTTCGGCCAAGTGCTCGATTTCAGTCATTATGCGTTTCAAGTTTTCATCTTTTGCTGAAACAAAAAGCTCTTTCAAAATGTTATAAGAGTAGAAAATGTTCAACCAACTTTTAACGATTTCCAAACAATCCAGAGAAAGTTTTGTAAGAAACTTGTATTTGTTTGTATCCAATGTGGAGGCCACCGTACCCGGGCAAGTGGTTCTGTAAAAGTTGTAGAAATCAAAATGCTGTTCTATCAGAAAGCTTTTACAGTTCCCTAATTTACTCACGTATTGGGTTTTCGTATGGTGCCGCTACGTTTCTTGATGCTCGTCAACACTAACAGGTCGTTGAAGAGAAAGAAACCTCTTTCCTTTCTGGCCCCCTGGCCAGAAGGCATTGTTACCAAATCAAATAATAAAAACTGTCGATCTGGCGTTATGAGATCGGTAATGCCTTCAATTACTCCCTCCAGTTCTCTCAGTGTTGCTTCCCTTTGGCCATTTTCCAAAATTTCACGCTCTTTGCAATTGATGTGCACTAATATGTCGTGCACGAGCTTTAAAACATCTTGCAGATGCTTCTGATCCGGATGATCGTGATCGGTGTGTTTAATAAGTCTTTGAAAAAGTAGTTCATAGCTGGAAGAGAAATGAGAGATTTTAGAAATCATGGATATTTTTTTTTTTTATTTTTTTATTGCAAGATTCGGTAGATAACACTATGCGACAAATGAAGACCTTTTGAAAAGTGCAAGATCGTGACTTTATGGCTGCATTTTTATCGAACATAGTTAAGCGATATTTTTAAGTGCTGATTAGCTATTTGGCAAAAACTTTTATGCTTTCTTTAAGGCATCATGCTAATATTGGGTAGCTTTGGGGGCCCATAAAATGAAAACTGTTACCAAATTGGCCAAACTGAGTATAGAGTTTTACTACATTTTGATAGTAGAATCGAACCCATGTAGTCACGATCTTGCACTTTTTTCACTGTTGCGTAGTGTAATACACCAGAGAAGGGGAAACTCTCTAAAGCTATTTTTGTTGTTCCCGTTGAATGCTTGTGTTAACTAACAAATCTTGAATGTCTTTAGGAAGGAGTGTAGGTGCTTTAAAACTATTTCTGCTTTTTCTCTCACAGACACTACAACTGCGCGAGTAGCTACTGCAATTATGGGCTTCAGAGTATTGGAGAACCATCTGACGTCGTCAGTAATTCTGGTATGCAGAACGTATTTGCAAATATACATTTTACCTCAATTATTACTTAAATAAGTGCTTGCGACTCACCGAAGCTGAGCCTTTTTTCCAAGGCAAGTGAAATCAATCGAATATTACCTATCCGGGCTAAAATTACCACATTAAATATCGTCCGAAATTTCAATACAATTCAATTGGAAATTTCGATCGGTATTGTAGCACTCGATATCGTTCGAAACTGCAATTTTTCACTGGTCTTTTTCACTTTTTCCAAGGGCCAAATATTTTTAACTCAAAAAGTCATGGTAAATATTCCAAAGCACAAGGGAAAGTTATCATAAATTTTATATATTCAACTTAAAGCAGAACAGCGGTTTTCGAAAGCCTCTACAGTTTCATTATCAGTACTCGTGTGTATATTTGTTTATAGTTACTTGTTGGGGGGCGTAGTTGAATTCGATTACAGTTTTTATTTGTTCCTATTTCATTTTTCAAAAAGCGTACAAGAACTGTTTCAAACCGATCGTAGCACACGTCTCATTAACTCCCTGTGTTGTCCTTTGCTTATTTTCCTTCATGTCCTATTTTTATGACATTTTTGTTCCATGTTTCTTGAGTCAAAGTCTTTGTTACTTATCAGGCTAATATTAATTAGGTTGTGGTACACCACTTTTATTTACAAATAGACCACGTATGTTTTTGTGTCACACTTTTAAGAAACTAAACGTTTATCAATATTGACTGAGCTTTTATGGTTTGAAAGTTATTTTTGTGAAGAGTTGCAATACATTAAAATAATTTTTTAAACACTTGGCGTAATGAATTATAAACACCAGCTCAATTCGTTTGAAAAGCAGCAACAAAATTTGGCATTTATATATAATTTTCTACGTCTGTTGGAAAATGTGTTCTTCTTTTTGTGCTTTTAAATTTGTTAACTCCGATTTTATAATGGACAATAAATTTATTGTCTTTCCAATAATATCACTCAAAGCCGTTCTGTTAATAAAATACTCCCAAACAGAAACAAAATTTTAGAAATTGTTTTTTTAATACACTTTTTCGACAGAACGATATCCAGTTGCATCGTTGGTCAGGTAGTTAAAATTTAAATACATTAACCGGTTTATATGGCAAGTTCCAGGCCTTTTACGATTAATTCCTTATTGATCTTTGATGAAATAGTGGAAAGAGCTCCTACTTAGCTCAGTTACTGTCCTCAATGATGAACATTTTTTTTAAACTCCACACTAGGAAAATTTTAAATGCTTAAAAGCTTCAAGTTATTGGTTTTACCCTGTTTAAAAAAAAATTCTCGTTTTCATCAGATCCCCACGTTTTAATATACTTGTGAAAACCCGTTCCTCTACCTGTATGTATGTGAATGTGAGTCTAAATATATTACCTGCTTTTATCTTTTAAACGGCTGAACCAAATCCTTAATTTTGCTTTCCTGTTAACTTGTACCAATTCGAATCAATAAATTTTGAGATGACTCAAGAAAAAATGAATTCATCAGATTGATTTTTAGAATAACTTTTAAAAGGCTTCTATAATGGGTTACATAAACTAACCAGAGTCAGAGTTGTCGCATTCATTATCGATCGAAATTTCAGTGCAACTTATATGCGATTTTTTACCGATATTGAGTACTGAGATTTGCACGTAAATCTAAATATGTAAAAGCCATGTTGATCATCGCAAACCTGGTCAAAATGGGTTCATCCGTTCGTGAGATATCGTGAATAGGAGAATTAAAACAAACTGTATTTCTTTGAAAAACACCGAACAGTTAGTGTTTCCAATCTTTTATAGTAATCAAAAGAGAAACGTTCCACAGCTTCGTTTTATTGTGGACTTGAGAAGATGCGATCTAGCAAATCTAAAGATATCTCAACAAATTCAGAAAAAAACACTTTTGTTTAGAATAGCTTTTAAACGGCTTTATCAATTGATTCCACAAACTTTTGAACTCCACGTCGATCACTGTAGACCGGGTAAAAATTGGTATTTTTGAAAAACTACGAAATTATATGTATATCTAATCACTTTGTGTTCTCAGTTATTTTACAGTAACTGGTTGATTTCAAACTCAAAATAATTTTGTTTCACCCCGAAGAGTTCAAAAGCAGAGAAAAGTACAACAATCAGGTTACGACAGCTTTGCGGTTAAAATTAGTGGGAAGTTACAGGGTCGTAACGGTTACAGAGTTAACCGTGTTCTTTATAAGAAGATGAAAATATACCAGCCTTGGAAATAAAAAGATGTATTTTTGAAATGAATTCAAATTAGGGAGAGCCTGATTCTATAAAAGCTCACTATGGAGAAGATTTAATTTATTTGGCTGCTTTATAGTTCAAGTAACAAGAAAGAAATGTTAGTGTGCGCCAGTTTTGTATGAAAACTTAAAAATTTTAATGAAAACATTCTATTGAAATGTTATTAAATTGTGCCACCTACTTGGGAAACTTCTGCACTGGTTTTATTAACAAATAATCCAACGTTAACTTTCCTTTGTGCTCTCGCGCCGTAGATTCTAAGAATTTCGCAAATGCCGGCCTTTGATGTTTGGAATTTCTTATGGCATTTTTCGCACGACTGCAGTTATTCACAAATGAAGTGTAGACCTCCAGCACTTCAAGTTTGGAAAACTGCAAATAAATAAATGCACGTCATAAAACATACGCAGCAGTAAATAAAATGTCTTACCGTATCCATAAATGCATCTCCCACTTTCTGCTGAGTATCCCAATTGTCCAAACGATTACGCAGCTCTGCTAAGAATTTCTCATGAATTTCCAATATATCGGGCACCATAAAGAATATTTCGTCTACAGTACGTGGCTCCACAATGCCGATATATTCAGATGATTTTAGGACTCTAAAATAACGATTGACCATAGTTTGGAGCGACTCCACATACGACTGTTCATTGCGAAATATCTCCTGAACTATGTGGGTGCGAGTATCCTGCCAAGTAGACAAAGAAAAGGATATAGTTAACAAACAGTCTTAATCGAAATTTGTTAAAAGTATTTATTGCAAATCGTAATCGCTCTAACGCTTATGGCTTTCCCTTTCCACTTACGCCTTCATAACCTTTTATATTCCATTTATGTGCGCCACCTCCACCGCCCATGCAATCCATTAGCATTCGCCTCTCGGAATCATCTTCAGAGTCCGAACATGTTATCGAAGTCATTTTCTTTAACCTTTCGCACTTATCATTTTGATATGCTCCCGCTTTGCTTAATTTATTAGTCACTGTTGTGATGGCCTGATTGGCTATCACTGACATAGATTGCGACGAACTAGATGTACTGGATGATGTGTTAATGGGTGCTGTGGTGGTCTGTTGCAAATCGTGCAAACTTAAGCGCAAATTTTCACGATTGTGTGTCATAATTTCTGTTGTTTTTTTTTACTTTTTAATTTCAATTAAAACCAATTTTATTGTAAGTGATTTTGATAATGTTGTAGTTATCCTTTTTCAGTTAGAAAAAGGCTTTCAGTTCTGTGGTTCAGTTGTGTGTTTTATATTTAAGTTTAATGATTGATTGTTAAATTTCCTTGATTATTTTAATAAATTTCTACTCTTTATGGTTATTTTATTTAATTTACAATTAATTTAACAGCATTGTTTCTTTGATGAGCTCTTTTTGGTCGAGAGAGTTGATTAGAAATTTAATCGGAAATTTGGAAATGGATAAGAATCATGAAAAGTAAAGGAATTTATTGGTAAAGAAACAAAAAAAGATAGAAAAATAAAAAGGAAATAAAAAATCAATTTTATTTCCAGTCGTTATTTTCTTCACATTAAAAAAAACTGCTATTGGACTCATCTAAACTTAAACTTTATTGCTTGACATAAAACAATTATAATAAACATTTTTGATATGATTCCTTTTATAATTAAATTACGAAAGCTTTAAACAAAAACAACCTCAATTAAAACAACTCCGCCATATTTGTGTGAAATAACTGAATTAAAATTAAAAACATCTGCTCTTTTCTAAATAAACAGAAAAATGAAAATATTTACAAGGATCAAAAACCTTGACTTTCAAATACACATAAACAAAAACTGTATCCATTCAAATACAGAGAAAAATATCACACACCCACATACACGCACCAATATATTGGTGTACTTGTATGTACTTCATTACGACAATACCTCTCGCATTGTGACAAAACAGAAATTCAACAAAACGACAAGAGAAGAAAACACGTAAATCACAATCAGTATGAATGGCAAAACAAAAAAAAGACATTTTCATGTCCATGAAAATAAGAACAAAAAAACAACAAAACGAAAAAATATGTCAAAAACAAAATAACATTCACTGCCTTCTAGTACAAAACGAAAGTGAATATCGTCAGTAGAAGCAGCAGCAGCAGCATAGTTGCCAGCAACAATAACAAGGACCTCAGTGACTGTATGTACCAAAGTTAAGCATGTGCATGCATGACTCTGGCAAAATCAAACAAGTTTTACTTGAGAATATATGAGGAGTAGAACGAAAAGTTCATAGCAAATTAATAACACATTTAATTATTTCAATTAAAAGTTGAATAGAGTTACTTCTTAAGGCTACGCTTAACATGGTTTTTATTATTGAATTGTTTACTGAAAATACACAATTAAAACTGTTTTATTCGTTAGAGCTCCTGCACTGGAATTCTTCTAAGCGCTCATTGATAGAAATTATTTCTATTTCAAAGCAGAATATTTTACCTTTTTTGTACTAACGTAAAGGTTTAGCCTAAAAACCATTCTTTTAAACAATTTTTTTCTTAAATCCTGCTAAGAAAATAATAAATTTTCAAACATCAGGAAAAACTACCGAGTCCTTGTCACTTCTTGAAATTTTTGGTCCCTAAGAAGCGTTCCTGGCTAGTTTTGATAAGATTTCACTACGTGTATACGTATGAATAACTGCGTGTGTGCTTATGTGGACGAAAGCATGTGATCTGTAAAATATATAAATGGCTGAGCCGAATAAAGCCAAAATGTACTTAAGATTGGTGTGCCTGGACATAGAGTTCCGATTCGAAATGGTAAATTTCACGATATCCCAAAAAAAAATAATAGAAGGATTTTGCAAAGTGTTTGTTTTAGGCTAACTATTAAACAGCCTCTGCGATCAATCCGACAAGCTAATCAGCTCTCTTAAAAACCACGCAAACCACATCAAAATCGTTGATCTTTTAGTTTTTTGGAAAATTCCAAATATCCGTTCAGTTAGTGTTCTCGATTCTTTCACAGTAATCGAAATAAAAGCTTTTATCAATTTAGATTTCGTGTGAATTCCAACCGATTTTCTTGTGATATTTGAAAGCTATATGAATCACCGCTTATCACGTTGATTTGAAAATTAAAATAATAGCGTTTTAGCTCGAAATGCTCAAAAGCATAGAATTGCATAAAAACCAGGTTACGATAATTTTTGCGGTCAATATCAGTGGGAAGTTCCAGAGATGGCCTTTAGAGTCAACGGTTTTCGAAATTCTTGCACATACAACAAAATTATTATGTATATCGTTTGGGAATAAAAATTCTAAACGCAAAATTCATTTAATTTTAAACTCGAAATCCAAAAGGTATTTTTTATTTTGATGATGTCCACCGTGAAGCGAAATTTTTTTGCTTAGAAATATTAAAATATAGAAATCTTGTCTTGAAGTTTTTTGAAGTCATTAGGTTTGTTTGAGTAACCAGTTGCGATAGCAAGCTTTTGCAATTCAGAAAAAGCTTCTTCAGAAGACATAAAGCGATAAATTATCTCGGAATGAAAAAAATTATTTTAATTTCTGAATCGAAATCAAAAACTTTACTTATGTGGGGATAACAACCATAAAAACAATGAAATAAAAAATAGTTGGGGTTGAGAAAATCGGACACATTCCGAAGAAGTTTTAAAGTTTTTTGTATTAATATTTTCTATTGGATATTTCGCTAACCATCGCATAGCTTCTTCAGGATATTATTTGTAATTACAAGTAATTTATGGGAGAAGCTTATCGCAGGTTTTTGAATTATCGAACATAGAACACTAATATAAAAAAACTCAAACTCAAACATATTTATTAATTATTACAAGCGAAGAGGTTAAAAAATTATATACAAGAATCATTCTGAAGAGGTTAAAACTAGATCGCTGGATATTTATTTTCATATTCAAAGCGCCTGTGAAAAATTTTCATAACTGGCCTGCATATTTTTTTATAAATTGAGTTTCATAAAGAAAAATATAATACTCGCGAAAACAATATATGAGTTGGAATATTATGATGATTTAAAAGTAGAGAAAAACTAGTTTCCGAAAATTGACTTAAAATATTTTAAATGAGTAACAACGAAAAGTTTAGTTACAACCATTTTTGTGCTAAAGTCATAAAAAAACTCTTTTTATATGAATAGAAGTGTTAAAAGTATTCTTTGAATCGGGGAAAACTATTATATTGAAATATATTAAGAGATTTGATTATTTCATATTTAGTTTCTCCACTAAAATTGTACAACATATCAGCTTTAATATGATAAAAAACAAACTTTCCAAATTTATACTTAAGTGTGTATCAAGTTATGACATGATACTAAATCTTGAGCGAATGGAAACTCCAGCGTATTTATACTGAAATATAATAGAACAACATATTTACATTGAATATAAAATTATCATTTTATCATTATCATTAAATATAAAATTATTAAACTCGTGTTTATTTACTTCTTGATAATTATAACGTACTTATAAGAAATATTTTTCATATATTATGATTTGAATCAATTTTCCATACACTTTACCAAGTACTACTCTTAATTACCTTTCCAATGATATATAACATTCCATAGTTTGTACATTTTAAGACCAGTTAATAGACTCTTTATTAAACACCATTTGGAACTCTCGTTTTTGCACTCTCGTATTACACTGCCTCCTACGCACTTCTCAACATTTCTTGAGACCTCTTTGAAAAGTGCATGACTTTTGTTCGTTAATATTCATACTGCGCAGAATCTAACGTGTTGCACTATTGTGCCGCACTTCTGGCTACTTCACAAGCTCTATTTTGCTAATATTCGTGCGGTTAACGTTTTTTAATCTTAAGTAGACTTTTGCTTGCAGGAAGGAGAAATTGCGAAAGAATGATAATTATGCCCCCAATTTAGAATATGATAGTTGATCTAATACAGTGTTTCCGTTTTGCTTATTTTCCACCCAAATCCTTTGGTAAGTGTATTTGAATTTAGTGACCCAGTGTTACCGTTTTGGTTATTAAAAAAAAACCCGGAAGTATTAGTAATTGAATTTGTTGTCAAAATATGTTTATTGCTGGAGTGAAGAATACTTTAACTAATCCAATGTTGCCGTTTTGGTTTTTTTCAAACCCAATCCGTTGGAAAGCTTAACTGCATTTATTATCACGTAATTTTGTCAAAGGCATAGAATACCACAGAAGCCAGGTTGTGAAAGCTTTTCGGTAGAAATACGCCTTTAGTGCAGATTTGACGAATAACAACTAAATTTGTCTAGAACTACTGCTGGAAAGGGTATAGGAATACCGAAGGAAATGTGTCAAGTCAAGCACCATAAGAATAAGTAAAGAAAAGATCTTTTCGATATACACTTTTTTTATATATCCGTTACTAGTTATTTAATGAACATTAATTTTTTCAATTACAATTATAAATGACTATTTATAATCACAATTATAAGACGGCATATTTGCGGTGAGGAATAAAATTAGCTGATGGACTGACGGATTGTGTAGAATTAGACTGTCATTCTTTGACATTTATTTAGTAAAAAGTTGGGAAACTTTAATTATGGAACATTTTACTACTGAACAAAGAACCTTATTGTGAAAACTTATTATCATAACGTCATCAGGCTAATTATGAGACCGCTGTGCGTAATGAAATTCAGGAAATTCAGGGCCCACGGTACTGTTGCTAGTATTTGATCAAAATAGTACTTTCGAATTACTTGTGATGATGCAAACAGTAAAATGTTAAGAAAGAAAAAGGGAATGTAACGCAAAGATACTTTGCGCAACATTTTGCATAAATATCTTCATCTTTACTCTTATAAAGTTCGACTTGTTCGGTTCAAAACCAGCTGATCGAAATTTTCATCGAACCTTTGCGAATTGGCTGACTAAAAAACTAAACGAAAACAAGTTCTTTTTAGAAACTCATCTTTGGGAATAGGACCCATTTTTAATTGGGCGGTTGTGTTAACAAACAAAATTCGGCATGTAACCAAAATTCACAAACAGTCCTCAAAAAATCATTAAATTGAAAGAAAGAGACTGTGGTCAGGCTGCATCACCGAGCCGTATTGTTGCGAAAATGAGCACGTAGTTCATATACGCAATCAAACCATGATTACCGATAAGTAATTCCTCGATTTGGCAATGCCAATTGGATGCCTCGTTCTTGTAATTGTACGCCGCTAGATTATTTTCTCTGAAGGTCATTTGAAAGACCAACTTTACGTGGAAAAACTCCAAACAGTTGGCACTCTGAAACGTTGCATTTATGCGAAAATTGGCTCAAAATCGTATGAAAAGAGTGGAAGTCTGCCGTCGCCCTGGAGGTAGACTTTTACCCGATGTTATATTCCAACAAAAACTTCCATATTTCTAACACACATCGGTATCCATAAACGGATTTTGTCAAAAGAAATATATGTTAATTTTTATAAGCCAATTTAATTCCTAAGTTCAAATTTGCCTGCTATTTATTAAACATCGCTATTAAGGATAGTCGATATCTAATAATCACCTAAGAAGAAGAAAATTAGCACGAGATAAAAGGCTTTAAAAACAGGTAAAATTTACAACGGCAACACTGATTGCAG
Organism: Linnaemya vulpina; assembly: GCA_963675445.1. Taxonomy (NCBI): domain Eukaryota; kingdom Metazoa; phylum Arthropoda; class Insecta; order Diptera; family Tachinidae; genus Linnaemya; species Linnaemya vulpina. Next base: position 87,647,923 of record OY776277.1, on the reverse strand, counting down.
TATGCTTACGTAGCAGTTTTTCCTTTTAAATGTTAAGGTTCTCCAAAGGATATCATGTTATTAAAAATATCCGTTGCTATTTTGGAATGCGCAGATTCATTTTTTTAATTTTGTTATTGTTTTTAAAAATTTAGGCATAAATAAGAGCAACACATACCAAATTATTTGTATAACTAGATTAAAGGCCTCGATCTTACTTCACTCACGTGTTTAATTTCCTTCAATTCATCATTTATATTTATCCATTAAATATTTTTAAAAACACTTTTAATTCTGACCTCGAAAAAAGAAAAGCCAAACAAATAAATGCCTGCATATGGATTTTGAGAAAATATTTATATTAAAGAAAACAATAAACAAGTGAAATATACAAGTACACACACACACACACACATCCACACATCCATTTGTACATTATTCAAGAATATAATATATACAAATCAAGCTTCACATACAGTTACATTCACACACACACACACACACACACATGCATATAAAATATCTAGACTTATTACATTTCCAGCAGCTACAATAACAGCAGCATGGCAATAGCAACAACAAGAAACCCACTTGTTGATGTTGTTTTGACTTCAAAAACATTCACAAGGACCGCCAACCTAAACAGTCAACTTTTTGCAACAACACACAACAACAACAAAATAAAAGCAACCTCCATCCTCAGCCACAAAACCCTCGGCATACATACAAACCAAATGCAACAGGCAAACAATCCCAAAATACTTCGTTGTACTCGCTTTTACGCCCATCTCGAATAGAACTCTTGCACATGAGTATCACAAAATTTTATTCGCACACGAAAATGCTTGTGTGATTGCAACTGTGACAAGTTTGATCGGAATTCGTAGTCGAACTCGATCAGATAATGTACCGACATACACAGAGTCTCCAATCTCTAGAAATCCACAAGTTCTCATTAATTTGTATGTCCTACAGTTGATATGCAACCCGTAAGATATATATATATATATATATATATATATATATATATAAATTTCATAGATCCTTATGAATAGGTAGATCCACTAAGCGATATCCAATCTGTCCGTAAGTCCAATCAGTTCTCAGTAGCCCCCAGATATACCAGGAGTTTAGTTCTTAGATTCATGTATTAGAAATAGTCTTAAATCGATTTCCTTCGAAAAACGGCAAAATTCAATATGCTGTTCCAGAGCTGGAAAACTCAAACTTGTTTTTGGTGTATCAAAAACAATTTTTTGTTTTGTTGCCCACTAAACCTATTTTATACATCAGGAGGGATTATATTGACACATTAAATAACCAACTGAAACAATTTTTTTTCTATATAAATTGAAATTATTTGTTATTTTTTGAAAGAAAACCATTGGTATGAGATATCATATGAGCCAAATAGACAACTTCAGAACTGAAGGGTTTTTCTTATATTTACTAACTAAATAAATTTCATTATTTTCCTTGGTAACCAAACATATTTTATATGTATTTAAAAAAGAATAGAATAACTATTGTAAACGAGAAATATGATTCCGGGATTGAAAAATGCGACATATTTTTTTCGATATTAAAGTATAACAGAATAAAATTGTATATTTACTCAACCCATATTTTAATTTAAAAAATATTTTTACTTGAAAGCTTTTCTTTTCTAGCTTTCCGCTTAAAATATTGGCAGTTTTCTAAAATCGGAAAGTTATTGGTTTTACCCTGTTGTGAACAAAATCGAGCTCTCATCAGATCTTGATATGTAGAGTACAAAAAAAGCGATCCTGATTAATTTTGAGATGGTGTCAGTATGTCTGTGTATATGTGTTAGTATATATGTGTGCATATGTAAGCTTATGAACCACTTATAACTTTAAACAGCTTAGCCGAATCGCCTCAAAACAGGTCGTGTTCCAAGGATCTAACAAATATTTTTCAGTTATTTTTTGTAAAATAATTTTTGAATGGCTCTACCGACCTCTTCCACAAGTTAATCAATCTAAAACATAGAAAAGCACAAAACATCCAGAATACGATATATTTTTTTTCAAATATTTTTTAGATTTATCAAACATTAATATGAAAAGTAGTTTAACCATAAAACCAAACACTTCGGTATTCAATTAAAAAATACCCTCGTGAAGGGTTTATGTAATTCGGTAAAACCGAATACACCCTTTCCTTTGTAAAGTACATTATTTTAAATTATATACCAGTAGATTCTTAGAGATGAAATACATTCTGCTTTTGAGTCCTACTTTTGGCCGACCGGTATAAATTCAGAAGTCTTAATTATATAGAAATAAATATTTCTAGAAAATAGTATCAGAGATTATCGAAATATATTTTTTCCCCCATATTCAGTATTTTGTGGTATATGTAATAACTAAAATGTTTAAAAATTTTAAGTTTTTCTTAAAAATAAGATTTGCATTGATGAATAATTTTTTAAATTAAAATTTTTCTTACAAGGCTGAGAAGCTTAAATTTTTTTATTTATTAAAGTAACCAAAAACAACTAACAAGTGTTTTTTGCTAACTGGAACTATTTATAATATAGGAAAAAAAATTTGGTATAAACATTAAAAAAAAGCAAAATATCGAATTCAGGGTTGGACAAGTACAGTATTTTATAGTACATGAAAGTGACCAATATGTTAAAAAAATTTAAGTTTTACTTAAATAAAACTATTTCATGCCTCATTAAGAGTTGCCTTGCTAAAAAAATAAAGTTTTTGCTTCCAGGGACGGAAAATTTTAGTTTATTTTTATATATTAAAGTAGCCAAACGTCGTTATTTTACTAATTAAAACTATTAAAATACCGTTTTCAGATTTGGGCAACTGACTTTTTTTTAGCCATAAAAGTAACCAAAAGGCAACTGCTGGTTCAAGGCAAAGAGAGAACCCTCCTCTGATGAAACGAAAATTTTTCTGATATTTCTTTAGTTACTTAAAGTTGAGAAGTTTTGATAATTGAAATCATATTGTAAATATTTCAGTGTAACCTGCAAGTTTTGTTCTCGCTGAGCAAGAAATTATAAAACCATTCAACGATTATAAAAGTACGTACACACTAGTCAAATATTTGCTCAAAATAGCTTAGCTGCTATACAATATTTTGTTGGTTCAGACAAGAGCTCTTGGCTCTCAAGAAAACAACAAATTTACTCCTGCTGGAAAATTCAAAAAGTATTTTGAAGCTGTAAATATGCAAGTCCTCAGTATTGCAAAAATATATCAATATTTTTTTAACTCTACAGCCCATTTTTTAACTTAAAATATATTTAATATGTAAATTTTTTTTTTAATTTTTATGCATGTATTAGTAAATGAAGCTAAATGAATGATGACATTAACGACCCACTTACACTTGAGTAATCAATACCAGCAACAATATGGTTAAATAGCAGAGTACTAAAAATAACTATTTAGTGCAAGAATATAAAAAAAATAAATAAATGATAATATGATAAAAATTTATAGTATTTAGAATTAAAGCCCCATTTCTGAAAAACAATTCAGTTTTAAATTTTAGTCAAATATTCAAAATATATAAGTAAATTTTTTGTGAAACAATTACAGGGAAACCCGGGGACTTAATAAAAGTTTGTTACCATCGGTTCGATACAGTTCTCGTATACTTTTTCATAATAACATTTTGTACAAATATAAATTTGTATCTACTGTTAATTAGCCACCTACCAAGTGGTAATAAATAAAACTCCACACGGGTACTGATGAGGAAAGTGTAGCGGCTTTCGAAAACAGCTTTTATGCTCGTTTCTACTCATCTTTATGATAATAATATAAATAGGATTATAAACTGTTTGCTTCTTATAGATTGGCCATTTCTCTGAATGAAGTGATAGAACAACTTAAAGAGTCCAACAGTAAAAAGTTTTTAGGCTGCGACAATAACGATGGCTCTGCCAAAAAAGAGCAAAATATATGTGATGTACGCATAAAACGATATATTAAGATTAAGTTGATTTTCCTCACAATGGAAATATGCAGGTATTATAATTTTGAATAAACCTAATCAGACAGATTAAAATGATACATCTCTTAGTATCATAAGCACACTGGGCGTAGTACTCGAAGTATTTGAAAACTATTTCTGAAAAGAGTACATATTGTGTTTTAAGCTTTTCACTAAAATCCTATTTCACTAGACTTCTCTAAAATACTGTATTTTAGCAGCTGCCCTCAGGAATGCGTGCTCAGTGCAAATATTTACACAATCTTGATGTCAGATGTGCCAAATAACTAAAAAGTTTCAATTACAACTTGTGCAGCAGGCACTAGACTTCGCTGAATTTCGGTTAAGCACATTGGAGATGAAAGACAATACTGACATAGGAAAAGTACTACATTTGGCTGCACCCTTCACAGCCGCGCCTGTGATTTTTATGTACCCAAAAAGTTGCAACTTTTTCATCTCTAGAATCGTGTATTCGAATTTATTTGATTTTATAGCTCCACGTTTATTCTTTTTGGAGTATAAATTATCTTTGATTAAAAACATATACAAATTAGTTTTAAATTACCAGTTCTGGAACTATATCTTTGATTATGATGAATTTCAATATCAATCTATTTGGACTACTTCCAATACATCAATAAACTAAATGAAGTTTCAATTGTTCAACCCTGCAGTCATCTTGATGATATCGTTTGATTTTTAGTTCCAATGAATTTCTTTTAAATATAAAGATAAAGAATTACTTTGGAAAACTCTTTTTTCTAAATCTTTTCGGGATATCTTAAAATCTTCTGGCTCCAATCGGCTTAAATTTAAAGTAAATCTTTAGAACGATTCAGTCGTTCAAATGTGATAACTGGGCTGCATACTTACACACGCGTACACATACAAGCACGCACCTTAACATACAGGCATAGTGAAGGGCACTCAGAACTACTTAAGGAAGCTTCTTAGGACTTCAAAACGTTCTGAAGAGAACGTGGTGAAACGGATAACTTGGCGATTTTTTAAATTTTATAATTTTCCAGCGGGAAATTAGAAAATTCAATTGTCCAACCACGTAATCGAATTTGTGTTTTTGTTTGAATTTTATTAAAACTTAAATTTTTTTTATATAAAAAAGGTTTGATGACAAAAATATTTTAGCTCTATTAAGATAGTCTTATGCGCATAACAATTCATATATTTAGGTATTTTATTTTTCCAAAATAAATGCAGAATGCCCAGCTCTGGAGCTAGCTTTTGCCTTTATTGATTTTTAATCCCCAATATGTATGATGTATAAGAAGAAAATATAAATAATTGCTTAACTGTTCTGTACCATTAAAATTACTATTACATCCAAAGGATATTAATTTTCCAGCCCTGGATAATTTTTTTTTGCTTATCTGAGTTTTAGTATCATTAACTTTTATTAAAGATTATAAAATATGTTTGATTTGCAAAAAAACATTTGGTTTTTAATAAATTGTCAATCAGGTAAGAAAAAATTAAGATTAGCCAACCCTGGATTCGAATTGTTATATAATATTTTGTTCCAATTTAAATTTTCCTGAGGTAAAAATATTTAAATTTGCTTTAATTATATAATATAATATAGAGAAAATTCGTTAAAACTTTCCACCTCTGGAACTGCATTTAAAATTTCGCCGTTTTTCATTACCAAGCTTTTTAGAAGCATTTCTTATACATGAGTCCAGGAATAAATTTTATAGCTCCTGTGAAAGTATCGGAAACCGATTTCACCTACAGAGAGACGGACATCATTTATTTGACTTCCGTGTTCATTAAGATCGATGGGGTTGCATTTCAACATTGAAGAATTTACTGATAGAATAATAATCCATTCAGTTTTTGTAAAGAGTATTAAAACCTTGTTAGAGAACGCCCAAAAGGATACAATTGAAGAATATTCTTAAAGTGAAATTAAGGATTTATTTATAAAAATTATAAAAAAATTATAAATAAAAATGGCGTGTCGTTCGGTGTATATTTATAAAAATTTCATATTTTCCCTTTTAGTTAAATTATCAGATTCGCATTTATTAAAATAGTCATACACTGAATTTTCACTTTAACAAATATATAATATTTTTCACCAGCATCAATTAAATATTCCGAAAAGTTAAAAACACTTTGACATATTAAAGCAAAATCACTGAAAATTGATGAACTCTATTAAAAAATCTCTTTCAAACTTCTTCTCGCATACAAAACTATTAAATTCAATGCTTCAGGTAATCTATTTCATAAAATATATAACTTGACATTAAATCCATCAGTCTTGGGACAAAAATAACACACACATGCCCCCACATGCTCAAACAAAAGGGAAAGAGTTCAAATGCTACGAGCACTTTCACCAGCTCGTTAGATACAAAATCGATTTGTCAGCAAAACAAACATGGCAACAGAGTAAAAAAACGCACACACACACAAGATAGACTGCTTCTGATAACTGAGACTAACATCAGAATATTTGTGGTTCAGTTGTATGAACCACAATTATTTAAGGTGGTTCGATGTGGGCAAGATATTACACCAACCCATTGCAACCACTTTTATCTTTTGCATAAAACATGCTCGAGCACATCACCATAGATTAGCAAATGAACAGCATGTGTAATTGTTTTGTTAATATGGATTGGTAAGTTGATAAAAATATCTGAGGGTGATTGTTGGCTGAGTTGAGTGTTAGATAAGAGCCACTTGAAATAAACAGATCAATAAAATCTATTTTAGAACGTTTATTTTTTTTTTTATTAAGTGGGCCATTCAAAGGGTGTGCTGTCCTGTCATATTATCATATCTTGAAAATAATATTATAATTTTTTTTTTTATAAAATCAGAGCCGAGATTTGCCGCTTAAAGTGAAGACAAAGAACAAAAATAATAGTTTATTAAACAGTCGAGCCAGGTTGATGATAAGTTTTTATATATTGACGTTATTACTAATTTGAAAATCGGCCAAAAGAGAACGTTCATCGCAATGATTTGAGGCCTTAAATTTTTAACTTCCTGCTAATGAAATTTAAAATATTTCAAAATCGGAAAGTTGCTGGTTTACCTTCCTTTTTCAAAAACCTAGTTCTCATCAAATCTCGAAGTTGTTACAAAATCTGTATGTATACATGTATAGGATATGTGTGCCCGCGTGTGTATGTGTGTGCCCGCGAGCATATGTGTATACGTAAGTATACGACCCGCTTATAACTTATTAACGGCTCAACCAAATAAAACTAAAATAGGAGGAGTTCTAAAGCGTTCGCCCAAACTTAGATTTCCTGTTAATTTAAAGCTACTGGAACTCGCAGATTTCAATATACATTTATTTTTGTCTTGTTCTAGCACTCAGGGGATGACCTCCACATTTGCAGTGGATTGTGCCAGAACTAACAAGGAGAGGAAAGGAGGGGATAGCTTGAAGAGGACAAATGAAGACGGATTCGAAGATAGAGAATGTTTTTGCTACAAATACCGACAAGGGAGGGTGCTGCACTCTGCTTTTCGACAATCGACATTGTAGAAATGAATGAGTTGGGAATCGTACTCGGGATCTACGAAATCAAACCACCTGTCCCACGATGTCACTCGATATCGTTCTTTCCAAAATAGTAAAAAAACAATTTCTAAAATTTTCAAAATTATTCAAAATGTGTTGTCGACATGATGGGACTAGCAGAAAGTCTTGTGTTCACTACTTCAGGCAACAGCACTCTCAAACACATTGAAAAACAAATTTTTTAAGTATTTATTTTTTATAATTTTTATAGGCATAATCGAAAAACTCTACCAACTAATGAGCTCTATAGATTAAAAACTAACTCTGACCACTGCAAACAGGTGAAAATCAGTTAATCAACTGATGTGACATGGTGAGCAAATATATTTAAAAAAAAATTTTTGTTTAAACATCCAAAATTTGCATAATTGATTTTAAGGTAACTACACCAATCAGCACTTTTCATATGCAGATAATTTGATTTATTAAAAAGTTATGGCAATTTAAAAATCCATATAATTGTTTTACTCGAAAGCCTTAATATCATAGAACAGCACAAGAAACGACGTTATGACAGCCGGAAAGTAACAGGAAGAACTTCTAGGCTCAACCATTTTCCACACTTTTTTTCTTACTTTGTATTACGATAACTAATTCAACAAGAACTTTTATATGTGAACAATAAAATGAACATTGACTCAATAAAATATTAACATCTGAATAGAAGATAATATCTGAGATTTAAAGAAATCCAATTTCAATAAACTGTTTAAAAGAAGTTATGTGAAAGACCAGAAGAAAGTTTTGAATCGATTTTGTAATTTTTTTTGTGAGTACAAACTCTATATATTTTAGTGTTCATAAACTCAAGGTCTTCATTGAACTTATTTTATAATTCTTCTAAAAAGCAACAGCAAAACATCCAACGTGTATAAATTTCTTGTCATGACAACAAACATTTTAACACATTCATGCGATTAAACATTAAAATTATCTCAATGTTTATGAATTCCAGTACGTCTACAACAACGTGCACAAACATTTCTGTATGCATGTACTTGTGGAATACACATGATTAATTGTTTTGTAGTTTTCTATTAATATTTATCAGTATATTGACTCCCTGTTATGATTGTCCAAATGAATATGGCATTTTTACATTAGAGCCAACATGGCAACCACTTATTTTATTTCATGGCCAAAATTAGCAAATTTAAGCCACTTAAATACAATGCTATTATATAAATGAAAATTCAGAAAACAGAAATAATTTTATTACCAGCGATGGATAATTGAATACAAATTCATAGTTCAATACAAGACTTCTCACTCTGCCATAGTGCAAGATCGTGTAAATTGTTGGCGACTTGTCTCAATGACGAAGGCGTGTAGCACTGGTCACTAAATATTACCAACAGTGATTCACATTGTCTTGTACTTAAACAACAGAAAAAAGCACCTTCCATCATCGGTAGCTGTAGCAAAAAAGTCAATGGCGAAGTATCTGTCCTCCTAACACTGTCTCCTCCTTTCTGGTTCTGCACAATACACTGAATATGTAGGGAGCCTATTATTTTCCAAAAAAAAAATTCAAAAAAGTTAATAAGTTCCCAAACCTATGATCCAGAAGTAGTGCATCTCTGAATGCTATTTACAACAGGTTGTTGTTGCAAAAAGTTCTAGTTTTTGCCTTTTTTTAAAGTATCCCAAGTCATGTCCTTGGTGTTAACTCAAACACATTTTCCATGCCATTTTTAATATATTTTAAAATGAATTAGAAAATGTTGCTTCCTACTAATTTCTTGAGGGCTCAGGGGCGCAATAGACAGTTCCGTGTCATTTGCCAACCTTAAATTTGTATTTTAAATCAGCTGCAGATTTCTGTCAAAAAGCGCCAATACAAACAAATAATTGTTAATCTATTTCATAGAAATCTTTTTTATAGGAATCTTCCATTGGTGTTCTTTAATTCAATTATATATTTATAACTAAGAAATCTTTTTATAGACAAAAATTTCATACTTGCAATAACTCAAAATAATGTCCATCTTTATGTAAGTAGGAAGTTAAGAAAAAGTAGTTCCCCCAATATGACTTCAAATTGATTCCAGTGGGTTCCTAATGAAACTCCGAGCGAAATAAGTTATTAATAATATTTTATATCAAATTACGCTTTATTACAAACGTATTTAACAAATAAAATAGCTTTTTAGGATATGAGATAAAAACAAGTAAAGTGCTATATTCGGTTGTGCCGAATCTTATATACCCTTCACCAACGTACGTCTGGCGTTACATATATTTTCAAGTAGCAATTTTGTTCTAAGTTATATATTAGTTTTAGTTAGCAAAAACGTCAGTAGCTTTTTTGGTTACTTTTATGAATAAAAAGTAAATCAATTTCCAGTAAATCGTCATGCTGTATAAAGCGGTTTCATTTAAAAAAAACTCAAAATTTTTAAACACTTTAGTTATTACATTTACTACAAAATGCTGAATGTGCAAAAAAAAAAAATAATAGTTTCTCATCCCTGGAAAAAAATTGTATTTTATAAGTTTTTAACAGACAATTGAGGCTTCCGAAAGCATGAAATCAGTTCAATTTACAAACAAACAAAAAAATAATTGGATTTTGGTATTCATTTTGTGTCCGGAAATAGTTTTAAGCTTCCCATACCTGGAACCGTATTTCAATACTACTCTATTTAAGTTCATTTCCAATCCATCAGTCCAAGAACGAAGTCTCTAGCTCTTCTGGGGGGTTGGGAAAACCGATTTCACATACAGATAGACCGACAGACAGACCGACGGACAGACGGACATCGCTCAATCGACATCTTTATTCATGAGAATCCAGAATATGTATCCCACATTTATAGCGAAGCCCCTCTTTTCTGTGAAGGGTATCAAAAATTAATCGATAATGCTTCATCCTTTTAAGGCAGATATGCAAATACTTTTGAGTGTGTTGATGTGTTCCCTAGTATTTAAAATTTCAATGATCACTCTTCTTTAATTTCATACTCATATTTTCATTCCCTTTCATCTGTTCTTCATAATTTTCAATACAGTTTTTTGCCGATTTTTAATCAATTCGATTCAATATTATAAAAAACATTTTTTTTTCACTCCCAGAATTTCACAATTGAAATAATTCCGTTCATTCATTCATACCATCAGGATGTATCTTTATATTTGCTTTTGAATAAAGAAACCAGAGAATTAGTATGAAACCATTCGAGAGAGCGATTGAGTGTGAGGGTAAGACAATCGGTGGGGAAGTATTGTGCGTTAATATTATTTTTAATGTCTTGTTTTGCTTGTTGTTGTTTCCTCATCTGCTGCTGTTTTTCGTTCGATTAAAAATTATATGGAATGTTTTGTTATTATAATTATTGATGTTGTATTTTATTTTTATTCTATGAAGTTTATTTCATGGCGTTTGTTTGTTGGCAATTATTTGTTGGCCGTTTATTTAATTAGATATTAGAAACGTGTACTGATGCAGACACGTTTTATTTAGAATAGTGTTTTTTATAGCTTATGTGATAATTTCTGTCCTAATATCTAAGTCTTTTACAACGTTCTCCAAAAAGACTGTTAAGGGGTATAATTTTCGGCGGATGTATGTAAGTGATATGAAAAAACCTTTTTATAGCGGTTATTTTCTGACTTTAAAAACGAGGAGTCCTTATTGAAACATTTAATGTTCAAGGTTAAAACAAATTACCGGATGACACTTTAAGAAGTTTTATTTAGCATCATCACAAATTGAGACCCAGTGGTCTGTAATCTAAAGACTTTCCATTGGAATTTCACAAAACTTCATTAAACAAAATGAGTATGAAAAATAAATATCCTTTTTGAAGGATATAAAGTACTCTCTTTAAGGAGGTTTTTCACATAAAAAATTAAAATACTTGAAGGACTTTTATTTTATGACGGCATAAAGAAATTCACTTTCAGAGTTTCATCGGAACTTTTCTCTGCTCTTCGAAAAACATCTCTTGTTTGTGGAGTTGAGAGCGTTTGCAAGATCAGCATATTTTCTGAAAGAGATGGTCGGTACGAATCGTTTGTTATATACAACCGCTGAAAGAAAATTTGCAGTTGTAGTGGATTTTTTTTGTGCATTTCTCACACAATTTCAACTATTTTGAATATGCAGCGTGTTTTTTTATAATGTCACAATTTTGAATAGGCATTACTGCTTTATTTGAGCACCCATTTAATAGCTGGTAGTTGATTTTTCTTTTATTTGGTCTTACATTTCATTATGATTCCACCTTCACACATGCAGATTATTGAAGTTTTTAATCAAGATAATTGTGCTATTCGAGTTTGAATATTTATTGAAAATTTTATTTACCAATGAAGCCCATTTCTGGTTGAATGTGTGCGTAATTAAGCAGATTTTTCGAATTCAGAGTGAAGAGAATCCGCAAGCTTTTATCGAAACACCACTACATACACAAAAAAATATTTTTTGGTGGGCTTTGTGCCCTGGTGTAGTCATTGACCCATATGTCTTCAAAAACAATGATGATCAGAATGTTACTGCCGATGGTGATCGAAATTTTTTCGTACCTCACTTACGTGGTATTAATCTTACTGATATGTGGTTCCAACACATATCAGTAAGGCCCAAATGGAATGTAGCGGGCGCTACACTTTTGATGAAAAAAATTATTTCAAATAATGGCCCTATCAATTAGTAGCCAAGATCGTGTGATTATGTTAACGTGATACTTGTTAACTTCAATAAACCATAAACAATTGAATACCTGGAAATCAGGATTCCATGAGTTTTCGGCGAAATACGGCCGTAAATACTAGAAAAAATTTGGAAAATATGTGTCCCAGATTGCGCTTTGCATACGCCAGCCGTGGCATCCATATGACAGAAATCATATTCAAATATCAATTACATAAAACCCATTTCATTGATGTTAAAATTATGTCTCCTTGTTTTATTATGACTAAGACTTATGTCACTCTATAACTTATACTTGGCAACACTTAAATTAATACGGATACAAACAGGCAAAAACAAGGTTGCATTTCATAGGACCAACTTAAAACCAATTCTGGCTAAAACCAGAATGAATTAAAACCATATCAGTATGAAAACACTAAAATTAATTTTGTAAACTTATTATTTTTGTCTTCAAATCAGCTTCGTTTCTTGGCCTTTTAGCTTTATAAATTATAAACAGAAATATTTTCAACTACAGTTACTGTCGTAGTCATTAAAAGTTAAGGTTTTTATTAAAGAACATCCTTAATAATGTTTCCAAAAATGAATATTAAATCCAAATATATTTTTAATAAATGCAGTAGTTAATATGCTGATATCAGAGACTTAAGGAAGTCCCATGAGTTTTAAAACCTTATATTATATGCTTCTAAGATTTAAAGACCAGCAGTGAAATAAATATGCAGCAACTGTGCCAAATTGTTCTTTTTAGTAAACATTCTTTTACAGTATAAAAGAAAATTTGATTTCATTTAAGTGCTGCTGACAGCACTCTGTTTTAAATAGTCAAGTGTTTTGGACCATTCGAAAATTATAGCCGCAACCAACTTAATATATTCTTTAACTGCACTCTTTTACAATTCTGCATGTTTTGTCTTATTTATTAATAATTCTTATAGTTTCTTCTCGCAGCGATTGTGTTGGCAACAATTTGTTTTCAAACAACAAATACTCGTGCACAGTATCCAAACAAGCATCTGCTACGAGTATATTCCAACTGTATATATTTTAGTTTCTCATATATAGTTCTTTGTATTGTTTTATTTTATTTTATTTTATATTTTGTTTGTTAAGTTTTTGTAGGAAATTAAAAATATCAAATGCGAAGAAGGTTATTCTTGTCTAGCGCTCTCCGTTCTCTTCTCCTTATTTTCCACATGCAATTTTTAGACATTTCCCTTTTGTAAGTTACGGAAATACAGGTGTCAATCTCAAAAGAGTGAAGTTCGTCTCAGTTTGCAATTTATAAAGAACTAAAACTATAGAAAGAGTACTTTATGCTGCCGTAGAAAACAATAGTTGGTTGTTCATTACAAGGTTGTTGGCAGAAGGACTTGAAATGAGTACACATACAATTGCACTTCCAGGAAGGCCATGCATTTTGCCTTCTAAATAAATAAATGCTGCTCTTAAAAGCATAATTATTTTATGTAAGAATTTTAACTTGACTAAAAGTAAAACACTTACATTTCTGGTTGGCTTTTTAATGGGGTAGCACATGATAAGACACATGCAGTGTAACATTTAGCGGTATTCCGAAAAGGAGAAACACGTAGTTTTAATAATTTTTCAACCACTACACGCTTCTCTATTTGACAAGTTGAGAAGCAAATATTTTGTTGTTTGCATTTAGACTTTCTTTCCTCTTACTTTTAATCTTTCCTTACATGAAAATCGAGAGCGTTACAATTGAAAAAAGCATTTTAAAAAAATGAACAAATTTTACACGAGCAGCAGACATTCACATCAATCAAATATTTGACGAAATAAGTGCAGTTAGCATTTTGATGTTGGTTTTTTTGCAAAAATATCTTATAGATATCTCTCTGAGGAGAGATATCTCCTCAGAGCACTTTCGATAATTAAAGACTATTTTATCGCTTATTTGATTGAGAAGGAGACGCTTATGATTCATCCATAGAACAATCATATATCATAAGGTATCATAAGGAGCAAATTGAAAGCATAATAAATCGTTTCCATTCTGTATCAATTATTAATCAGCAAATCCTATTACAAATAACTCTTTGGGATGATTCTTCTGTAGGGTACCGTTTTCTCACTACAGGAGTGTCGTTTGCGGTAAAAAAAACTAACTCCCATGAGATTATTTTACCCGTCAAACTCATTGAAAAAAAATTTTATGACACAATATTCCAGCTGGCTTTAAGCTTGTTGACAAGAGATTAATTTGTTATTGTAGAAAGCAAAATATTTCATTATCATGTATTTTAAAATACGGGGCATTGCAGTTGGACGCTTGTTCGCCCGAGTAGACAAATAAAAATGTTTTGTGAGATTTATTGTTTGTGTTCGCTTAAATAAATGTGGAAAACAGTTGAGCAAAGAGATAATCCTGAAACTTCTCACTAATTTTAAGTGACAAGCTTTCTTAACGTTGTTTGTTTTGGTGAGTACGATATCTATAGAAATTCCTATTTGAGTTGAATAATTTGGGCCAAGCTATACGCTTTAGAGCTCTTCGAGCTAAAATTAATTTTTTTTGTGTTTCCAAACTGCTATAGTTTTCGAGTCGTGCCTTAAAAAGCAGAATAGAGCATCATCTTTTGTCGTCGCTACCTACAGAAAAAAATTCGCTGCTGATATAAAAAGACAAAATAGTTACAATAAATTATCCATCTACTCATTTTATCTCTTTGTTCTCGCACAATGCACTCCAATTGTGGGGGTATTCCCCTGGGTGATGGTCTAAGGAAGAAAAAGATTCTCTTTTTCAAAAGTATTGTCAAATACCTTAACGATATAAATTAAACAGCTTCCTAAGGGATCTTCCGAAAATATTTATTTAAATTAAAAATTTTTTGGAAGCACCACGAATGTTGTCAAATATCCCAGCCGCCACTTTTTAGTGTTACATATAACAGTCCCATACAATCCTTTGTAGCCAATCTTAGGCTCTATTTCGAGTTAGCCAGGGATAATCATTAAATACTTCTTCATTAATATTTAATTTTTGTTACTTGTAGTCTCTCTTCTTTTATAGAAAATACCAAGTCGGGATAGAAATATATAAGGATATCAAATTTTAATAATAAATAAACTTGAATTAAGCGTCTTGTTTTAATTCAGAAGGATATGATAAAGATTCCAAAACACAAGGGAAAGTTAACATCGATTTTTAAATATTGAATTTAAACAGCAGAGCAGAACAGCTGTTTTCGAAAGTCGGTACACTTTCATTATCAGTATTCAAAATAAAGTTTAGTTTATTACCAATTTGGTTTTTTTTTTCATAATTGTTAATTATACAGTAACGACTGAAATTACTGTAGAAATTTTCAAATACCAACCCTTAAGCAGCCAATCAACTCGCACGTTATGTGTCTAGTAAAATTTATTTTTTACTTTGAATTAATTGTTACTAAGTACTGCCACATTATTTAAGCCATATCAACACTATTAAATATTTGTGTTGTCGTTTCAGTATGTAAATAATTTCAAGAGCACACCACTTCTTGTGCTTGCATGCGTGTGCTGAACTCTGCCTCATGTTTTAAATTATTATAAATTTGTTGTCACCTTAACTGAATTGGTCATTGCGTGCAACAGAATCAAGATTTTATTCATTTTGTCTAAGCTACGCCTCTTATGTCTGAAGCAGTGGGGGCCAGACTTTGTTGCATGCAAACTGATAGAAAGCAAAGAAAATATTAAACAAGAGCAAAAGTTTAAAATGTGCATATTTAATTAAAATAAATTGAAGTGAGAATAAGTGATACTTCCTAAAGTTTTGTTGTCTTGGCTAGGGCACCTACATATTCGATGCATTGTGCCAGAACTAGAAAGGAGGGAAGAGTGTTTGGAGGACTTCTCCAACATCTATTTAAGTAAAGGATATTTTTTTAACTAAAGTTTCATAATCAAGAATGAAAAAATGGCTCCTATATGGATCAAATCGTACTTCATTAAAATGCTTAAAAACTATTGAAATATCTAATAGAATTATTATCATTCTTCTTTTTTGTTATTTAATATTTTTAAATTTCGTTTATACTGTTTATTAAAATCTCAAAAGAAAAAATAATTACTTACTTAAATTAACTGCTCTTTCCACGATATCACTCGATATCGTTCCTTCAAGTAAATATATTTAAGACAAGTCTTGAAAATTCATGTTGCTTAGAAAGTAATTTTGCGACAGAGGGACGAGCAGGTTTCCAATGTTTTTTCTTTATTTTTTCTTTTTATATGTGTAGGATTAGCACTCAGAGGACGACCCCTGGTGAATATTTTTGCTACTGATACCTTCTGCTCCTGCCTTATGACTTTGTATAACGATGCTCTTAACACCAGATAAATATAAGTGTTAGAACCGGAATCCACCAGTAGGGCGTCTAAATTTGCGGAGATTGTTACATCTCATGTACAATATTTAGACAAACTCCCTCCCTTAGGTGATCTGGGCATATCCTTTACCACTTCCGAGTGGTAAAGAAATTGACCGCAGCAATGACATACCGTAATTGCTGCGGAACACTTATACTGGCCTTCCCAGCTACAACTTTGCACCAACTCTTTCCATCTGTAGATCTTGCATTAGCGCATAAGAATCTCTACCATCGGTAAGACATTTCCTATTGAAATTTCTCTCAGCAATATTTGAAAATAAACCAAGGACAAACCTTGAACTCATAATTATCCAACAGTCAAGGAAGTAACGCCGTTCACTCCACGAAACCAAATCGCGAGCACCATCATACTCACAAGCCTGTATTAACATGTTGGCAGGCAAATATCGTCACTCAATCCTCTTTTATAAGGCAGGAAATCTGTGTGACATACAAGTCTGCTTGGTACCAGTGTTAGATTACTAGTCAAGGCTCGCAAGCCAATCCAATGAAGGGTTTTAACGACCGAACCTTCTGCCTAATTTTATTAAACCGAATTATATAAGAAAGCCATTTTCTATTAAATTTCTAAAATACTCTACCGCTGCTCTGCTATTTAAAGTTAAAGCAGGAACATTTGAGTTTTATGAGTTACCAGCGAGAATTATTTCTGATAAAAAGTCAGTAAAGGAGCAGGCTTTTATAATTGTAAGTAATATTTTTGAACATCTAACGTTCTTATCCGATTAAAATAAGAAACTGATTAATTAAGCATCACTAGTACACCGTAAATTGACAGCAAAAGACATGGTTGTTCACGCGTGAATTTGTTTCAAGGATTATATTATTACATGGTATAACAAACGTTTTTATATCCTAACATATTCCTCTTTATATTTCTATTGTGCAAATTACGATTAAGGTGTGAAGATACTATTCTTAAAAACGTAACTCCGAGATGTAGAGATTTACGATAATGGTTCAATATTTCAGTCTTCTGTTCATACTTTTTTAAAGAGCAGAACATAGCAGATCTGTTAAAATGATTTTTAAGCTTTTGCATCGCGATTTTTTATTATTTTCTTATATCTACTTGGTCTGCGAGTGTCAAAAAAGTTAGAAGTGTTTTGTGTGCTCAATGATCTTCTTATGTCGAATGTAAGGAAATCCAGGACTTTGAATCAAATTTTGTGTAAAAATTATTTTAAGCAATCGACAGCAGTTATTAGCGACTTTAGTTTGGTTAAGAAAAACGTTATCAAGTCTTACATACTTTTCAAAAAAGTTCCACAAAATGAAAATGAAGATTTTCGTTTTAGACTCACCAGCAAATCACTAAGCGATTAATAGCCTACAAAGTGAAGAAATTCATTGTGGAGAGTTATAGAATCACAACTATAATGCTGAGGATGTCTTTCGGACATGCCATGCAATTTTTAACTTAAAAAATGTAGTTCGTTTTAAACTTATTGAACCCTTGTGACGTCTTCCTAATCCCTAGGTTGCTGAGATCCAAGAAAGAACATTTTTCTGACGATTTAACAGATCAAAAGCGAATCGATGAGAAAGCTGAACTAAATACCAACAACAAATTATCAGAATCGTTTGGAAGATTTAAAAATAAATTTATTTTGTCTTAAAGGGATAACTTTGAATGTGACCAAATGGACGTTAATATAAATATTTTTTTACAAATATTTGTATACACCTTGGTTTCGCGCAGACCTCGTATAATGGCATTACAATGATGTGATTAAGGAATCGTTGCCTTTATAAATAGTCCTCAAATAGCCAGAGAAGATTAACGTATTTTCAAAGCCTTAAGTGTCATACATAATTAATATAATATCATTTGATTTGCCCCCCCCCCCAACAACATATCGCAGCATTTTGGCAATTTCTTTACTCAAAGACGACAAGACATTTTCCAGTCATAAGGCAGCACATCTCTGACTTTAAACAAAACAAACTCTTCATACTTGCAGCACTATCGTCAAATATTTCTTTTAATTAATTTAACAAAAATATTTATATATATTTTGCTGAAACTTACTTTTATACCACTTTAGAGGGTTATTATTTCCCAAACGCTTGTAATTTCCAATACTGTTTGGCGCTATTGATTCAGCACTCTGATTCATCTCTTCAATTCAATACTTTGCAAGAGTACAGCAAACCAAAATAAAGAGTAGAAATAATGAGAGCATTGATCCTGGCTGATTGAATGAGTTTTTTTTTGCGATACATGACAGAAAATTGAATAGCAAAAAAATATGTTTTACAAAAACAAACACAAGTTATAAACGGAAACATACGATAATAACAACAATGCAGGTTAAAAATAAAATGTGAGTGGGTTAATAAAAAATGTATCTCAGACTGTAAGATTTTGTAAATGGGTGGATAAATTAATAAGAAAGAGAATAGGAACTGTATTCAGACCTGTTTTTACACAATAAAAAATATTATTTTAATTATTTGTATTTATTTTGTATTCATTAAATAACTTCTACTTAAACATATAAATTTTAACATTTAAATTTAATGAAAAATATTATGGAGTGAGAAGTCGATGAAAAAAAATATATAAATCTTCAGCATCTAAATGATTCAAATGAAACTTCATGTAGCTGGAGTATTTAGTGGTTACATTCTGAGACCATTTTACACATCCCTGAAAATATCTTCGATGTCGGCACCAGAGGACCTACGGAAAGCCTAAGAGGCCGTGTCATAGACACAGTCAACGATATCTAAAGGCATGTTCGCACTTAACATATATTTGCACAAAAAAGCATAACCACTAAATATTTCTTAAAGATCTTTAATTTCAGTTTCCAATTAATAATAAATTCTATGGCAATTTCTATTAGTTTTTTATTTCATAAAC
Source organism: Linnaemya vulpina (assembly GCA_963675445.1). NCBI lineage: Eukaryota > Metazoa > Arthropoda > Insecta > Diptera > Tachinidae > Linnaemya > Linnaemya vulpina. Next base: position 87,628,460 of record OY776277.1, on the reverse strand, counting down.
ACGTTTCTGAACGAAATTATTATTCGTTAGTGTTAAGTGGTTATGCTTTTTTGGGTAAATATTGGACAAGTGTGAACGAACCTTAAGTCTTCTTTGTAGAACAGTCAAATAGTCAAAAACTGGTTCGAGCTCATTTCGCTTTACCTACGCAGCTCCTGCAGCGACTATCACAGAGAAAGTTTAGGTGCTCTGACCAACGGGCAATTAAAGTTATTTCGCAATGAAATTTAAAGTCTGCTTTTATTTTCAAAACCAAATTCATGTGCTGGAAGTTTGATAAATTTAATTTTTAACACACACACATAGACCAATAAAGATGTTCACAATATATTCACTCTCTCATAGATATAATTGTATTTGTTGTTGCATTTTTCTTTTCTGCACAAACTGTACTGCAGCTGTTTCTATTTCCATAAAATATATGATGTATGAATCTAGAACTGTAATTCTATTGTATTTCTTTATAATTTTAAAATTATAAAGAAATATATATACAAACTGAATGAATGTTTTGAAAATTATATTGTTTCATTTAGAAATCATGCAAATTCTGAAAGAAAAAATCCAGGTGCGGTAGGTTGTGCATTCTTCAAACATTAAATAACTTGGCAGCACTCAGCTTATCACAGACAAAAACAAGAAGAATATAAAGTAACATATTATTTGGGGTATTCACACTGTAGTCATAAATCATAAAATAATACCATAAAATATATGACTAGTGTGAACAATCCGTTATAACATAGTATACTTTTTTATGAATTTTTATGTACAAAAAAAACAGCTGCTGTGGAGATATGAGCTAAATAAAATGGCGACGCCAGTTGGAAAAACTTTCAGTCGCTGCCAGTTGCATAAGTTAAACGAGAGAGATATTTGTCAAGTTTATATTTAGATTTCGCGATATAATTATCTTTCGCATTTTTTTGTGTTGTAAAAATGTGATCTAATGTACAGAATATCTAATGTATGAATAATATTTCAGCCGTTCTTTAGTCGTGAAGCAAACATGTACTATCGCTGTCTCGCCTAAAGATTTTCAGCCGTTCGACTCAGATCACTAGAGCTATTTTATGACGAAACAAAATCATACCTGAAAGAGTGCTATTATTTTATGACTTTTTTGTATGCAGCACAACAACAACTTTTTTAAACTAGTATAATAGGTTAAGACTTTATGACCATATGACTAAATAACACACAGTGTGAATACCCCCAATTTAAACTATTGAAAAACAACTCCAAAGTGGTTTTAAGTGGACTTTAATAAAATCATTTCATATAGTAAAACCAGGTTTCAACTGTTGGTTTTAACGAAACCTTTTCCTATAACCATATCAGTTTGAAAACACTATTGCACTGTTTCCAGTAGTGACTGTAAACACAACTGTAAGCGACCCTTTTCCATGTGTTAGGAGATGCCTAGCAGTACATCTACTAAGTAAGAGCTACAGATTTTAAGATACTTTGCATTGTTATAGACCACCAGCAAAGAGAGCTGCTTTTCTTACCTGCCACTCCTTGATTACATTTGCCAGTTTAATATACCGCTTACTCCTAAGCAGATGCTCCACTTGTAAATTAAATAGCCTATTCTGATTTGTCAAAATAACAAATAACACTGATTGGCAACAAAAAAAAAATTAATTTGTCATATGAACTTTGTTGAACTTTTTTACTTTATTTTGATTCCCTTAGGTGGAAAGCAGAGGTACCAAAAATCTGACTCCCATAGTTATTTTTACGCAAATTTTATAAATAAAATTTTATATATCATACTAATACTTTGCAATATACTTTACAATTATACTTGATAATATGCTTTTTAAAACTAAAAGTTATAATTTTCTGGAGTATTTGACCTGAGGCTGGTGTCTTGCAAGTGTCCAACAATAATCTGCCAACGTTCGAGGACTCCATTTGCTCTGGTATCATTGTTCCATGCTGGAAATATCCTGATGGAACCTTTTGCCGTGTTCGTCGCTAATGGCTCCTAGGTTCTCGGAAAATAAATCGAGAAGGGAGTGTATAAAGTGTATTTTGAATGACATATTACAACCCAATGCTTGTTACGTCGAGAGTAGTGCTCCTATCAGATCATTGTAGTTACTTGCTTTCTAGTTGCCCACCAAATTTTGTGCGACATTTTTAAAACTTTTCTAAGCAGATTTCTCTAACAAACTTAACTTGTCTTCGAATATGTTATCTTATAACAGTTCCTTGATCTGAGATCCGACATAAATTCCTTCCTGTATTTTTGCATCACTAACTTTAGGAAACTTTTCTCTTCCAAGTACGTAAACCTTGAGCCGTTTCGATCCATGGCTTTGACAAAATTTTTTTATCAAAAAAGCACTCTGGTGTATTCTAAACGCAAAATATTAAACTTTTTCAAATGAAAACTTGATGCAATTAAACCGTACGTGGGTGTCACAACAAATCTGTGGGTGACAGAAACAATTAAGTTTATATTTTGCAATGAGGGTATGAAGTAAACTAGTATTTATCATACAGAATTCGTTTGGCAAAAACTTTGTTGATCAGTGTAATTACTGGTTTAGATAGTTTAAAAACTTTTCACCGAAACAACTTACAAGCTCTTTACAAAAAAAAAAAAAAAAAAAAAACAAAGAGTGATCAGTGAGTTCTTGTAATGACTTTGATGCCTTTTTGAGCTTCTCACTTATTAAAGTGGAAGTTTGAAATAAATGTCTTTAGCTGTTCTAAGAAATGCTGGGTAAAGGTTTCCTGATTATCTGCATTAGTCCCAGTTAAATGCGCATAGGAACTGGTTAAAATCCCTCAGTTTATCACTTTGAATTTTTTAATAAGATTTTGGGAAAAAAGAATCAGCGCATAATTCAAATTAAAAAATTTCATTTTATTTAAATGAACTTATGCTGCCGTATTTGAGGAAAATAATGTTTTGCTCTGTGAAAGGTTAGCGTGTTTGTTTCTATAAAAAAATTCTCCCTCAATAATAGTTGAAGACTATTTTTGACAGAGCCCTGAGAATTATTTAATTTTTGCTTATTAATAGTGTTACCAGACAAATTTGGAAAGAAATCGCCTAGCATATTGAAATTAAAAGTTTTATATAGTTTCGAGAAAATATTACATTGTAAAATTAGATTGGAAGTGATATGAAATCCTACAGGATTCGGTGTTTGAAATCTTACTCAAATTAAGTGTTTTTTATGGAAAAATCGTTAAAACCTATGGTCGATAAGTCGCGAATCTGGCAGCTATTATGCTATAGTTTCTTATATATAGTTTATGAAAACAAGCAAAGAAATTTTTAAAATAAACTAAAATTTTCTCGATATTGCAATAATTGCTTACCGATACGTTGAAAATACTTGTTCATTCTTCGGGAGTACAGAATAAGTACTTCGCTAAAAATAAGTTTAAAACTTTTTCCATTGGGCATTTTTAGTAACTTGGAATTTTTGATTTCGTCGAGAGTTCCTGTGTTATTTGGATCGAAATGGGAAAAGATTTGTTTGTGCTTAATTTAAATGTTTATGTATTCTAAAATGCATACGAAATTAAAAATGTTAACAAACTAGCACTAATACTGCTGCGCATATCGCTCATTTACTTCAATAGTGTCATAACTCCAAAAAAAAATTGGTTTTGCATAGCGCGCTTTTAAAGGCTCATGTTCAATGGATATATAGAAACTAATTTTTCTCTCAGGACTAAATTTGTACACAATAACAAGAGCAATAAGCAGCTTAAATCTGCTTCTTTAGCTCTGAAAATGTACTTTCTGAGTTATGACGTTGTAGAAACAAATGAGCGATAGGATGATTTATAGAGGTAAGTGTATCTGCAGCCAAGCAATAAGTAGTAGGCGTATAAGCAACATTTAGTAATGCTAAGTCCACGTTATGTATGCGTAGCTGGCATGGGAATTCACAGTGGGGTAGTTTTGAGAAAAATTCAATACAATTGCAGTTTCCAAGGTGAACGCTAGATTTTAAGAAAATTTCGTTGCAAATAAAGGGAAATACTAAGACAAGAATATGCTAATTTACAAGTTATTTTTAATATTTATTAAACTCGAATTTTTTTTTATAAAGAGTGGAATACTTACCCCCTAATCCACAAACGATTGCTAACGTTAATGAATGCTTTAAGGGATCTTTAATCATACAAAATCCACACTTTAGAGCCACTTTAACTTTAATAATCGTTTATGAATTAGGGGGTTAGAATGTATATTATAATCATCATATTAGCAGAATGAATTAGTTCTGCTTTCGAGGCCGCTACGCCATCTCACCAGAGTTCTTTGTTCAACTTTTAAATTTCTCGCGGTATATAAGAGATTTTCATAATTAATTTTCTTTAAATCATTGTTTAAATAGTTGATATATCTAACAGAGATCTTAGAGTTCCCGTTTTGCAAAAAAAAACAGTTTTAAGGAGATCTCGACTTATTGACTTCCTCAGAAGCGTTCCTGACAAATTTTCAGTGGGTATCTGTGTCTGAACCGAATCCAGCCCAACTGATAGCGCGTTAGAGGAATCTTTAAGACTTAGATTTTGTATGAATTTGAATATCTTTGAGCGAACAGATTTCAAGACATCTCATATCAACTAAAAATAAAACATATCTAGAGAGAGGTTTGAATTACTTTTAGGCATCTTCGCCGGTCAGTTCCAGCGACTGCTGTTTCGTTTAATCTACTCGTGAGATATCGTGGATGAAAAAACTTAAAAACCTTCGAAATTAGCTAACAATTTAGAAATTAATGAAATAGTCATGTACTCGAATCCAGTTCAATCTTTATGTTTAATTGTTTGATCATTCGAAGCTTCCAAGAGCAGCTATTTTTAATGTCAATCCCACAGTGCAACATCTTTTTAAAATTTAAGTTTCATTATTTCTTTACTCTCAGCATGTTTTCAACCAATTTGTAAGCAATTTATTATACGAAAGTCTTCTGGACTAGATAATCCATTAAAACTAGTATTATAATAAAGGGTGTTTTGTCTAGAGAAGTATAAAACTTTGAATAATTTATCAAAAGTTCTATTCAAATACAAAGTAAAACGAACTGATTTTAAGAAAAGTTATTTTTCACAAAAATATCCTTGTAAAGATACTGCCTTCACATTCATTCATATTTTAATAAGGATTTCACTTGACTATTTAAGGGCTTTCAAACAAATTAATACTATGAAATATTCTCATTTGGAAACATTCACAATCTTTATCTTGTACTTATGAGCTTAAATTTATTATGGATATTTAAATTAGTCTACTTTGTCCTGTAACATTCATGTTGTATGTGTAAGTATCTGGTATCTATTTTGTGTATGTGCATGCTTGTGTGTTTGTATGGGTTGTGGAATATTTTATGTGGCACAGCATTAAAGTAATTTCAGTTTCTTTTTTATCCCTGGGAACTTAAGGACAATAGCAGATATTTTACAAAAAGTTATAAATGTCATATCCCTTAATAGACATGTTGCAATGTTTTTGCTTGCTATTGTTGTGTTTGTGTTTGTGCTTGTGTGTGAGAGTGTAATAATAACCCATACATTATACGCAGGTGCAATTATTATTGTGTGTACACAATGTGGAAAATGAAAAAAGTTTTAGATAGAAATTATTTAGAAGTGGAATACGGGGAAGAGACACTTTAGCTGAAACAGATATATTTGCCACTACATCAGGATTATGTTTTTTAAAATATATTTTTACTAATTTTTAAAAATTTACAATAACTGCTTTGTTTTCATGAACATCAATAATTTTCTTAATTTTGTGTTATTTAGAATTTTTTATTTAATTTTAATGGAATAACGTTTTGCATACTTTTTTTGTATTCGAAAAAAAATAAATTTCATTTATTTTCCTTTGTATTTCATAACTTTTGCATATCTTTTGTTTTATTTTATTACTGAAGCACTTAAGCAATTTTAAAACATTTTCACAGCTATTGAAATTAAATTTAATGGGAGGCAACACTATTTAAATTCTTTTCTAGTTTTCACAATTTTATTTACAAATTCATAAGGCAAATCTAAACAAAATTCCACTTAAACATTAATAAACTATTTGATTTGCTTTTCTTCCGACGTTTCTGTAAAGCCAGCAAAATGTTATAATTTTATGTTTGGAATTCGCATCTACTTTAACAACAGCCTCTTTATTTCGGTTTGTGGCTGCTGCTGCTACTGCTGCTGGAAATTATTACTTTACACAGCTGTCACTGCCACTACCGAGAAGAGAACTACTACAACCGCACAAGTGGCTTGAAAAGACTTAGTTTTTTTATGCTTTTCCCTTTTGGCGTGTATTTCATTTTGGCCAGATGAGCGCAAAAGTAAATAATAAAAACATTCAAAGAGAAATCTTCTACTGCGGCTAAAATACAAAAACAAATACAATATAAAGCAACAGGAAAACTTGTTGTCACTCATTTCGGGTGAAAGCTTTTTTATTTTCAATCAAAAGATAAATATTATTTATGTGGAAGAACCAAATATTCATATGCTTTATGAGAGCAGATATTCCTTGAGTTGTCGTAAGAATCATGAAACTATTAGAAAACTTCTCTGATTTTAATATCAGCCAAATCGTATTGAGGTTGGTGTTGTATTGTGAAGCTTTTTATATTGTTTGTCCTATTTAATTCATCTTGGCCACATAGTTAAATCTCTATACAAAGACATTCTATTCCTCAAATATTTTCATTAAATAGTAAATTTTTAGAATCAGTACGGATGAGATATATAGAAGTCAGCTGTTGCCATGAACACATCGCAGCATTCAAGAACCGCTATCATATGCTAAAGCTTTTTCTGTTTAAAAGCATCCTTCTCTCACCTTCTGAAGACCTCTCTCTCTCTCTCCCTCTCTCTCGCTCTATTTCTCTATATCCAATATGTTGAATATATCTGTTAAGTTGCCGAATATTTGCTGGCGCTTTTATACAAAAAACACGATATCTCTTATACGAGCATAAGGGAAATAACCCCCGCCGACATATCGCAACTCTCGTATAAAATCTGAGTTAACAAGAATTATTAGCACTGCAAGTCCTGATTCACTATTCTGCACAATTGTACGCTGGATTCGCAGAGAAATCTTGCCGAAATTTGACAGACTTTCAAAATCACTTACAGATGACTCACTTTTATAGAACAGCTGATGCATGAACATCTGAAACTACTCTGATCATGTAACTTTCCAAAAAATCTGTCACACAGGGTGTGTCTATCTTTTAATTAATTTAATAATTTATATTTGGCTGATGGTTTGATTTTGTGGGATAGTGAATTACGGCTTTAAGCACTCTTATAAGTGGTGATAAACAATAATGAAATATAAGACTTATGATGACAGTGTAACGGCTTGTGAAAACAGCTACTCTGCTGTTTAAGTCAAGTCATTGTATTGATGGTGACTTTTCTTAGTGATCCAGATCATTTTTCCCTGGGATCTGAATTGCAAACAACACTAGTCTATCAATTGAATTTAATATATCAATATGTGCCACCGCATTTTTTATATTTGAGTCTCGAGTTAAAAAGTTTTAGTTTTTAATGTTTGAACAACTTCCCACAAAGGACAGGTACCAAAAATTTTACAAAATCGCTCCAAATTCTTAAAGATTTTGTGAGCAAGAACTTTTATGAGGAACTGCATAGATAAAATATATTTTTCTACATATTGGGAAAGTATTTGCGAGTCCATAGAATTATTCTAAAATAAACATCTACATCTTTTTTAACCTACCAGCTCGAATCAGTTCAACAGCAGGAAATCTATAATAAGTACACTAGACAGAACGGTAGTGGTTTGATTTGAGCCGTTGTAAAGTTATAAACTGGTTACACACTTACACATCCACATGCACACACACACATGAACACAAGCACTCATGCAGACAGATACAGCTACAGGTTCTTAATCAGGGAAGCTTCCTGGTACCCCAAAACGCGTGAATCCGATGAAAACTAATAGTTTTCAAAACGGGGTGAGACCAATGATTTCCGATTTCTTAAGATTTTCTATTTTAACAGTGGAAAGTTAAAATTATAGAAATTGCAGGTGTGTTAAAAGGACCTTTGGAACCTCTTGGACTCCACAAGAGGTTCCAGATTTTAAGACCGATGAAGTTGATATAGTTTGAACATTTTCTTATCGAATAGTCTTAAATTGCTTCATATTTAAAAATAATATCTCGTCAACGATAGAACTTTTCAAATCTATATGGGGAATAAGGAGGTGATTTCTCGAGTAGTGCATTCCACAACTTACTGCTGCTTCATCCGTACAAGTTAGGATTTGATGAGATTTTTTTAAAATTCAAAATTAATAAGGAACTATTTATTAATATAATTAGAGCACAGCTTTTGAAACAAAAATTTACAATTTCTAAAAAAGCATTTATCATGCCTGGTTACGGCTGTTATCAGTCACCAATTTATCTACTCTGTTATGAAAACACTGCAAATCTCTTATATTGACATCGAATGTTCTCGCATGCGCCATAATTTAATGTCTATTGAATTCATTCTCTGTTTCGCCTATTCCTTTTATTCTCTCCTGCTTCACTCATTCTTGGCCCACTCATTAGCATCACATGTGTTGTTAAGTACTTTGCCTGCCTGCAGCTTTAATAGCAACAGTTTTCTTCATCTGCTGTTTCGTTCAGTCAAGTTGTAAAGGTGTTTGCCCGCTCCAGCAGCACTCATTCAACCAAGGGAAAAATAATCGATTACGTTTCTTCTCTATTTTGTTGTAAACAAGCAATTTTCTTTCGTTTCATTACAAGTTGAGAAGTTTTGCATTCGACAAGTGGTAAATTGCATTTGGCACTTGGATTTTTTTATTTGAGGCTAATTGTTTTGTATTTTCTTTGGAGTTAATTTTTTTTTTGTCTGTTGGTTTGATTCATTGTATCTGTAGTACTTCTGGATGTCGACTTGTTCACTTAAAGGTCTTTTTATTCTTGTATTAACCTGCGTATCAGTTTCAGCGTCTAAATCTATTGGACATTTTTTTATTTATTTTTTTCTGCGCGAATGGTTTTAAATGTTTTCCGTTTCATGAATTTGCTATTTCGCCAGAACATTATAAACTAAAAACAAATAAACGTGCTATCTTCGGCTGTGCCGAATATTATATACCCTTCACCAACTTACGTCTGGCGTTACATATATTTTGAAGAACCAATTTTGTTCTTTCTAAATTATAAAATGGTTTTAGTTTGCGAAAAAAAACTACGTTAGTCGCCGTTTTGGTTATGTTTATGTAAAAAAAAAATTCAATTTCCCAACCCTGGAAATGAAATTTTAGTTTTTTTTTTGTTTTTTTAGCTACGCAACTCTTAATAAATAGTTTTATTTCAGAAAAAAACTTAAAATTTGTAACCATTTTGGTCACTTCAATTAACTACAATATATTCCAGTTATCAAACGCTGGAATCGAAAATTTGATTCTTTAATAATTTTTGATACCAAAATATTGTTTTAATAAGTAAAATAAACGACGTCAGTTGTCTTTTTGCTTACTTTAATGTATAAAAAATATTTTAATTTCCCATCCCTGGAACCGAAAATTTCTTATTTTTTTTGTTTTTTGTCTTACCAATGCTCTTAATGAGGCATAAAGTGGTTTTATTTAAGAAAAATTAAAAACGTTTACCCATTTTGGTCACTCTTATGTGCTACAAGATATTGCACTTGTTCTACCCTGGATTCGACATTTTAATTTTTAAAATTTTTTCATTAATGCAAATCTTCATGATTTATAAAGTGGTTTTGCTAAAGAAAACATTAAAGATTTATAATATTTTTGTTATTACATATAGCAACAAATACTGAATATACAAAAAAAAACTTTTAATTTCCTATCCCTGGAAAAAAATTTTTGATTTTTAGTTTTTAATAGACAATTGAGGCTTCCCAAAGCATGAAACGGGTTCAATTTACCAACAAACAAAAAATAGTTGGTTTTTATACTTTTCACAAAAATGTGAAAGGGTATATTTAGGTTTGTCATTCCGTGTGTAATTTCTTCGATATCAATATGCGACCCCATAAAGTGTATGTATATATTTCGGATCCTTATGAATAGCGATGACGATTGAGCGATGTCCGTCTGTCAGTACGTGAAATCGGTTTTCCCAAGCCCCCAGAAGAGCTAGAGACTTCATTCTTGGACTGATCGATTGGAAGTGAGCTAACTTAGAGTGGTATCGGAAGGACGGTTCCAGAGCTGGGAAGCTTACACCTATTTCTCGACACAAAATTAACACCAAAAACCGATTACTTTTTGCTTATTTGAAAATTGAACCTATTTCATGCATTGGGACTCCTCAATGGTCCATTTGAAACTTTTTTTTTTTTTTTAATTTTCCAGGGATGGGAAATGAAATTTTTTTTTTTTTTGTACATTCAGTGTTTTGTGGTACATATAATAACTAAAATGTTTAAAAATTTATAGTTTTTCTTAAATAAAACCCTTTTTGGGGTAATAAAGATTTGCATCGATGAAAAAAAATTAAAAAATTTAAAGTTCCCATCCAGGGTTAGGAAATTAAAATTTTTTTTATACAATAAGCTAACCAAAAATCAACTGACGTCATTTTTCCTGGTTAAAATTACTTTTTGTTTCGGCAAAACGAAATTGGTATTAAAAATTAAAAAAAAAATCAAAATTTCGATTCCAGGGTTCGGTACTGCAATATTTTGTAGTACATGAAAGTAACGAAAGTAGTAACAAATTTGTAATTTTGTTAAATAAAACCGCTTTATACATCATGAAGCTTCCATTGGTAGCAAATAATTTAAAAAAATTAAATTTTCGATTCCAGGGATCGGAAATTGAATATTTTTTTTTTGACAGATTCGGTATTTTGTGGTACATATATAAGTAAAATGTTTAAAAATTTAAAGTTTTTCTTAAATAAAACCGTTTTATACATCAGGAAGATTTGCATAGATGGAAGAAAAAAAATTTTTAATTTTAAAATTCTTATCCAGGGTTAGGAAATATTAATATTTTTTGTACATTAAAATAACTAAAAATCAACTAACGTCGTTTTATCCTGCTTAAAATTATTTTTTGTCCTGGTAGAACAGAATTGGTATCAAAATTTAAAAAAAAAACAAATTTCGATTCCAGGGCTCGAAAACTGATATATATTGTAGTACAAGAAAGTGACAGAAATGGTTACAAATTTTTAGTTTTTCTTAAATAAAACCAATTTATACATCATGAAGACTTGTATGGGTAAAAAATAATTTTAAAAAGTTTTAATTTTCGGGAAATTTGGAATATTTTTTTTAAGTAACCAAAAAACGACCTGAAGTTGTTTTTATTTTTTGCTAACTGAAACTATTTTATAAGTTAGAAAGCAGACGTACGTTAGTGAAGGATATATAAGATTCGGCACAGCCGAATGTAGCACTTTTACTTGTTGGTATTAAATATGTGTGAGCCTTCCAGCTCTGGAACGTTAGGGCACAGTGTCTTATTGTTTTACACCAACAAAAACAGCTGTAGTACAGCTTGTGATTGAAATTGTTTAAAAAGTAATGAAAAATGCAATAACAAATGCGCTTATTTCTGTGAAATATATTACATTTCATGTTTAAATTTACGGGAAAATCAATTCGTTGAAACCTGAATTTATTAAACTCGCTATGTGAACGCAAAATTATATGTTTATGCGCTTCAGCGATAAAATACTATATGGACCCTCAGATGCCGAATTCAACTTCCCCTCAGTCACGAATATGGTGTCGAATTTCTGGGATTTGTATGGTTGGGTTATTTCCAGTCGCCCTGTCTCAATAACGAAGGCGTAGCTCTGATCACCGAACATTAATCATCGATGCCCGTAGCAATAAATTCATCGGGAATTGAAAATAGCTACAACAAACAATTCTCTATCTTCTGATTTGTCTTCACCGGTCTTTTATTTTGGGTAATATTTGGAACTTATTATCCAATTTTTTTTTAATATCCTTAGGCTGCGTTTTCTCGATTATGCATAGACCTGCAGATCAAAAACTGATCCAGCCAGTGCTTCCGCAAAAAAATCATAACTTTATAACTTTTAAATTGTTGTTGTTTCAATCGTTACCAATTGCTTCGATCGTCGTTTGAATCTACTTGCAAATCCAGTAGGACATGACAAACCGACAGATGTGCGTAAGTAACTACGTAATAGTATGTATTGTAAAACAAGTTTTTGTTCAAAATTCTCTAGAAAAAATTTTTTTTGGATTTTTGTATTGTGTGAAAGGACCACAATAAAAAAATTGGGAGTAATTTTTGGAGTAAAAACTATTTCTTTACTCCCAAAGCATCGGTAAGTGTGAATTTTCGATTTGAATTTATATTGGCAAATGATACGGAAATATCTGCTGCACACCCGAGCTTTCAAAGAATTCTTAGTAAGCGACTTTTCCTAATCAATTTAAAAAGCTATTGGAAACGATATACAAAAATCGGATCAGAACCTCAGAAGCACGACTTCGGTTTCACCGAAAAATTTATAAAAAAGAGAACTTTTTGCCATGACAAGGAATTGAAAAAACAATTTAAAAATATTTAGATTCGTAGTACTTCTCGGTCATAATTTTAGGATCTTATGGACTTCTTTGGCATGTCCTTTTTTTACTGGGAATGTAATTCAAATGTTATTCCTTTTTTTAGTAATTTCCTTCCAGAGTTAAAAACTTAAGACTTTTTGTGTGATTGTATGGTGGAGTTTTTTGTGGCTCTTCTTGTTAATTTTCTTTCAATGGCGCGTAGAGTTTGAAAATCTTTCCTAATAAATTTTCTCAATTATGTGGTCAGCTAGTGAAGATGATGCACAATTTTCCAGCGATAATTCCAAATCCGACTTTAAAGGATTAAAGGGACTTTTGACGATGTCATTATGTTTCATATAGACTCACTCCGGTCGCAAAGCAGCCTCATTTACTATTATTTCTTACGTAGAGCCAGTCCACTGATCGTTTGTTCTTTTTCGAAACTTTTGTATCTCGCTCGCACTAGTAAACTTCAACACTTCAGATAATTGTAGAGGAATGCGATTCTTCGGAGGAGTACATTAACGGACATAATGCGGGCTAACATTATCGCCGCAAAGGTCATGGTTACATATCGTCATTTGTGCCCCGATATTTTGCGAATTTATTTGCAAAACATTCTTAATCAAAATACAAGAAATTCAGTTAAAATTTAATGTGTTATTATGCGCGTTAAACTCTCCACTAACATTTGAAGTTTAAGCATCCTGCTGCATCATAGCATGACACACAGTTCTTATTGTACTGAGCAGTTGGCCCTAAGTTGACCAAATAAATGAAGTTCTATAAACTTGACAACAAATAAATATGTACGATACATTTACTGAAGGTGCTGAATTTCTTTCAATAACTTCTTTCTTTTATAATTTACAAGAAACTCTGCCTTATTTTAGCACTAAAATGTGCTGCAGGTGGCCGCATGCAACTTCAAAGATTTTGCCAATTTTTTTAAAGTTATTATATGTAAATACATTTGAATTTGCTTTACACTGCGTAAGTTTTATACACTCGGTAAGCTCGAAAGCACAGAAACTTATTGATAAAAAGTTGGTAATAATAATAATTAAAAGCATCGGGTAACTGCATACAAAAAAAGTTGCGATTTCAGTACTTCATACTTATCCCAACATGTTTATATGTATGACAGATTTGTGTATTTAACTTACAATACACACATATCTAATAATATATACGAGTACATGCATGTGTGAGTGTATTTCCATGTGCGCTAACAAAACTGAACTTACAACGAATCATGTAAACGGAAAACTTTTGAACAGACAGCGGAATGCATATAAAAGAAACTAAAATATGTATAAGAGAAAGAGCTTTAAAAAGGAATGAAAATTTATTAATATACAGTTTTTTTATTTATGAAAACAAAACAAAATTGTTCATAAGACTACGCAAGGCAGAGATGGCAAATTGCATTGATTAAATTTTATTCGTGGAATCAAAATGCTGCAAACTCTTCTTCTATGTATTTACTTAAAATCAAATTCCAGGTCTTTGTAAGTATTTACACTCGACTTTATTATTAATTATGGAACTCCCATTCCCTTGCAGATTTCTCTTCACATCTAACGGAGTTTTCAAATAAAACTTTACTTTCGTAAGGAGCACATTAATTTCAGTTATTTTTCATTGAAGGGAATGAACAATTTAATATATTTTCTTTTCTGTAAGTGAACGTCGATTTGCTGTATATCGGGTGACCAAGTCTCAGTTCAGTTTCTGAATGCTTTAATAAATGAAGTTACTCTTCACATTGAAACTGTTTTATTCACTTCAGAGATTACAAAATTGTTAATTGTAAGTAATTTGCATCGAACCAGTTATAGCTTAGCTATGAAATTTAGTTTTATAGGCTCATTGTTGGGAATTCAAGTTAGTCAGGAGAGCAGAGCAGCTGTTTTCGAAAGCCGCTACACTTTAATCACCAGCTTTCATTGTATTTTTGTTTGTTACGACTTGTTAGGCGACCTATTCGAATGTGATAAGAATTTCTATTTGAAACAATTTTATTGTGAAAAAGCGTACGAGAACTGTATCAAACCGAGGGTAACACACTTTTTTTAAGTCCCTATATTGCTATTTAATTACTTTTTTTTCATATCCTATTTCTATGAGTTCTCCCCGCGTTTCGTTCCGAACAATCAGCCTATGAAACTGAAATTTAATACAAACTTGTTGTTAACTACAAAATTTATTATTGGCTGTATCTTGTTAATTTGTGGGCCATAATATTGTAAATTATTGTGCCTAAGGACATTTAGTATTGAGAATTGAGCAGTGCATTGACTAAGAAATGACGTAAATTTTTTTCTTTCGGGTCCAAAATGACAAAATTTATATTTGCGTGTTTGCTGACATGTCAATAGTGTGACAACACATCTGCTTTCAGACTTATTGTGTATTGACGATTTGAAGAATAATTGTAGATATAATAACTACCTGTTACGTGGGGGGGATATCTGATCCCAGGCGGACTGTAGCAAATTAATATATTAAAATAATTGATTTTGACGACGTAGAAAAGAATAAAAATATAATAACGCTTTACATATTTTATTATTGAACGAAAAGAAATCTTTGGCATTATTTGTAAAATTTTTGCAAAATTTGGCTGTATAAATATTGATTTTCACTCCAGAACTCAATTTTCTTAAAAATTTGTTTAAGTTATTTGAAAAATAAAAGCCAACAGATGGAAAATATTACAAATATTGTTTTTGTGTACATGTAAATATCGCTTACGCTAAGTGATTTACCCAATTAGAGCCTTATTTTTTAATAATTTCTTATTTTTCATATCGCCACACCACAAACAGATTTGGGAATCAAAACAGTTGTTATATTTTCGTTATTATTCTATTTCATACGCAGAATGTACAGAAAGAATTTATGCCAAAGAATTCATTGTATTGGCTGAAGTTCATTCCAGTTATGGCTGCCAAGCCATACAGATTTTATGGTGAACAAATCATCCTATTAGTGTTTTTTTTTTAATCTTAAATTTAGCATGAATTCATTTCAACATCTCTAGAACGAAGGAACATTAAACACGGCAGGTGAGAGATTGCTTCTCAGGTACTAGTTAGAGTTCTATAGCTTTAATTGAAAAGAATTGGTAATTACAAGTCCATGTCATTGCCTTAATAAAAATACTGAATGATAGATTTAAGAGATAATTTGAACTCGGAAATGTTAAAGTTACCCCGAAGCGGTCTTATAAGCTAAAGGTAGCCAATTCTCATTTACCAACCTGCCTCGGCGTCACATGACTTTTCTTAGATATCAATGTCTCACTTGGTTAGTCTCTCTGCTTTCTAAAAACAACATTCCCTGAAATTATTGAATTTTCGTAATGGAAAGAGAAAGCATTATGTTTCTGAAAAAAATGTTTATATCTTTTCTGCGCTTCTGTAAAGCAATTTTGTAACACGTGATACTTTTTTACTGATAACCAATTTGAGATGTATTTTTGCTGGATTTTCTTTGCGCTGCGTTCCTTTATGCCACTTTTAGGGACTGTTTCACATAAAAGTGATTTAAAATGTATTGAATATATGCTGAAGCATATAAATCTCACGATCAGATACTGCGTAAACGAATTATAATGGCATTTTTAGTGTGATTTTTAATATTAAGCCTTTATTGCAACAGACTCGTAATTTAAAGAAGAAAAACTGAGAAATATGCTTTTAAGGACTTCAATTTGTCTTGAACCTAAACTGTTAGATACATTTCAGATCAAGGAATCTAAAATGAGAAACGTGATGTTGGCTGAACTGGCTTAAACTAATTGTTAGCTTCCCAGTTCTAACAGGCGTTTGTTTCTTATAAATCTATTTTCTCGCAGATAATAAAATAAATATTTTTTTCACAAGTCGAATTATTTTTTTTATTCATATTGTGTGCAGCACAATAAAATTATTATTTTTGAACTTTAAATCCAAAACCGTTTAATTGTTTCAATAAGTATTCTTATTTCCTTGTCTCTTTTATTATCCAACAATATGCTAATGTAATTGCAATAACTTTTCCATCCCTGGTATGTGTAGAGTATCGCACCCATTGTGTGGCCTTGTAAAATATACCCACTAACAAACACACACGCACAATTCGTGCAAAATAAAATCTATTTTGATACAACAAATTAGGGATGTCAGATTTAGCATTTTCTAGCGAAATAAGGCGATTTCCTCCCAAGTCAATAGCGGCATTTCTCAATTGGGGATTCATACTGCAGCCATAAAATCCTTAGTGACCAAATAATAGCAGCAAAATATATGACTGGCGTGAACGCCCAGTCATTATTTACTGGGCACATATTTAATTAGCTGCTGTCAAAGAAAAACAAAACTAAAATATTTCTAACATACTCCGAATATTCAAAGAATTTGCATTAAATTTTTTTATTCAGATATCACAACCATATAATAACGTTTCGTCACCATTTGAAACCTGCTTAAGCGAATCTGGATCGGCGTTAACTTCACGAAATAATACCTAAACGATTCTCATGTTGTGACAGTTTTTTCATACGATTCTTATTAACTTCACTTCGACGTTTGTTTGTTTCTAAGTAACTCAGCTTTTGTATTGTGTGCCCATGCGTATACTTAATATTATTGATAATGTTACTCATACATCACTTTGAGTGATTCACGTTCTTATCTTTTCTTAATGTGCAAGTAATTTTACAAAATACAACTAAAAAAAACAAGCATTTTAAATAAATTAGCCCAAGAACTTGAAAATAAATTTTAAAATTTGCTTAAATCAATAATGAACTTAAATACAATTATTATTGTGAAAAAAGAGTGGACGCCGCTTTGTGCTCTATTCTTCGTAATATTGAGCGTCCGAGGTTTGTTTTAGAGCTAAGCGCGGCTCTACAAACTGAGTGGAAAACGGTTCCTTCCGAATTATGCGGAAATTTAATAAAATTCATGCATCAGAAGTTATTTAAATAGTTAAAACTGAAGCATGTGAAAAAATTATTTTTTGAAATAGAGTAGGCGGAATTTTATTTTAAAGCTTTATGACATATTATTTATGTAACTCGAATTATGTTTATATAATTTCATCCCATATTATCTTGGAGATTTTGGCGATTTTTCTTAATTCATTTGAAAGTATTTTAAAGAAACACTGGGTATCTCTGCTACAGTTTATTGGCAAAATATAAATTATAAACAATTACCATAAGAAAAATACAACTAAATTCATTTGTTTTCATATACCCATATACGTAACCCAGCTAACATTTTATATCACAATCCAATTTTTTGTGAATAAGCTGGACGGGCAATATAACAGAACATGAGTGGGCAAATTAACTGCACACGAGCGGGGAAAATAACAGCTGCCATTGTGAGTAATCCTACATGAGTCAGTCATTCCACAGAATCATTTCATATTAATGATTCTTTGCATTTTGCGCCTGAATCATGAATGAATCTATTTCAATGGCTGAAATAATAAATCATTTATTAATCATAAAAAGTGGTCTGAGAAGAATCTTATAAATAGAATTTTTGTAAAATACTTGTCTCTTAATGCTTGCTGGGACATAGTATGTGCACGTATATATGTGAATGTGTTTGTATGTGTTGGCTTGCTTTATGCAGAAGCAATAGGGAAATAAAATACGTATGGTGTGAAAAAAGTATTTACGTTTAAACAAAAACAAGAGAATTATCAAAAATCATGTCTACAATGGGTCAATTCTAGAACAAGAACCACAACAACAACAACAAAAACATAACTTTAAGAGAAAAATATGGTTTAAATGTGAACGTACAATGAGTGAATGAATGAAAAATTGCGTTGAATCAGAATTCTATTTTAAACAGTACGAATACAAAAAGGGAATAATACCGAAATTTATGTACTTGTTTACAGTCCTATTCAATTTATCAGACTCCATGAAATTTATTATTCAGCAGACCTTCTGTATGCAGAAAAGTTCAACGCAACGACTTTATTCAGTCTTAAACATGGTTGCAGGATCTGTTAACCTGCAATCTCTGCGACTACACAGCCAACAAAATGGTATCAATGATAGTTTTTTCACCGCCAGCACAGCGGGCCTCTCTGTTTTAGATGATATGAACAGCAACAATAATTGTATTTACAAAAATTGTTATGGGTACGATTTCAACCAAAAGCTTAATTGTATCAACCACAAAAAATTAATCCTTTTTATTTTAATTATATTCTGTGCGGCAACCGATGAAACTGACTGCCCACTCTGTGATGTAAAAGGCAGTGAGTATATTCCGCTACAAAAGTATTGGAAAAGAAGAAAGGACGCCTGAGGCTTCCCACAGAGCCATAGTGAATAATTGATTATATACACGTATTGGTTTGGTTTCGTGACTAACACTTGCACCATCTGGATCTGGTATGGTCTATAGATGATACGCCAACCGGGGAGGTAAATTGGATGAATTTTCTATAGTAACCAAGTTACCACAGGTCTGTGTGTATGTGCTGGAAACATCATCCTCAACGATTATTATTATCGTTTAGTGACATGTCGGACTTCGGTACAACCGCCAGTAGGAATTTTTACTTTAACTTGCGGGATTTGTCTTAGCCAATATAGAGTGGCGCAAGGCCATCATTGGATTTTGAATGCTTAATACCTTTTTATATTAAATTATTTCTTCTAATTCTATTTCAGAATTTTGTGAAGAAGCCTTGGGGAATCCGAAATGTGTTGCTCCACAGAAAAGCAATCAAAACTTTTTGAATCTTATTTTGCAAATAAACGGTCAGTTATTTTGATGCAGTGATCTTATTGTCGTTTTCTTAATGTGCGTACTAGACTCCACAATAACTCGGGTGTTTAAAAATTGTTGGCAACATTTTACAGTAAGACAACTGGAATGTACGGGAAGATGACATACGGTCCACATGGAAGAAAATATCCAACGTGCCTGTGGATAGTGTGCAGCACAGTCCAGAAATATCAACGAGGTCCGTTTAGAAGATTATGGCCGCATGGCATATGTTCCCGTATTAGGTGTAGCTCGTGCAAGTATTGATGCCGTTAGACTACCAACAACGGCTGGATTATGCCATTTCATTCCGACAAAAAGGAGAAGAAAATCGCGATTTTATTAATAGTTTTATAATGAGCGCCGAAGCCCATTTCCATTGGAATCGTCTCATAAACAAAGAAAATTTCCCGATGTGGGCCACAGAGAATCCAAGAACGGTTCACAAGCCGACTGTAGAAAACCATCCACAGTTGTGGAGTCACAGGCTATACTTCAAGACTACAATGGCTCTATTGGGGGATCTCTTTGACGAACCCATTATTTCGCCCAGTAAGGATTTAACTCCCCGTTCACTGGATTTAACAGAAGTTCACTATTTTCTTAAAGGTTATATGAAAAAAATGGTATATAAGCCAGTGAACATATCACAGCTAAACCAAAACTTTCACAATGAAATTTAAGCCGTAACACTGAATTACGTAAGCACGAATTTACGAATGTCGAAATGGGCACCACTTGAGGGATATAATTTTGCATACTGAAGTCAAAAATATTTCGTATTAAAATTTACAATAGACCATTAAATAAAAAAGTTATTAAACAATTAAGCCCTAACAGTAGTTTTGCACCACCCTGTATAGATATCATCTGCGTTTATAGATGTTTATTTTGGTGATAGTTGCCAAGTTACTAGCGGCACAGCGCAGCCCATGGAAAAAGAAAGAGTAAAAGATAGGCCCGATGGTTGGGTAGCCTATCTGGAAAGCCGCACCGGTGTAGCCTCTGCGCATGGTGAATGCTCAACTTCACACTGCGCTAAAAGAACCGCCAAGTTACGCCGTCCTGTCATATACTGACGTGGGTTTTTCGGAAACCCAACAAAACAAAAGAATTTCATCGAAATAAATTGTATTAATATGTTTTGGTGTGGATTTAATCCGGCTTTGGTACCATTTCTGTTAAAAACAAAGTACCAGTATGCTGCCATCTCTGTATAATAAACATGTAAATGACTTGTTGCTTGTAATACAACAACACACAAAAATTGTTACAAAATTCAAGAAATTCAATTTAAAAGGAAAGAAAAAACCTGTTGCATGTTTATTTGTTTTTTTTTTTGTCGGTGCAACAGTGCGTGAGTAGCACAGGCATCACAATAAATTCCACACACACACACACACACACACAACTTTGCAACAATTTCTTTTTAATTGATAATTGAATCAAAGAGAAGGAGCCCATTAGAATATATTATTGACCCATTTGCGCATTTAACTGCTTAAGTATTTTTCTTTTCTTCTTATTGAATATCTATTAAATGAACGTTCATCGCATTTGCTTTTAATTCACAACAGTCGATATCATTATCTTTTCTATCAAAATACAGAAGATGTAAGCACTTTCTGCTTACGGGTTGTGTATGAACAACGTGGGTGTGCACCCTGCAAATTATATACTGTGGCTACAAAATAATAGTAGCATTTTGGCTTTATGTACCCAATTATCGATTATAATATAAGGATGTCATAGTATCCCAACTAGTTCGTTTTTATACAGTCAGATACTTATTGAGATACTAGTTATTTTATTAATAATTTAATATTAAAAACAGTTTAAATATATTTTACATAACTTGTATTGTCTACGACTGTATACCAAAATCGATATCTCGTTTTCTCTGTGTCCTTCACTAAAATGTGAGAGAGTATGTGTAAAGTTAATCATCAGGTGTGGGATATTCTCAATATTAATTAATAGGGAAGTCGAATAAGTGATGTCCGTCTGTCTATACGGTTATCCAAAGCCTCAAGGAGAACTGAGGCTGACACTCTTGGGCTGATGTACTGGAAATTATCCCAAACAGGTTAGTATTGCAACCAGCAAAATTAAATTTGCACCAGCAAAATTAAAAATGTGGTTCCAGAGCTGGAAAACTTAAACTGAGTTTTGTTATATAAAAATAACAAGCGAAAGCTAATTTAATTTTAATCAAAACTGTATTGTGCTTAAGGAAATATTAAGTTTCTATAAAAGGTATAAATCGAAAAATCGATTCCAGGACTGGACAATTGAAATTGCTTGTGGTACATAAAAGCAACAAAATAAATAAACTATTTTATTTTTTAATAAAATGAACTCACCGATATTTTTGAAAGAAATGTCATAGTACTAGATATTACAAAGTAGAAAATATAGTTCCAGAGCTGGAAAACTAGTTTTTTGTTTTGTTTAAGTAACTGTTTAATAGGAAGTTGTTCAAATATATTCAATATAAATAATTACATTCCACAGATGGACGATTTGATTACATTTTAGCATATAAGAGATCTTAACAAAAATTGCTACTGAGCTGGAAAGCTTAAAATGGTAATAATATGCAAACTAAACCAAATATGTTTTTCCAGGGCTGAGTAATTGACTTTTTTCTTTGTACGAAAGTTGGCAAGTAAAAAAGTTATATTCTTTTTTTTAGTAAGCTGAATATATCATAATTTTAAGGAAACGTTAGGATAATATATATATCAGATATTCAAGAAATTAGTTCCAGAGCTGGAAAATATTTACATTTTTTTAAGTAGCTTCATAATAGTAATTTGTTTGGCAATTAAACATATTTTATATCTTCAAAATGATTTCGAACTAGTATTGAATATTAATGAAAATTAAGAATTCGATCCCAGCCACGGGCATATGGATTTCTTTTTGGAACTTATACAAAATTTAATATATTAATTATGTTTTTATTAATAAGTCACACAGATGTAATGCTTTAAAAAGAAAGAAACTTAATGATGACGGAGAATGGAAAAGTGAAACAAAAATAGCTTCTGAGCTGGAAAACTTGAATTGGTTTTAAAAATCAAACTAAACGGAAAACTCGATTCCAGGGTTGCATAATTGACATTCTTCGTTCTATGAAAGTAGGCAGGTTAAGCAATGTTTTCTTCATATTCTTTATAAATCACACAAATTTGTTGACAATAGAAATGGGGACAGCCCCAAGAGGTAAAAATTTTTTAAATATATATATTTTTTTTATAAAGATAACCGACTAAATATTTTTTTATGAATTAAACCTTTTCTATAGTTTTAACAGAAATAAGAGAAATTATGAAGACAACTCCAGAGCTGGAAAAAATAAATTTATTTTGGAATATTATACCAACTAATTAAAACAATTTTTTAATAAGAAATATAAATTTGTCAAACAAAATCAATAGTTGTTTTTAACTTTTAAAATCTAAGTAAATAAATTTCATATTCAAACATATTTAATATATTAAAAAAAAGCTCACAGGGTTGGACAGCTGAAACTTTCTTCTGGTAGATTGATGTATTGGAAATAGATTGCTATTGAGTATCAGTCAAATTTGAAATACCGTTCTTTTATCCATTATCTTTTAACCATTAACTAGTTCAAACAATTTTTTATTAAACCTATTTTAAGCCAATTGAAAAAATTTGTGTGCTTCAGGGAAACAGATGTAAGTCGAATTCAGTACAAACGTATATCATATTTTTACTTCTTTTATTATATAAACAACTTTACTTATTGCATTTAGCCATTTTGTTATTCTTGATAATTGATTTGTTAAAATATGAGCTCTATCGTACTCTCAATCAAAATTTCTACTATTAAATTTAATTTTATAATCTAATTATTAGCAAAATGTTTTTATTTCAGAAAGCCCAGATAAATATAAATATAGATAAATATTAAAAAGCTCAAGGGAAAGTCAACATTAGTGTTGTATATTTAACTTATACAGCAAAGCAGATCAGCTGTTTTCGGAAGCCGCTGCAAATTCTCATTATTGGCAAAAGAAAATTTTGATTATGGACACAAACATCGAAACTTTGATAATTTATTACTTTGCTGAACAGTGTTCTTATTTCTGAACAGTGTTGTTACAACACTCCCTAAATCACTGATACTCCCCCTAAATTATTGATCACCACACACAAACATTCACATATCTGAGTGTTGCTTTTGTTTGAGCCTACTTTATTTTGCTCTCTCTCTATCCGGCCTTCCAACAAATTTTATGGCTGTACACAAAAAAAATTGACGCAAATCACTCCTACTGATGGGTACTGAAAATTAATATAAATTTTGTTATTTAAATTAATTCTCATAAACATAAAGAATATCTTTAGCGGGAATGCTCAATTCAAATGATTTACCACAGGCAAGTCATGAAAAGCAAAGACTCGAAAATATACTTAAGGAATAGTTTTGGAGCAAAATTACAGCCCTTGTTAGAGATATAAATTACCACTTCATGATCTCTACATTGTGAGAGGTTTCACAAGAATGTGGTCCGTTAAATATCACTGCCCTAAACGTAACGAGTTATAAATTTAGCCGCAGTGTAGGGTGATGTTCTGTTCACACGCTCCTGTAAATGATGTTGCTTCCCACACCAATTATAACACAAACAAAGGCGTAACAATACGTAACTCTGAGGGAGAGTTACAATGCTTTGGAGCTCTTAATTGTCACGCTTTATGACTGCGTTCCGTCAGATCTAAGATCTAAACTTATTTAATTTTTTTGTTGTAAAACAATTTTTAAGCCGGACATATTATTGGGGAAGTGATTCTGTTTACGATACTGGAATAAATCGACTTATCAAATTTTGATAAAAAATTTGTTTTAATTAAGAAAAAACACAGAAACTTTGTCGCAAGCCATTAACATGAACGTTTGTAGCCAACTTCCTGCAAAATGGCTATTTTTGACAGACACGCTCAACAACACATGAGTTTAAAAGCTGACAAGTCAGATGTTAAACCACGTTACGTATGACAGATACAACTTTTCGATAGAATTTTTAATTTGAAATGTTTTTAGTGTTTCAAGAAAAATGTAAAATTCTTTAACAACTTTCTTTGAAAGGGGTTTTGTAAATATCTAAAAATCAAAATTTTGTTTAAAAACCATTTTTTAAAAACTGGTACGCAAAATTTTTAATTTCGACAATAACACAAAAAGGGTTTAGTAGTCGGTCGTATGTTTTCACTACCAGAACAATTGGAGTATTTGAACAGGGCACGAGTCTCTCGCTGGCACGAGAAGTCGTTGCCTCACAAATTGATGTTTCTTAATACGTAATATTTTTCGCAAACACTCCTGTTAACTTGGCACACAATGTTCGTAACAGTTTGAGTATGAGGACTTAATTTTGTTGCAACAATTCTTAACCAAAAGATAAATAGATTTTATAAAAAAGTCATTGTAACTCACCGCATACATTTGCTGGCGTTGTTCGGAGAGCAATTTCTCGCTGGAACCTTTCAGCAATTGAGCCAACAATTCAGGCGTAGGCAGGATATTTGTGGTGGACGATGAAGACGAAGAAGAAGGCGTTGCATGACTTGTTTGTCCAGCTGATTTGTGGCCTGATGCTGTATTATTGTGATTACTTTTGTTCGTTTTGTTGCCGCTGGTGACGTCTAGACTGCGCTTCTGTTGGTGCACATGTTGCAAATGTGTCATCGTTGGCTTTTCGGTGCAACTCATTGATTGACTTCGTTTGTTATGTGGTTTAGTGATGGGCGCTTCGGAAGAAGCTCGCTTTTGTTCGCGTTGCAATATCGTAGAGACTTTAGAAGATTTTGCTTGTTTGCATGTTGGTGTGGTTAATGATGTTGTGGTAGCCACGGTTGTTGCAACGGCAACAGGTGTTGTTGTAGTTGTTAGCAATTCGTCTCTCCCTACGGTCGTAGTATCCAAAGTACTTTGACATTTTTTTTCCAATGGTTTGACTTTAATCAAGGAATCATCGTCAAAATCATCAACATCATAATTTTCAGTATCTGCGATGCCATTTCTGCTGCTGCTGCTGTCGCAACTTCTAATATTTTCGATTTGCGAAGGTGTTGAGGCGGCACGCGTATGTTGTGGTACTGGCAAATATGTGTTATTCGTTGTTTTACGCACACGCATCGAATTGGAATAGTGTGGCAAATTACTACGACCACCTGCGTCATCTGGTGTAGACCGCTGGCGCCTCGGCTGCATGGAACTGTAAAATAAATAAAAGCTTAACGAAATATTTTACAATAATCTGCAAGTGTGTAAGTAAATAAAAATTTTTTCTTTTTTAGCTTGAGCGAGAGCATTTCAACAATAGCGAGGTGCTAACAGATACATTTCTGGCCAAAATTATATATAATAATTATTATTGAGTAAATAAACATCATTATGGCACATTTCCGTTTCTTTCGACGCCTGCCATTAGTGTTGAATAAATTTCAATTTCTTTTGTGTTTATGAATAATTTAGAAAACTATCAACCATTTAATTTATGACCGAATATTTTCTTTACTTTCGATCAATATTTTCTGTTATTTTTGAAAAGAAAAATACACGAAGTGAAAAGGCCAAAAACCCTGACATATATTTGGAAGCACGTCGAAAAAAATTCAACTCACAATGAAGGTCAAACGATGGGAGCCAAATGTAAGAATTTACCTTTGAAAATTACTTTGAAAAAAATATTTCTGTTTTACATTAAGAAAATTTATATATATGCCGGTCTGGATAAATCTGCCACTTAATGATATCCAGCTACAGGGTGGCCCAACACTAATCACTCTGCCATAAGACGTAACAGCTTTTGCAAATGGCGTTTTACGCCAATCATTTTTCAAATTTGTGATCTAGACAGCTGGGGAATACAAAGACACAACAATGGAGCACTATAACGTGGAATAATTATGTAATTTTGAACTTCCCACTAGGAGAGTTGAGTAATTTCAAAACTCTAGGAGTTATTGGTTTTATCCGAGTTATCATCACATTTTCACGTGATTATATGTGTGTGTTTATAAGTGCGTGACCCGTTTATATGTCTTCAGCGGCTAAACCTAATCTAAAGTGTTCTGAAAAGCGTTCCTCAACTTAGATTTCCTGTGTATTTGAACCGATACGAACCAGTAGATTTCAAAAGATCTCAAAGAGATTTAAAAAAGCGCTTTTCAAAGTAATTTATTTAATCATTTTTAAACGGCCTTATCAATCGATCTACAAATTAATCAGCTCTTAACATTTAAGAATCACGTCCGCCAGCGTGAACCCGACCCAAAATCAGTTAATCTTTTCGTGAGGTATCGTGAACAAAAATATCGAAAAAGCGATACATATTTTTTGAAAACTAGGATATTATTAAATCGATCATTATGTTCTCATTTATTGTATGGCAATCGCAAGCTTTCCAATTACTATACGAGGACCTGGAGCCTGTGAGTATATCAACTAAAGAGCTGGAAGAAGATAATGCCTTCTTAAGAGAACTTGAAAGCGTCTTTATATTCTACAGATTTAATTAGAAGCCTTAAAACTCGAACTAATGAAGGACATTTGAAATTATTAAACATTTTATTATATCTTAAGTCGGCAAATAATATTTAGCAAAATGACTCCAATTCAATGAAGAACTAGACAAAGTTTTCGAACGGAATGAAAATATCATTTTAAAAAATCGAATCCATAAAGTGAAAATGCTAACATTGAATTAGAAATATTAACATGATCTGCTTGTGAATGATATATTAAACGTATTCTCAAGGTCTACTTGTTCTTTTATTAGAAACAAAAATACATATAATTTCAAAAGATATATGTAAATGACGTACTTTGAAATTAATATTTACACACTTTCACGTATATTTTTAATGAGCATAATCACGTTTTTTAAAAGATTCTTTAGTTTATGTTGAAAATACTAGATTATCAATATGTCGTGTCCTATATAATTTTTTCAAAGTTATTCGAATGAAACTTTTTATTCTCTATTCGTTGAAATATTCGTCTAGAGCTTAAAATTATGCGGCTGTTTGAACATGAAAAAGTATATGAAATTTTATTCAAACGATTGTAAGACCCGAATAATTCACAACTCTAATGAATACATTAAAAAAAACTGCGATGCATAAAATTACGACAAAATCAAATATTCAATCAAAGTTTCGTTTCCACGATATGTGATAAACAGTCACATATAAAATCTTTATCAACAAAAACTTATTTCTTTAAAAAACATGTGGCAAGAATATCAAGTACAGTGTGGCGCAAACCTACCATCTGGGTTTGATTGCTTAACAACATTTGAAATTAATTTTTATTTTTCTTTCAGAACTTTTAAAGGAAAACTTGAGGAAACAGAAAACCAATCAAAACTTTTTAAATTTTATTTTGAAAATCAACGATCAATTGCTTTGATGCAGCGATCTTATCGTCGTGTGTTTATTGTGTGTACTGGAAACCACAACAATCGGCTGGTTGAAAATTTTGGAGAAGATGTTACAGTACGACAACTGCCATTTACCGCAAGACCACATACGATGCACACGGAAGAATATATCCAACGCGGCTGAGGATAGTGTGCATCCACATGGAATATGAATCCAACGTATCTCTGGATGATATGCAGGATAGTCAAGAAACTTTAACAAAAAGACTTTCGGTACAACTGGTGCTATCGCGTAGGTCTGTTTAGGAGATTTTTACCGCATGGCACATGTTCCCGTATTAAGTTCAGCTCGTGCAAGAACTGATGCTGTTAGACTTCCAACAACGGCTGGATTATGCCATTTCATTCCGACAAAAAGGAGAAGAAAGTTTGCGATTTCAATAAAAATTTAATAACGAGCAATGAAGCCCATTTCCATTGTAATCGTTTCGTAAACAAGAAGAACTGCAAGACATGGACACAGAGAGTCCAGGAACAGTTCACAGGGCAAGGCTATGGGATGCTGTAGAGAAGCATCCGCAGTTGTGCTTCAAATAAGATGGAGCTACAGGCTACATTACAAAGGCTACAATGGATCTGTTGAGGGATTTCTCACGAACGCAATATTTCGACCCCCTTCACCTTATTTAAGACTATTTTCTTTGAGGTCATTTGAAAGAAGTGGTAAATAAGCCAGCGAATATATCACAACTATGAAATTTAAGCCGTAACACTGGAAATTTTACGAAAATTAACCCAAAATACACTGAAAACAGCACGAATTTACGAATTTCGAAATGGGCACCACTTGAGGGATATAATTTTGCATACTGAAGTCAAAAATATTTTTCATTAATATATTTAATTATAAAGCAATAATAATTACAATTGATCATTCAAACCCTAAGTGTAGTTTTGCGCTACCTGCAAACTGATTTTTTATTGCTCTAGAAACCAAAACTTATACACCGTGTTGTTTTAAGTATAAAAACTTTGAGTTCACATCAATTCTTTATCATTTAAAAGCCGATTGTTGATTTTTCTTTAGTTTGCTTTGAAAGTTTATTATTAATCCACTTTCAGCAGCAAAACGCGCGCAGATTGTTAAAATTTTCAATAAAAATTTTTTTCCGATGTCGCCCATTTCTGGCTGAATTGATACGCAAATAATCAGAGCTGTTGTGTTTGGAGTGGGGTAAATCAAGCCACAAGCTTTTGTCGAAGCACCATCACATTCAAGCTTTATGGGCTGGAGGAGTCGGTCATTGATGCATATGTCTTCAAAAACGATGAAGGCTATAGGAACATGATGGCATTAATCTTTCTGATAAATGGTTCCAACAGGACGGAACCAAATACCACACAGTGGGCACTACAATTGACTTACTCAAAGAAACGTTTGATTAAAAAATAATCTCACGTAATGGCTTAATTAATGACCAACAATATCGTGAGAGTGGATTATGTTAACCCGCTTGTCAACCTCGATAAACCATAAACAATTGAACAACTGGATATCAACATTCGAAGATTTGAAAGTTCTACGCGCCAGTCGTTGTGGCCACATGGCAGAAATCGTATATAAACATTAATTTCACAAAATTTCAAGTAGAGCCCGTTTCATTGAAAATAAAAATGTATTTCCTTGCTTTTTTCTGATTTAAGCTTGTGGCACTCAACAAAAAACACCCAGTATTTGCTTGTGAATAATAAAAGTTGTTACTGTGTCACATGTTTTGAACATAATTTTGATGTATATCATTAATTCTTCAGAACATCGTACAATTTAATTTGCCAATTAAATTTATTAATTAATTTTCTACAATAAAATAAAATATTTAAACAAATTAGCTTTTAGTAAGTCAGCAATTCTTTAAAGAAACCGACTCGCGGAGGACATACGCAGAGACAACTGGTTGGAGTTTTAATACTCCAACAATCGGGTTTAAAATTCGTTCCTTATTCATTCTATCGATTCGATCATAATATTGTGTGACTTTTTTTATTCCCCTTTCCTATTTTACTTGGTTTTTTAATTTAATGTATAGAACAACTAAGGAAAATTCCTTACTCAC
Organism: Linnaemya vulpina; assembly: GCA_963675445.1. Classification (NCBI taxonomy): domain Eukaryota; kingdom Metazoa; phylum Arthropoda; class Insecta; order Diptera; family Tachinidae; genus Linnaemya; species Linnaemya vulpina. Next base: position 87,598,565 of record OY776277.1, on the reverse strand, counting down.
CCTTCCGATTCCCTGAGGTCCTCCAAAATCTCCTCGAAATGCATTTTATTTGGTTTCTTCATTTCCGCCTCCAACATCTGACCGTAAGGTCCTCTTAAAGGTCGTTTTGAATACCTCTTAAAATCATAATCACTCAAAGCCGGACTGGTGCGATCTCGTGAAGGTGGTGGTGTGCGATCACTTTCATTATCTGATATGGAATCGGTGCGTAAGTACGGATAACTTTTATGGTTGCGCGGTAAACTTATGTGCGATGTACTCAAAGAGACCGGTGGTGAGGCCAAAGGAAGATCATCCTTTTCCTCTGAACTTTGTAGACTAAAACTGGCCATGATGGAATTTTTGGTGGTCCAAATGGGTGAGTTTTGACACTCGGCCTCGGGAGTATTCAAATCAAAAGAATATATTGAAGCCGGAGTGCGATTATCATCGGCTATGGGACTGTTAATGTACATCATGTTGTCGGGTGAGTCCGGTTTAATGGCATTCAAATTCGCTATTGTTATATCCAAAGCCAAAGTTTTGGGAACCGAACTTGCGATCTCATCTTCAGCATGATCATGCCAGTTTTCTATGTAGATGCCCTTGCGTCTCTTGGACATGTCAGCCTTGCGTCGTTCATCAGCACTATGGCGTGTGGGTATATTTTCCAAGGAAGATCGTTTCTCACTAATGATGTCCATGTCGTCATCGTTAGTGCAACTTTTTTTAACTTCGCTGTTATCCACAGACGTCTGTCTGCTGTTATTATTGTGCGTTTTACTACTCTCTTCTTCTTTTTGGGATTTGCGCAATATGGCGATTTCGTCAAGTTCGTCAGATGATCGCGACACAGAAATTTTGGGAACTAATTCGTTGAGAATTTTGGTTTCTGCATTTTCCATCTCAGAAATATCCAGTGGCACCAACGGCTGAATACTCTCGGGTAGCACATCGAATTTTTCGGGCTTTGCTTCCACCCACTCCTGTGGGGGATTCTCCATGCCCCATTCTTGGGCAGCACACTCATAAACCGGTACTGGTATAAGGCAAGTGGTGGCAGTTTGTAAGAAATTATCAGGAGGAGATTCCAAAGGTAGTTGCTCTTCCATTAATGTGGCTAAATTGGGTTCGAATATATCATTAAGTGGGTTTGTAGCAGGTGCCACTTCCATCACTTGGGTATTGGGAAAACTTTCTGTTTTCGCCTCTTGCAGATCTTTAGACTCAACCGTTATGGGCAATTGTGTTTCATCTATAATGTAATCGTTGTCAGATTGTATGGTATCGGTCAGAGATTCCATTGTAGCATGAGCCGCCACCATAGTGGTCACACAAGCCGCTTTCACTTTATCAGGTACTTCTTGTATGGTATCGGCCATAAATACCTCTTCTTCGGGTAACAAATCGGGAGACTCCATGACATCATCTAAAGTCTTGTCCTGACCGTAACACAAATTAATACTGAGTTCAGGCTTCTCTTTTAAAGGAATATAAATCCAGTCTGGTTTAGGTTTGGAAAGAGTTTTACTCTCTTCTGTTTTTTCATTAGTTACTAACGGAGTTTCCTCCAACTTTTTACGTGGCCAAGTTAGATTGTCCACAATACTGTTGTATATGGAAGTGGATGGACTGGTGGAGTCTATTGACTTTTCACGCCGTAAACGATCCCTTAAAGCACTTAAAGCCGATTTCTTATATTTACCTGCTGCGTAATCAATCGCTGAGAATGAAGCAGAACGAAATGGTACGCCCTTTTGACAGTAGGAGCAAATAGTCGTGCGTGTTTCTGGTTTGTCTAGTTTCGCTGCAGTACGTGTACTACTTAGCGAGTCAATTAATTGAATTTCACCGTCAACCTCATCACCACAAGTGGCAGCAGTAGCGGCCGTGTGCTCTCTTTTGGCGCCTGATAGCAAAGGTGGTGAAGAGGACTTTGCTCGTAGTTGTTTTTGTATTAGCAATTCCAAATTGGAGTGACTGTCGTTTGCTTTAACAGTGGCAGAGGAGGCTGTAGATGTCTGTGGTGTCATCAATGTGTTGGTGTTCGTGTTGGTGGCGGTGGTTGTTGTTATGTGTTGGCCCTCTTCCTCTATATTGTTTGCTTTGAAGTGTGCGGGATCGTTGTGTTCCACCCGCTCTTCTGATGTTGCTAAATTAATGGTTGATTTTAAGGTGCTGTTGTTGGCATGTTCATCTTGATCTATGGGCAATATATCATCGTTGTCTGTTGACATAAATGACACAAGCGGTTCATTGGCTACAGAAGTTTCTGACACCTCTGCCCCTGCAGCTAATGATGTTGATGATGATGGTTGCAATATTATTGACGCCTTAGTTGTATCCACTAAATTATCATTAACATCCGGTGTGTCCGAACTTTGCGAAGATGACTGCATGATGGCTGCTCTGGGTTTTCGTGGTGGTGGCACTGGTGGTGGTGTGGGTGAAGAGCGATTTCCTCCCACCCTTAACAACTCGGTCAACTCACGTAGTTTCTCGGTCTTTTCTGAAGATTTGCGATTTCTTGTTGAGCTGCTGGCTGCTGTAGAACTTGAGGCGTTTGTATTGTTTGATGACTTGCGGCCAAATGCCAAACGCTGAAAACGATCCAAAGTATTACGTCGTTTTTCCATACTGATCTACAAGTAAAATAGAACATATAAAAATTTATTTAGCTAAAGAAAAAATTATATTATAAAGCAAACAAACAAAACTTTAAGCAGACACGGCAACTGCATTTGTTGATTTCATCAATAAATTTTAAATTTTCTGTTTCGCCATCTTTTCTAAATGCTGGTGGCTCTCAGTTGCTCTCCCTATTCTTAACGATCTCGCCGTATTGCAAAAATACTGTTTGCCTACACGCTGATCGATTTGCTATAAATTTTCTTTAAATATATAAATTAATTTAGTTTTCTTTTCCGTTTTCTAATTTATTTACTCTCTGTTTCCAAATAGCAAAACCAAAACAAAATAATAAAATTAATTAAACCATCAGCGAATTGTTTAATATATAAAATATCGCAATCTTTTTAGAGAAGATTAAAAACAATTTGTTCCGAAGTTAATATAAACATTATTGTGGTCTTTCCATGTGGCATAAACAGCATACGTTCGCAACAAATTGTGGCAAAAGGAGTACGTAACTAGAAATTAATTGCACTCGTACACACTCAGTTTGGCTTTTTGTTTAATTTGACGTGTTTTCTTAAGTTGTTTTTTGTATTTGTATTTCTCTTCTATTTTCGTTAATGGGCCACAGAAATTAAAAGAAAAGATGAACATATTTTTTTGTGTTCTAATAGACGCTTTTGCGACCACAATCTGTTTATATGTACAAGTATCTGTGCACAGTGGTAACATGGAGGGAAAAATGCAGATATTTTTTCAATAGGCAGCTCTGCTTAGCGTTTTAGCTTTATAAAATCTCTTCAAAAGTTTCCTTAAAAGTTCCCTGAAAGTATGCTTGTGTTAGTGAGTGTATTGCCACTTTCACGCAATAACTTTCATGATTCTATATACACTATCAGAACAGATATAAAATCTTTGACTGGTGACTGGCATATCACTTCTAAAGGGTGTCTTTATAGAGGTATAAAACTTACACTTGACAACACATTTTTAACTGCCAACAAGACGGCACAACATGTTACACAGTCCTCGCCACAATTGATTTATTAAACAGTAGGTGTGGTCAATGCATAGTCTCACGCTTCGGACCCTTGAATTGGCCTCTAAGATCACATCATGTAACACCGCTAAACAGTTTTCTATGTGAATATGTGAATTGGTTAATCTACGCCGATAAGCCCTCCAAAACAAATGTTGGAAGAGAACACTCGTCGCAATATGGTCACACATATTGGAAAAATTGATCGAAAACTAAACCTCCACGTTAGACTACCTCTAAGCCAGCCGTTGCGGTAATATGGTATAAGTCGTAGTCTTTATTAGTACACCTCTCGAATATTTTTCACGATTTTATGTATCATTCTAAGCGAATAATAGCCATCCAAAACTAGATAAAATAAAATTTGTTGCCAAAATACAAGAGCATGTAAATTTTAAGATTAAAAAGTTGCATCTTAAAAAAACTTCCGAAAACGTAATTAACGCTGGATAATTGTGACTTAGGGCCAGCAGATAATGGGTTTGTTCCAGCTGCTTAGCAAAATAAGTCTGAAATCGCATAAATTAGTCTAACAGCGATCCAGGTAACAGGTTTTCCACAATTTTGCGAGAAAATGAGGGAGGAAAGAGTTGTAAAACTTTTTTTTCGGAAGTAGTTCCCGAATGTTGCTTTTTTTTTTTAAACGACTACCTAATAGAAAATTTCCTAGCACAGAAGAAAGTTTTTATTGAAGAGAATCTACCTTTTTTAATATATAAAAAATCTTTGATTGTTTTTAAGTTTTATCAGTTTATTTCATGATAATATTTTATAGCCCTTGCAAATGTTTCTTTACTGTTTTTATGCGTTCTTAAAGTGAAAAATTACTTAAATAAAATTTCATTTCAAAATTAAGCAGGACTCGTATCTTGTACTCCAGCAGCTTTAGACTATTTTGCGCAATTTAACAAGTAATTAACTTGTTATCCTCAAAAGCCCGGACTGTTTCGTTATGCTCCTGCAACAGACCTAATATTATATTATTTTTTTCTTGTTATTTTGGCAATGGCTCTTCCTCCTGACACTCTATATTTGGATTGCCGGCCTCGGCTTCGTTGGTTAACTTGCTTTTGCGTAGTACGAAATTCCAAAACCCTGATGACTATTATTTCATATATTTCAATTTCCCTTTGATTTTTCCAGAGCTTTTCTGAGATCAAAAGTTATTTATTTATTTCCGCACTATTTAATTTATATTTAGTTAACAATTAACGTTTTATTACACCTGAATGCGTGTATTATTATATTATTTGGTTAGCAATTTCGATTGCCTAACCACTGTGCAAGAGTGTGGTTATATGTTTGTATGTAAACATAAAGAAATTTACTTGCAAGCAAACAAAACAGACAAGGAAAACCGCTTGTTTTCATTTAAATTCTTGTTGTTAATTCTGTTCTCCCATTAAATAAATTGTCGAAATGCATATTCATACACTCAAACATTCACAAAAACAAACGCACATAACAAAATCATTTTACCAAATAACAACTAGAACAACAAATACAACAGAAACAAATAAAAGTGCTACATTCGGCTGTGCCGAATCGTATATACCCTTCACCAACGTTCGTCTGGCATTACATATATTTTTAAGTACCAATTTTGTGCTCTCTAATTTATGAAATTGTTTCAGTTAGCGAAAAGAAACTATTTCAATTGCATGTGATAATTATTTTAACGAACATTTGTATTGCTATACTAAATCGAAATAAGATTCATAGGCTAATTGTTCGAAATTTGTTTAAATCTCAGAAAAACATGATGATATATATTCCAAGGCACAAAGGAAAGTCAACATCAGTTTTATTCAACTAACACAGCAGAGCAGAACAAGAACTACTTCAATTGCATTTTTTGGTTACTTTTATAAATAAGAAATATTAAAAATTTCCCACCCTTGGAAACGAAATTTGAATTTTTAAAATTTGTTTACCAAATCAAATCTTCATAAAGTGCAAAGCGGTTTTATTTAAGGAAAACTACAAATTTGTAACCATTTTGGTAACTTTCATGTGATACAAAATATTGCATATATCCAACCCTGGAATCAAAATTTGAATTTATTTTAAATATTTGATAAAAATTTTGTTTTTCCTGACTTAAAAAATGTTTGATTAGTAAAAAGCACGGCCTTAGTTGCTTTTTGGTTTATATATGTTTAAGAAAACATTTAATTTCCCACCCCTGGAAAAAAATTTATTTTTTAGTTTTAAATAGACAATTGAGGCCTCCCAAAGCATAAAATAGGTTCAATTTACAAATAAACAAGAAAAAAATTGGTTTTTGGTGTTAATTTTGCGTCGAGAAATAGCTGTAAGTTTCCCAGCTGTGGAACCGTATTTCGGATTTTATCACTTTCAATACCCTATTTAAGTCCATTTCCAATCTTTCAGTCCAAGAATGAAGCCTCTAGCTCTTCTGGGGGCTTGGGAAAAGCGATTTCACGTACAGACAGACGGGCAGACGGACATCGCCAGAATAAATATACTTTATATATTAATATCGAAGATTTTACACACGGAGTGACAAACCTAAATATACCCTATTACTTATTTGTGAAGGCTATAAAAAAATATCCAGGATATTTAGGAAAAGTCTTTCAACTGATAATAACCGTTAACTTTCGTTAAAAGAGAAAAAACTTTTGCTCCACCGTGCAACTGACCGAACAATATCCACCCAAGAAAAGCAACGCTGCCTACAGCAGACATATTCTTCGGGTAAGGAATATGTTAGTGAGCCAAACGTAAATGAAAAGCATATAAAATACTTAAGAATAATTAGCATGAAGAGAAAACCTTAATATTATTGATTAAAAAGATATTTCATGTTATCACTTTAAAATAATCGTTATAAAAATTTTGCCAACGCAGGCTTCAACAAACCATTAATACTTTATATTATTAAGGCCGCTTATTCATAACGTAAACATGCTATTAAATAACGCATTTGAATTTAGATATTATCTACGATGTTCTACGGTATTCGGTGAGTGCATTCCTCTTACTTCATTTAAAAAAAAAACTGCGCTCATGCCGTTTAATTAACTTACAACAAGTACTGAATCGGTTAACCATTAAGTGAATAACTATTCGCTTAATTTCGAATGGGCTATTTAGAATAAATGGCTGAAATGGTTATTATCCCATTCCCATTTGACGACGCCCACTGTCTTGTGGTGATGAAAAAATTAAAGACAAGCGAATTAAGAATTTAATGGAATAAGAAAATATTTTACATATTTTTAAAAGGTGTGAAAAGTGATTGATATTGGACATTCTCAGCTACTGATTGCCACATCTACGATTAGTGAAATGGTTACCAATATTTTCTAAGAGATCTTTCAAAATAAAAGGATTCTAACTTTTATTTACGAATTTCCCTTTTGATTGATTCAGATCAATTATTGTTATTTATGTTCTTGTTTTTTTACCTATAGAACCTCCAATAGAGAACACTTAAGTGCAAATTTATTTCTTTGAAATAAAGAGTAAGTGAAATATTATTGGATAATCGATTAGCCGATTAAACCAAAGCTTACATCAATTAAGCTAGTGGTTAGGCGATGAATATTAAAACCCTTTTAATAAAACACGTCAGTATTTTAAGCTGATCATTATCTTTGCACGTCAATTGCTAAGAAACAACAACGCTTAATTATTACAGCCATAACAACAATATAATGAATACGTGCCGTTAGTATAAAGCTCAGGCTATAGAGAAGAGAATGGCAAATTTCTGGTTTACAAAAATTGTTTTAATTTTGGCAATATTTGCAAAAATATTTTTGCCAGGTACCTATTTGGAGGGTTTGAGTGTTGAGTTTCTGTTAAAACAAACTCATTGAAAAATATTTTCAGTTCTGGCCTCCACTAAAAATGTGGGTAAGGAACAGTGCATTGGGAAATATCAGTCAGGCATTGATAAAGTTACTGTTCGCTATTCGCAAATGCAAATCAAGTTTAAGGGTTTGGACGCATATCCCACTAAATCGACTATTGAAAATAATGGACGAATCTTGAAAATCGAATTGAATTATACCACCGTACCCACAATGGAAGTTAATTTGACAGCTTTAGAGGTCGCTGGTACATTCCGTTTGGAATTTTTGTACTTTCAGTGGCTTAAGACGACTCCAGTGGAAGAGATGTTTCCGGCTGAGTTGCATGCTGTTTTCTATGATGAGAATGCGAAGAGTTATGATGAGGCTGTTGTGTCAAACAAAAAGATCATTATTTTAGCATTTTCCATTGGAGTATGAAATTAACTGTTGGTAAAACCATATATAATCGAAACAAATTTTTTAGAATGGATTATATGAAGACACCCTTTTTGGAGTCTTGCTAGATTACCTTAAATACGTACGAGAACCGAATCGCAATTCAAAATTTAAAAATATCAGCCTAAAGTATTGGAAAAAATCTATCAACCCAAAATATTCGATGTATTATGCTTACGAAGGATCCTTTTCCGAGTTCCCTTGCCAAGGAACAGTGACATGGATTGATTTACGGCTTGCGTTGGTAATAGCAAATCCCACGGTAAGCTGATGTGCTAACAAGAAACTTGAATGCATTTAAAATTTAATATTTTTAGGTTGGTGAGTTTAAAAGGCTAAAATCAAATACAGGCGACCCTCTGATGTCACAAGTAAGCCAATTCGTCAAGCCAAACGGAACAGTATATAAGAGTAATGAAAACAGCGTCCTGGCAAATCCAGGACTATTAATTGGTGTTTTATTTTTAATATTTTATTCGTATTAAATTACGTTTAGTATTAGACTGTCTGACATCTTTCTTTCATGTAATTACAGAAAGAGTAACTCAGAATTACTTTTGTTGTTGTACGAAAGAAAGAAAGATTTTTTTCCATCGTCATGGAACAGGCAGTAAATTTACTTGATAAAATTTTATTCAGCATTTTTGTCATTTCACTTTAAATTTTAGCTTCGCATTTACTTGTCGGCTTACAGATGTGCATCTAATTATTTGATTCGTAATTATTTAATAAAATTTGATGAAATTTAACTTGTTCGTTCGAATGTGTTTCTTTTCGACGAAGAGTTGCATTGATAATAAAAACAAAACAAAAAATTTATTTTTTCCTACAGGCTTGAGAAATTTAACACTTTTTTGATACATACAATATATTGTAGTACATGAAAGTGACCAAAATGTTTACAAATTTTAAGCTTTTCTTAAATGCAACTATCGCACACCTTATTAAGAGTTGCGGTGGTAAAATAACAACAACAAAAATTAACTTTTCGCTCCAGGAATGGGAAACTGAAGCTTTTCTATACATAAACGTAACAAGAAAGGCAACTAACGTTGATTTTTTTCCAAAATTATTACTTAAATATATGTAACGTCAGACTACGTTGCTGAAGGGTAAATAAGATTCGCGGCGCTGCCGAAAATAGCACTTTTGCTTGGCTTTATTTCACTTGTGGGTTACGAATAACATTTTTTATTTCTTTTTTAAATATCGTGGTACCGCTTATGCGCTTCAGTATCAGTAATTGCCTCAGCTAGTTCTCTCCGGCCTGAGCTCTAATATTATAATCGAGTTGGAAACTTCTTTTGTTGAAAACTTCTTTAAGACACACAATATTAAGTCAAAATTTGCAAAAGAATTTGTCGTAAAATTTCATAGAAACATCGAATTTGTGTACTTCACTTTACCGATCTCTTACATATGTAAAAAGGACCACCCACATGAATACAAACGACGACAGCTTGGCAGTTTCTTGATTTTTTTAATGGTTGATATTCTCTCCGAACAGATTTCGGTTTATGTCAAAATTTATATTTACATAAAAGCAAAAAACTAGCAGCCAAAAGCGTATAGAGGGTGAGGGAGCTTTTGGCTCAAGTAGTGAACACAAGACTATCGAATTTGATTTCGCTGTCAATCATGAAGGGGGTGGCGAATTTTTCTTACCTGTATTAGTACAGGACTATATTAATTGTTGACGGCTTGTCTCAATCACGAAGTCATAACACTGGTCGGCGGACAATACCGACAGAGCATAAGCACCGTCCATAATACAGACCAAAGACCATAATACAGCACTATCCTTCGAAGGGACTTGTAGCAAAAAATTCACTTTCCAAGTAAAAATTCGTACACAAAATTCTGTCTTTTTCTTTCCTTGTAACACCATCCCTTCTTTTCTACTGCTGGCACAGTGCATCGCATATCTGACGGTATTCTTCTGACTGCTGGATCAAGACAAAAAAATTATCTTGAGTAGAGTAGAACCAAGAAAGTTGTCTTCAATAATCAGAACATTAAATAACAAGTAAAAGTGCTATATTAGGCTGTGCCGAATCTTATATACCCTTCACCAACGTACGTTTGGCGTCATACGTATTATTAGGTACCAATTTTGTTCTTCCTAAGTTATAAAATGGTTTTATTTAGCAAAAATAACTACGTCAGTTGCCTTTTTGGTTACTATTATACATAAAAAAATTTAAATTTCCCATCCCTGGATGCGGAAATTTATTTATTATATGTTTTTACTAATGTAACTCTTAATGAGGCATAAAACAGTTTTATTTAAGACAAACTTAATATTTGTAACTATTTTGGTCACTTTCATGTACTCTATAATATTGCTGTTATCCAACCCTGGAATTGAGATTTTGACTTTCTTAATATCTAATACCAATTTTGTTTTTCTGAATTAAGAAATAGTTTTAATTATTTTAAAAAAACAACGTTAGTTGTCTTATTGGTTACTTTCATGTATAAAAAATTCAAATTTCCCATCCCTGAATGTGAAATTTGAATTTTAATTGTTTTTTTTACCAATGCAACTATTAATGAGGCATAAAAAGTTTTATATAAGAAAAACTTAAAATTTTTAACCATTTTGGTAATTTTCATGTCCTACAATATATGGTTTGCACCGAAAAAGCTTTCAATTTCCCAACCCTGGAATCGGAATTTAATTTTGTTTTTAGTTTTATTATCAACGCATTTCTTCATGAGTAGTTTTATTTGAGAAAAATTAAAAATTTTTATACATTTTGGTCACTTTCATGTGCAAAAAAATACTGCACTTGTCCAACCCTGAATTTGAAATTTTAAGTCTTAAATTCTTTTCATCAATACAAATCTTCATGATTTATAAAGCCGTTTTGTTAAAAAAAATTTAAATTTTTAGATACTTTAGTTATTACATGTACTACAAATGACCGAATGTGCCACAAAAAAAAATTTTAATTTCCCATTCCTGAAAAAATTTTATTTTCTTACTTTTTAATAAACAGTTGAGGCTTCCCACAGCAAAAAAATAGGTTCAATTTACAAACAAATAAAAAATTTTTGGTTTCTGGTATCAACTCTGCGTCGAGAAATAGGTGTAAGCTTCCCAGCTTTGGATCCGTATTTCGGATTTTTCTGAATTTCACTAGCTCTTCTGGGGGCCTGGGAAAACCGTACAAATAGACGGATAGACGGACATCGCTCAATCATCTTCGCCATTCATAAGAATCCAGAATATATACACTCTATGGGGTCCCATATTTATATCGAAGAAATTACACACGGAATGACAAACCTAAATATAACCTTTCAATTTTTTGTGAAGTGTATAAAAAAGACAGCAGTAAACGTGTGAGTAGATATTAAATTTAGATGTATAACAGAAATATAAAAATACTTAAACGTTCAATATATACACGATTCACACATACACACTTGCATACCTACACGCAGTAAAGTAAATATATATGAACATACATTTTTCTATATTCATACATACTTTAAATACATACAACCTCTGTATTCATACATATAGAAATACACGCGTTTAGCTAAAAAACATTTGGAAAAAACGACAACAGAGAGATAAATTAATTTCTTTTTCTTTCACATTTTTCTTAGACTGAAAATCTTTTAAGCATAAAATTAATATGAAAGCAGACGGCAGACGTTGATATCCACACATACCAGCATGTATAATATACAATGTATATGTATATAGATGTGTGCCTGTGTTGGAGCTGCTATAGATTCAGAAAACAATTCAGCGGTTAAATCAAGAAAGGCCTTCTTAATTAAGTTCAGGTTCAGGTAGAGCAAAATTTAGTGTTCGGATACGAGTTTTATGTATGTGTATCTCTACCATCCTTGTATTAGTGTAGTATGTCGTTAAAGCCAAAAAGTGCTCAAATAATAAGAATTCTCTTATAAATGTTTATTTAAAATTGGAAACTGCAAATGCTCTTAAAAACAGGTGACAAGATCGTGACAAGATCGTGACAAGATCGTGACAAGATCGTGACAATTCCCGATATGTTATTTTTTAGAAGTTTGAATTATTTAAATTGCAAATTGAATTGATATTCCGTTACTCCAGCCACTTATTTTGTTTGTAATTTCAATAATTTGGGCCGCTTGCAATCTTCAGAGAGGAAGACCACACTTAATGCTGAGAACACAACTTGTTAAAACTAAAACTTATTTTTATATATGAAAATACACGATTTTGACCACTGCAAATCGGTTCTAAATCGCTCCATCCGTTCGTGAAATATCGTCAGTAAAATAAATATATAAATGATTTATTTTGAAAAACTCCAATATTATATATCTGATGAGTTGGTGTTCTCGATTCCTTTATAATCACTGAAAACTACACCAATCGCACCTCGAAGAACTCTTAGGCCTATAATAACACATAAACCAAATTACGACTAGTTTGAGGTAAGGATTAACCGTTTCTCTCATATATTTTTTGTCGAAATGACATTTTAAATCGCTTAATATTCAAGGACATCATTTATTAGTAACGAGCCCATCTAAAGGCCTTTACACAACTTCATCTTACCGCTGGCTACTCGCAAACATATTCACGCTAACACACACACACATACACACAATACTCATCGATGCCATACTACACACATACATATTTTAATGGGGCTACAGCAGACATGATGAATTTCATGGATTTTCTAAAGACAGTGAGAGAGCATTCAGAAGAAACAAGATGCTACAAATTTACGTGTGATTTAAATTGTCTTTTGTTTTTAGCTGCTGTACTGAAAAATACAATGACAGAAAAGCTTAAGAAAATAAGTAAAACATGAATAAGATGCTGATAAATGCCGATTTCGAGTAAAGTCCTATATGACAGTTTTTTCTATGAAAATATTATTTTAGATAAAAGTTGCATGGCATGTGACACTTCTTTAGTAGTGATTCAGCAGTTTTTCGAAGGAATTTTAATTTTTTTCTCAATATTTTCACAAGTTGCTTATGATGCCCGATCTTCCTTGAAATAGGTTGCATTACTTGTGAATATTTTTCTGGATCAGAGTACACTTTTGCCACTGTCCAGATTTTAAGAACTTTTAATATATTTTTTCAATCGTTAGCAGAAAACCATTCTTCTTTTTTATTGGTCTCACAAACAACCCAAAGGCTGCTAAATAGCTAAAACTATGAAGAGAGGACGGGCATAAAAAACGCTAATAAAAAGATCCCCTAAATCTTTTACAGAACTCGCATTGCGTATTAAAATTATGTGAATACGATATAAGAAATTCACATGGGTTATTGATAACAATTGAGAGTTTTAAGAATCAATGAAACTTCTAGCCAATCCTTTTCGAAAGTTTTGCAGTTCAATACGGATTTCAGGGACGTCTTTCTCAAAATGGTACATTTCTACAGTTCAGATCACACTCATTTGTCATAGATTTGGCAGCTTTACCAGTGGACCGCAGTACGCATTACGAAAAGAATTCGTTCGTTCAGCCGGATACCACGTACGTGGACTCCCGGGGGAGATCCTTTCTGCCGCACGTAGCATGGAAAAATGCAAATGGAGCGTCCATTAGCCCTTCTGCTGTATTCAAACTACTTCAAACAACTTTATATTTAAAATATCAGGCAGTGTGCTTAAAAATCATATATATATTAAGTTTTGTTTCAACAGCTATTTTCGAAAGCCACTGCACTTTTATTATCAGAACTCATGTCAATATATTTTCATCATCACTTATTAAGTCGTTTAAATTGTTGACAAAAAAACAACACAAGCTTTTAGCATCTTATAAGTCAGTCCACGTAATATTGTCTGCAAAATATGCCTTCAAATGTCCTGCAACTGCCAATTGTCCTTTTTCAATATGGCCAGTCAGCCCATTGTTAGATAACTCCTGGCAATTGAAACTTTTTGTTGCCGCGGTCATACAACTACTGTATTGTCAGATATATATATATATATATATATATATATATATATTAGCAACACTGTAAGTTTATAAGCAAGTATGTGAAACTTGAAACCGTGTAACTTCATGATGTAGCCATGGTGGATTAATAAGGTGGTCCCTCAACAGCAACAAATACAATATTGCAACTGTTGTTTGTGTAAACAACACTTTTCAAATATGTGCTTTAGTCCCTTCTTCGCTCGTTGATATGAAAACAAAACTTTGAATGTGCCTAAAATATTTCATTCGCCTTCAAATGTAGAACAAATGAGAAATTCTACATACAAAAATATATATTTTAAACTCATGTTCATATATTAACGTTAAAGCATGTGAAACGGGAAAAGTTAATGGGACGTTGGCAAGAAACATTTAATAATTTAATCAAATTCTGAAATAAATTTTAGGAAAAAGCAAAAATTTTTGTTTAAAAGGGCTGTAACGAAAAAAAAAATACTTAATTAATGCAAATCGAATTGAAAACATTAAAAGAATTTCCCTCACACACACACACACCATCATCTACACCATTAACAGATTTCAATTACTACTAAACGCAGAATGTGGCGTATGATAAATATAATTACGCATACTCCCGCTGTTTTTTGTTCAATGAAAGTTTTACAATTCATAATCACTAGAGGGGACACCAAATTGCTTCTATCTGATTTGATGGTCTATTGTAATGAATTTTGTAATACAGCAATTTGTTTGTTTGATGTAACTCATTCATAAAAACTGCATGTGTTCCCTAACACCTGCATGTCATGGTTTAATTGATATTATAAATAACAGGTAAACTTTTATACACATCTTTTTATTTTTGGGTATGATTTCATATTTATTTATTTGTAAAATTACAAACTTTGTCACGGTTTAATTTATAGAGAACAGTAATAAAAGCCTTCACTCGTTGTAGTGGAACACACCAGAGTCTAATGTGGGAATCGGAACCAAAACCCCTACACTGATGGACTAGTGCACTATTTACTGGCCTGCTGATGCATTCTATATTATATATATTTACTGCTACAGCAGCAGCAATAGAAGGAGGTTTTTATGGAATTTTTAATAGCACAACTGTTCAATCGAAAATATTGAGCGGAAAATAATCACCATTTAATCCCTTGACCCATACGGCATAACGACAGCTATTTTTGAATGGCGCCACATTTCCACTTAAATGCTTATGTGCTTTTTGCGGCGGCAGAGCTTCAAAACATCTGCAGTATTTGTTTTTTCATAAGTAATGAAACTGGTAAAATAAATCAAAAACCTGCTACATGACAGCGTATAAAAACCGTGGGTATTTAATTGTTAGTCGAACAAAAAATATATCAAAAAGAAAACACAAGGCAAGAAAACAACATAAAAAAAACTACGTTGAAGCATCAGGTTAACTGAAAGGGGATTTAACAAAAATCTCCCGGCTAAAATTCGTAACATATTCAAAAAGACATGATAAATATCCTCAGATAATATTGAAAGTCACAATATCAATTAATCAATTAAACGTCTTACACTGTAGAGTAGGCCGGCTGTTTTCGAAGGCCACAACACTTGTATCAATGGAACTCACGTAGTAACAGTTCGTAGTTATACAAATTGTATTATGAAATAGTATGCGAGAATTGTATCAATACTATTTAAATGGTAGCACACATTATATTAATTCTCTAGGTTTTTATCAGTTTACGTACACTTTTTTATGCTGGTAAATTTAAGTATTTTTTCTTTTTTTGATCGCTTAAAGGGGATGGTCTAATTTTTGTTGTGTGTTTTCAATAATAAAAATTTAAACTTGTGGAAAAATTTAATATAATTTTTCTTTTTCGCAAATATTTGATTAACGCCAACTGAAAGATTAAGTTCTATCTTTTTGTATTGCGGTTCATAAAATAGTAACAGTTTAATAAATAGCGATTTCAGAAATCGCAAGTTGGCACTCAAGACGTCAACATTTTATAATTTACAAGAGATTTTAAACTGCAAAGTATTGAAATGTTAAATTAATAATTTTCTTTAGTTATTCTAAGAAATGTTGGGTAAAGGGTCCCTGATGATCTGCATTAGGCCCAGTGAAAGGCGCATAGGAACAGGCTGAAACCCCTCAAATGATCACATTGAATTTTTTAGTAAGATTTTGGGAAAAAAGAAAAACAGCACATAATTGAAATTGAAGAGTTTAAATAATCTTCCAACGTAATGTTTTCCCACTGATTTTCATAACTCGTGAATAATTGAAAAAAAGTCGTCTTAGAATTTCCAACTTAGACAGAGAGTTATTCATTTTGGCTAAATATATACATTTGGAGAGTTCCCCAGGCTCTTCATGTCCAGTGTTTTTTTATGTAAATAAAGAAAGTTTTAGTGAATCATCAGACAATGAAATAACAAAATTACTGCAGCTTAAGGAGCGGTCACATTGGAGAAAATATATTTGCCCCAGAAATCAACAAACGTAACCACTAGATACTAATATAGAACATTATAACATATTGCGTTAAATTATAATTATTATTTTTATAATGGTTGATATTAGCCGTCGAATATTCTAAAATGTTTTGAATAATATGATGCTTTGGATCTAAAGTTTTAAATTAATCTTTTAATTATTATATCTCTTTTTTTTTTTTTTTGAAGCGTCACTTGTGGCTTAGCCCCTATTCATGCAATTCAATGTGTCGCAACTTTCTAATGGGGAGGATGGGTGTTGATGTATCAAAAGGTGGAGATTAATGAAAGAACTTTCGGGGGTCATTTTATTTATGAAATTACTTCACCATAAATTAACTACAATATGGACGAGACTTCCTACTAGATTGTGTTAATAACTGGTTAGTGTTAGTAACATGGTGGACAGTAAATAACACATAAAAAACAGCTTCCAGCCGACATTCCTACCAGTGAATTTCGGTGCAAACCACTTTCACTACCTGAACTCCCGAAGAACACCTCACCAACAGCAGCCCATAAAATCATGCCTATTGAAGGATAAACGAAGAACTGCGCATGAACGTACATGAACGCTAACATCACATCATAATAGTGCCAGCGTATGCAAAACACTTTTGATATTGCGCTTGCAGGTGAGCATCCTTGCTTTACCTGTCCTCTAGAAGGAATGTCATCTGTGAGATATATTACACGCTGTACTACCAATATTAAGCTACCGGTAAAGTCTCGAAAGGATGCCTCTAGAGGTTCTTTTTCTTATCGACTATGGTTCTGTGGAGAATCTTAGCTGTTGATTCACCCTCTACCAAGCTATTGTACTCGATCTTTCCGTCTTTTGAATTCTTATATCATTTTCCGTTGCTCTGTTATTGCACAGATTGGGCAGCAATACATGAGCTTTACTGGCCATCAATAAAGTACTCACTTAGTATGGGGTTTGCTTTAATCAATTATTCGTTCGCCATTGATGAGTTCATCAATGCTTTTGTTTAATCAAATAATAGTTGGTTATTTAAAATTAAGTTGTTAACCGGTCAATGAATATTTTCAACGAATTAGATGGTTTCAATAACTAAGAATATATAATATATATTAATTATTTTGAGATTTTGTTTAATAGCACAACAATAATAACAACTGCTCAACTTTGAACTAAATCAAGCACAAGAGCAATTCGTAAGGACGTTGGTATATTTAATGAGTTGAGATCTTCTGAGATAATCTCCTAGAACTATAAGTTGCTTAAAGCTTTTAGCGTTATATGAGCTTTTCCAGAGTTTGATTTAAATATTCCATTAAGTTCCTACTATGGTTTTTCAGATTACAAATACTTTTAACACTTTTTGTTAATTCTGTTAACATATTTCTTCATTTCACAAGCTCGCATTAACGTCATATACGCTGGCGAATCGTATAAGTGTTGTATGTTTGTTGTTAATAATTTTCGAACAAAAGTAGTTGTATTAATAAGTTAGAATTTTATATATTTTCCGAATAGTTTTTTATTGAGACCAGATGTGAGAACATCTCGCATCGAAAAATTTTAAATTATCGTGCTATTATTTTATTTAGAATAATTTTTTTATTGTTAAAAAAAACCTAATAAAAGTGTAAGCACATAAAAAATATATTTTATACCACCCAGTGCATCTCTTACAGATACGACATACAAGCTTGGGAATACCCTATTCGTTTGCTTAATTTTTGTCAAATAGTTGATAAATAACAGCATCAAGCAAAATCTTGGTATTTACAAAAACATATTCAGTTCGTTTTAATTTAAATTTCAAACTATTTCCACCAAATTTTTCTTGATATGACTATTAGTTTAACATTTTATATTTCAAATTTTTAGAAATACGACAGCATAACAATACAACATATTAAGCTCTTTGCAAGCGCATAAGCAGATATCGTATTTTATTATACTAAAAACGATACAACTGGCCTTGCGAATTAAACAATATTTTTCTCTATTGTAACGCCGTCATCAGTCACATCCTTTTTTTGCTTGAAAAAGTTTTCACTACAAGGAAATTCTCCAGAGTTCAAGGTAGAAGTGAATGAGTTGAATATTGGAACTGGTGTTTTAGTACATTTAATTCATAGACTTTTAATTAAATTTTTTCAATTTGCAAACCTGCTATTTTTTAAGGGCCTCAAGCTTTTTGTAACACGACCTCCTGCATAGGATAAAAACACATAAAAATATGTTAGAGTTCTGCGAAAGAATAATAAATTTTGATATAACGATTCTTATTAAATCGAAAATCTTCAACCGCAAATAACCAATTTGAAATCAATTCGAATAGTTAATCGGTTAGTAGTTAATCACTTAAAGGATTGAATACCCTAATAAACGGTGTAGATCAGGCATGGGAATGCCGATTAACCCTCCTCTTTTATCGGCACTGCAAAAAGGTGTGAAACTCATGTAAAACACCGAATTATAGTACAGAGTTATATCTATGGAAAAGTAAGCAGGTCTGTAATTTTTCGCATGATATGAGAGGGAGTACTTTACATTTTAGGCAGCTTTTATTGGATGGTATTGAACGTGTGTTGGCTTTGATCTGCATGCGATGTCAACCGAAATTCCGATTTAAATCGCATTGAAATTTCCATCGATAGCGAATGCGGTAATTTGGCCTCCACATTCTTATTTAATTTCTTTTTTTATGTTTATTCCTGTTCAGTTTGAAACAGAAAATTACGGACACGAATTTCATAAATTAAGTTTAAATAAAATTTTCTAGAATATTTCAATCAAATATTTTAATATTTCGATTAAAAAAATATACGATGCATAAGAAATATTATCGTTTTAATAAACACTGGGGTATTAACATAATATTTTGGTTTTTTGTTATTAAAATTTATTTTCATCTCACTGGCAAATAAAATTTAAAATGTTTAAACTAATTTGTGACTATTAAACATTTACGCAAAACAGCGAACAAGAAATGTTTTTGAAAGCAAAAAAAAATAAAATTAATAAATAATAAAAAGTAAGACAATATTTGCTGGTCCATGGGAGTATTTCAACTCTGCGTGCAAGTTTTCTTTCAAATTCTATTCAAATTCTTTGTTAATAATTTTTATAAAGATAAATCAAGCAAATAATCTTTGCAGATGCTGCCGCCAAAATGATGGCAATAATTTTGTTTGTGTTTTCATTTAATATTTTCTTTTTTTGCAGTCAAATTTATAAAAATACAAACCATATTTTGTTTAAATTGAAAAAACGTGTAGTTTAATTTAAATCTAGAAGATTTTGTTATGAGTCACCTCGAGCCAGAAGTGAAGTGCTGCATTTTACATGACATTCTTTTAGTTGCATTTAAGCGAATTTCCAGCACTATTCTCTTTCCTTAACTTCAGTTTATTAATCTTTTACGAAAATTATTTAAATATTTATTATTCTTTTTATTTCATTTTATGATTACCATAAAAAGCAAAACTCTCTGTGCCTCTCACTCGTACTTGTTTTTGAAATTCATTCAAAATTTCTCATAAAGAAAACAAAACATTTTAAAAGTTTAAATGAAATTATAACAATCCAATCCTGTAGATACCAGAGCAAAAAATTTAATTATTAACTGAAAATATCAACAGGAAAAACATTCAATTTTTATTGATTAAAAGCAAAGTTTATGCGTTCGTTTCTCCCACAACAAGAAAACGCGTCACACTACGCTACAACTGAGTAAAGCTGGAAAAAGATTGAAAATTTTTTCCTTAACTTTTCTTTCAAATATTTTAGATTGAATTGCAAAGTATGTATAATCTTCTGGCAATTTATCTGTAGCACAGGGAGTTGTCCGATACAGTAAGAAATTTTCAAAACACTTTAATTGATTGTTTTCGCCATATCCCAAAACTCATTATCGACTGATCGTGAGTAATTAAGTGATTCAATGTTAAGTAAACAATTATTTACAGCAGCGGCGCTGACTAATTTTTTGTTAGCGAAAAATCTTTGGGAAAATGTTTAAACAATCGCTACAAGCTATTAAATTTATGACTATTTTCAGTCTCCAGGAAAATTTCTCTTAACAAGTTTCTGTTTATTTTTGTTACACATATAAAAGATTCTTCTTCTTTATGTTGTTAATATGAATTTATATAATTTAATAATATACTTAACTGTTAGAATCTATTTTTAGTGTAAATTTCCGTTTACATTTTCACTAAAAATTTGTTTATCTTGATCTGTTTTGAAAAATTCCCATTTTAATATTTCAATTGTTTATTGTTTGTGTTATCTCTTGAATTTGTTTTTCCTAAACTACTTGATATCAATTTAGTTAGTATCTAAAGTAAATTCTAAATTTGTGTTATTAATATTATAAAAGAATTTTGTATAAGAAAGGGGAAAAGTAGCACATGCAAAACGCAATATTACTTTGAGTAAAAATTTTATTCAGATATATTTTAATATTGTTTTTAACACGCGCATATTTTTCTCTTTTTTTTTAGTTTTTTAAAGAAAAAAATTAAATTTGCTTAACTTTTGCTTTGGCTTTGAACGTAAATTTTGATCAGTTCTTAGAATCGGCCGATCGTTAAAATAAATTTTTATGCAACTCAGGGCTACTGAAATTTAAGAAATATAACAACTAGCATTTATATATTATTTCAATCGTTACACGGCACATTTCAAGGAAAAAGAAATTTGAATCGGGTCCCTTTCGAACAGCCAATAAAAAGAGTTATACGGTTACACTTTGGCAAGCACAAAATGGATATGAAATAGAAGGATGTGGTTTCTGTTCCTGTAGTTTTTCACTGTGTAGGTTATTTTGTTTAGCTCTCGCAGAAGACACCCAGGAAAACCTCTAATATAAAATGATCTTGTGATTTTATTTTTATTGAACATTTTTATTTTGCTATATTAATATTTATATAGGCTAAATTGTTCTAACTTAGTTAAAATCTCAGAAAGACATGATGATAAATATTCCTAGGCACAAAGGAAATCAACATCAGTTTTATTCAACTTACACAGCAGAGCAGAAGAGCTGTTTTCGAAAGTCGCTACACTTTCATCTTCAGTGCTTTGTGCCTAGGAATATTTATCAGCATGTCTTTCTGAGATTTTAACTAAGTTAGAACAATTTAGCCTATATAAATACTAATATAGCAAAATGATCTTACAAATAAATTCTTTAATAAATCTTTGAAGACATCGAACTTTAATAGCCAGTGTGAAGGCCATGACATCATTAAAGATGGCCACTAGTTTTTGAAATATATATAACAAATTCCTGCTCACTTTTGTTTTTGGTTTCATTAAACATTTAATATTAAGTATTTAATAC
Organism: Linnaemya vulpina; assembly: GCA_963675445.1. NCBI lineage: Eukaryota > Metazoa > Arthropoda > Insecta > Diptera > Tachinidae > Linnaemya > Linnaemya vulpina. The sequence continues at coordinate 87,576,898 of OY776277.1, read as the reverse complement.
TCTTCCTCATATACCACGGCAAGTGGTTAAAATTGAAGAAGTCCTCTGATAAAATGTTATAGGACAACCGCGTTCAATACCGATCTGTTCTGCTTGCCTGATGATCAGGTAAAATGTAACCATACACAAGGTTCGTATACGACTACGTTGCGTTGTTTTCATTATGTACAAAATTGCCAAGCGTCACTTTGATTTTAAAACCAATACCCTAAATGATCTCTGACAGATTTGCTAGTACTTGAGCAAAAGTTAGAAGTGTCTTGAGTGTTCGGCGATTTCCTGCTATCAAAAAAAAATTATCAAAGAATCAAAATGGAATTAATTGCTCACAAGCTCTTGAAGTGGTGAAATATGCATACAGTGATTGTACTCTGAATCAGATAAATAGGGCAATATTTTCGGTCGAGAAAATGTGAAAGATGACGCTCGTCCTGGTAGCCACAGCACATCAATCGCCAATAAAATTATTGAAAAATTTCTATTGAGAAAAGTTCCACATTTTCTTGTAAATGTTATTTGTAATATGTAGTGTGCAGTGCAGTTCGTTTCGAATATGCTGAATTTCGACCCAAAAACATTTTAATTTATGGCCAAACACAACACTGTAATGCTTCAGCCACTTTTATCACTAGATTTGAGAGTCAGTGAATTTTTTCTGTTCCCATATCTTAAGAGATCCATGAAAGAAAAAAGTTTTTTGACGACAGAAGAAATACAAACCAGATTGTTAAGAGAACTCAAGAACTGCTAAGCAAATCGGAACAACCGCTAACACAAGTGGGTTATATCTGGTGGAGACTGCTTTGAAGTGGTCAATATACGAATTAATAAATGTATTTGAAAAAAATTAAAATTCACCTTGACTTTTGAAAAGGAAACATACACATGTAGGGCCATTATTACAACTTCATGTTAGAAGTAGGATTTTTCAGAAGAATACACCGTTTTTATTTCCGCAACTTCACTAAAATCTTAAATAAATATTTTATCACATTTCCAGGAGCACGAGTAAATGTTTTCTCTTCAGAATTCAGCAGTGAAACTGCACTGAACAGGAGCGTAAAAGTAGTCCATCGGTTGTGGCCAAAAAAATTTCACTTACTTATTTCATTTTATCCAGACAATTGTAATAATGGAGTTCAACATTGACCATTGGGAAGTTTATCAGGAAGTTGTAATTATGGCTTCTTTTTTCCGTAATTATTTCGTTTTTATTAAATAGATTTCGTGTTTTGTCAGTAGTAGTTTTTTAACTTTTTTGTTGTAATAATGTAAATAGCTTTGGGCGGGCAAGAGCCAATTATTTTTTTTTTTTACAAAATGTGTTCACCAAGAAAAGTCTAGAATTTCATGCCTGGCTTTGACATTTAAACTTTTTTATGGAATAAAAAAATAGTGACAGATTATCAAATTATATAAATTTCGAGTCTTAATATATATTGTTTTTTGCAAGTTAATTTTAATTGTTTTGTTTGTATTTTGCTAAATTAAAGAAAACAAGAAAAATGTAATTTATAATTTTCTTTCACATGGCCAAATTCTTAAAAATGTTTACACACAAATTTGTCGGATTGGCCAAAATTAGTCGTTCGTCCCAGTTGGGTTTTGAAATATTTCAGAATTACGTTTGAAATCTACTGATGCACAGTAAGTTGTGTAGTCGAAAAATATAAAAAACTTTCGAATTTACCAATAAAATTAATTTCGAGATGAAAGCTGACACTCCCATGATTCCAGAGGTGGTTTGGTTTTTCATGTGCGTTACACATATAAAAAGTTATACGGCCTTAAAGTCGAATTATTTTCTTAATTTTTTCATAACTTTTAAGTAACAAAAAATGGGTTTGGAAAAATGAATATAAAAAATTAATGTTTCAATAAAATGCTTGCAATTATATTTGTTTTGTTCAGACATGTAACAGAAACAATGAAAAAGTCCTAAAATTCAAATATATATAGCAACACTGTAAGAAAAAATGTTAAGAAATTAGCCAAATAATGTACTTAAACAAAAAAAAAACAAAAAAAAAATAGTCAGCTTCATTGGACCCGAAAAAGTAGGCACATCACAAAACGACTTTTATGAATCAATAATCTTATTTTCTGATATAAATATATACTAAAATATGTTTAAGAAGGTTTAGGTGTTTTCTATGCCAACTTTTGAGATATAATGATTTTAAAAATCATCCATATATTATATTTTTGTTAAAATTATCACTTGGTATTTTTAGTGTTTGACCAAAGGATACCAAGTAGGACGACTCTAACACATATAAAATTTATTCTGACATATTTGGACATCATGGAAAACTACAAGTACGTACTTAAGCGAGAACCATCAAAAAGTCGGTGTCGAAGTGCTTTATATGACAAGCTAAACGTAAAGATATGAACAAACGTAGCATTTTTTATTCTCCCAACGAAGACCATTACAGATATGGAATTTCACCTTTACATTGTTTGCTTAGATGCTTTGAGAGCATGTTACACACTGCGTGTCGATTGCCTTTTAAGACTTGGCAAGTTAGGAATGATAAGAAAACACTGTATATTAAAAGAAAAGAACTAACTCAAGATAAATTTCGATCTGAGACGCGACTAACAGTTAATAAAGTGAAGTCTAATTTTGGCACTAGTAATCATGGCAATACAGCTCGAAAATTTTTAACGAATTCAAAAAATCGTCCGAAATCACACGATTTAATGAAAAATTTATATATAATTTGTATTTAATCTTAAAAATAGTATCCTCTGGAAAACCTATAAGATATCTAACTTTAAACAGCTAACGGAGGAAACTCGAGAAATATATTTAAATAACTATGATTGATATTATATGCCATCAACGTTGCATAAACTTCTCATTCATGTTAGTGAAAGTATAAAATATTTAACTATTGGTAATATTTAAATACCTGTATGAAATAAATATTGCATTTGAAATATATTCTTGGTCTGTTTTAGAGATGATTTCTGAAGATGCTTTAGAATGTCGACACAAAACAATAAGAAAGAACAGGCTTGAGCAAACTCGAAAAAATAGCAGAGAAAATTGTAATCAAGACTTATTCAATAAACTTCTTATTTTTGCCGATCCATTAATTTCATCTAATAGCAATACAATATATACAAGCAGCTTCTCCTACAATATTCAAGAAATTATTAATTGCATAATAGTAGATGAATCTTTTAACACTGATTCAGACTCAGAAACTTATTTTGGTGATTAAGAAATTGTTTACAATTGTTGTGTTATTTGAACTTGTTTGTTACTTTATTATTAATCTTTATATAAATATGGTTTTTATCTTAAATAGTAATTTAGTCTTGAAATATTTAGTGTAGTCAATTTGGCAACCCTATTCATATAATGTTATTTGAATACCAAAGGTTATAAGTATTTTCAAAACCGTAAACAATAAAAATACTAAGAAGTTTAATATAATGTTATATTGGAAAAGGTATATGGCAACCCGAAATAATTAGTGATTGGTTCTATTTCATAGGAAACTATTACGCTTTCTCATTTTGTATGTGAAATGACAGATTAAAATTTAAAAAATAATAATAATTACTAAAATGGGGGGAATTTTTGGTATTTCATTGTCCCCGCACCGGAAAAATAAAAGGATTTTCTAAAAATTTTTATCAATTTTCGCAAATAGTAGGCCAAGAGATATATGTGCCAAAAATTTCATTAAGCTGCCATAACTCCTTCGATTTTTTTCCACTTTTACTATGGGGACCGTTCACTGTGCGACGTGCCGGAAGTAGACGTTGGCGTTCTACTTTACGTTGGCATCAACGAAACTGAATGGGTCAAAATAACGTGTGTCATAAGCCAATTCACTTCCCAACATCAAATTTGGCCAGCATTTATTTTGAAAGAGGAAGAGCGAACTTATTTCTATTACTAAACATGAAAGATACACATTCATGAAATTTAAAATGAATTTGAAATGAATTTATTTCCAAAAAATCTAAAAATAAATTTCAAAATATGGAGGACAATATTTATTTGAGCTAACAGATATTCACCAGCATGTGTTACAGTATCCGTTAAAGAATTTAATATTTTTGCCATTTTATGCGTAAAATATGTTTCTTATTGATTTATTTGAAACCATTCACGTGTCGCTGAATTATTGTTTTAAATATGAAAAGCTTTAATGGGGCCCTGGATTTAGAGATCCATTAAGAGATCTTAATGTTGTTGGTATTTATATATTTTAAAAATTTATATATTTGAAAAATTTTGATTTTTGCCAGCATTCAAATGATTTAATCAAAATATCACATGAAAGTGATTAAAACGTATTCAAAGTCGTACCCCTGTAATTGAAAAGAGAAAAATAATGAAAAATTGAATACGAAAAGAAAATCTTGATGTGCAACATGTTCATACAATATAATTTTCATGTGCTTTTAATGCGGAACGTAAATCATTTTTATATTTTGAGAAAACAGCAACAACAAAAATATATATAAATTCATATATAATAACAATTGTATGGCTGATTCCATATACACTCGACAAATAGTTGGACACGATCCCTTTCGATTTGGACTAAATTCGCTCAAAGATTCCTTCTCTTTCTATTTCAAATTAACAATAATGGAAAAAACTAAAAATAAAATAATTTCTGCCACAGTTATTTCACATTCAAAATTTCAATTTGACAATCTCAATATTACAAACACTTTTAAGTACGCAAAAATTATCCCTACGTTATTTTAAAATACTTGGAACTAACACAGAAACATATTTTTACTTTTGAAAAACTTGATTTTGAAATTTAAAAAATTTAATTAGTCAAAAAAAGTGAGAATTTTCTTTTACCAAAAAGCCAACTGTTGTTTTGAAGGATGTGTTTTTTCCTGTTCTATCTATAATTTTTAACTTCTCGCTAGCAAAATTGAAAATTAAAAAAATCGGGGTTTTTCATTGGTTTTACCCCATTTCGAAAAAATCGGGCTCTCATCAGATCTCCACGTTTCGAAGTCTAGAAAGCTTTCCTGACTGATTTGTCAACAAATCTGCTAGATTTCAGCGTCTTACATCAGCTGGAAGACAAGCGGCTATAAAAAGAATGATGGATTATTTGTGAAATAGCGATGATGAAGAACTTTATTGTACGAGTGAAGAGAAGAAAAATTATATTCCTAGAAATAATGACATCAGTTATAATTGATGTCATCAGATTTTGAATTTTGGGGATCTCAATTAGTTCAAGTTTTTAAAGTGCAAAAAAGTGCAACCGTGTTATGCGTCTGAAGAAGAATTTGTTGTATTCGACGTGGAACAAGCTGACGAGTTTGATGAAGATGAATGTTACGATGATGCATACGATGAGGCATACTTTGGAACGCAAAACCACCAGCAGCTGGCCTATTGCAATGAGAGCTGGACAATCTCGTAAATTTCTGCCAAATTATTACAAATTTTCAAATATATTTTTACACCAGGTATGGTAAATCTAATTGTAAGCGAAACAAATCGAAAGGAACAAGAAATATTTCTAGATTTGTGCAACAAAACAAAAACTTGTAAAATGGGAACCTACAAACGAAAATGAAATTTATGCTTTTGCTGGTTTGTTGATCTTCGCTCGAGTCTTAAATTGTGTAACACAACCTGTCAGGCCTTCAACATCGTAAAGAAACCAAAACGTAAATTTACATTGTCTCTTTAAATAAATAATATAAATATATTATAAAATAAAATTTAAAGTATATTAAAATATTTAAAATAAAAAAACAAGCCCAAAAGATTCGTTTAGGTTACTAAATTGGTTAGGATTTCCAACCGTGGTCTGGCCAGACCATGTGGTGCACTTACTGGTGTAAAGGTTATAGAACGTCGTAGGGTTAAACAATATTTGGAGTTATTACAAAAATAATTTTTGGTTCATCTAGTATTTTTAGTTTCACATGTTTGTAGATAATAAATTTTTCCAAAAAACTCAATATTTTTTTCTCACATTATGTAGTTTCAAATAGCCTCTTTAAAATGTTACAAGAATAATTCTTGTACATGAAATGCTTTTGGGGATATTGATTTTACGGTTGGTAGAAGTACTTAATAAGACAAGAGATAGCCTCTGACCGAGTTTCTTCCGAATCGCAAAGTTCGTATCTAGCTCGTGGCCAGTTTGACATGGAATCACCCACATATTATTATATAGTATGTGTATGTATCTGAATGTGCATGTGTGTGGTTTGACTTTAAGCAAATATTTATTGCAACAGAATTTGTTGAACTTTGCTCATCCAAAAATAATTAAAACCGTTGCCTTATTCATTGTTTGTTTATTTTCATTTAAATTTAAATGCATAATATTTCGAATTTATGATATCGGCATGAATTTATTTATTTATTTATTTATTTGTATAGCTGTTTCAGATATCGTTTGATTTTGGCATTCTTGGAAATTACATTTGAAAAAAATTTAAATTTTTCAATTCAATTCAGCAATAACACAATGGGAAATGAGTATCTAATTTTATTAACTATCTGTGGCTGCTGGTCCATTCAGTCTTTTTGTTTTCATCTACAAAATTATATGTTTTCTATTAACACTGAAAATTTAGCACTTTCCTTTTAGAGAAACAAAGAAATATAATATGCAAAGCTAAATAAAAAAATATATAAATATGAAATCATGCAATTTTATAATAAAAGATTAGATGCAAAATAATGCCAATTTAACAGGCATCTGTGATGCTGAATAATTTGTAATAATCGGCCAAGTTTGAGTTTGTAAAGAGTTTATTTAAATTGAATATTTAGGGAATTTTTGTTTAAAACATTAAATTTGAGTTTAAACGTACTAATTTTTCTTTCCCTATATAAAAAAAAATTAAGCAGTTTTTTGTTTTAGCAGATAATCAGGAAGAATATATCCGAAATTTGTAAGACTTAAAACGATTCGATCTCTCCTGTGCTTAACTAATCCATTTTTAAGTCAGAATTTTTTTGGACATGTCTATATTATTAACATTCGTCCTTAAAATCGAGAATTCGCAATAGATTAAGGAAACATTCAGCCTTTTGTCTTTAACTTTTCACAAACTGTCGAATTTGTAGGCGAAAATTGCTAATTATTATATTAATGAATTAAAAATTATTTTTTATTAAATTCTATATTCGCATACATAAAAATTTTTCAAATAATTGGAGTGAATTGAAAACATTAAGAAATGCTCGAGTTATAATTATATATCTTATGCATAAAAAACTTTATGCTCATAAAAAATTATCTTATTTTGCTTGCAGTGTTCCTATAACCTGATCTATTACAGTCTTCAATATTAATAAAATAGTGCTGATGTATTAACCAACAACAAGAAATTAATTATTATGATTTCGATATTATTTTTGAAACATTTTTAGTTTTAAGGAAACTTCGCTTCTTAAAAATTGCGAAGATTTTGAAACTACTTTTCAAGGAAAAACTCTGTTGTAAATTATTTACTAAAATATTTTTGTTGCGGGGTCAGCAAGTATTCCTGGATATCATGTTTTCCTACATCAGCTCATCACACAGTGAATGGTCCCTATAGTAAAAATGGAAAAAAATCGAAGGAGTTATTATGGTAGCTTAATGAAATTTTTGGCACATATCTCTCTTGGTCTACTATTTGCGAAAATTAATTAAAATTTTTAGAAATCCTTTTATTTTTCCGGTGCGGGGACAATGAAATACCAAAACTTCCCCCATTTTAGTAATTATTATTTTTTTGAATTTAAATTTGTCATTTCACATACAAAATGATATAGCGTGATGGTTTCTTATGAAATAGAACCAATCACTAATTATTTAGGTTGCATATTTTAAACTTTTTAATATTTTTTTTTGCTATCATTACTAGTGCCAAAATTAGACTTCACTTTATTAACTGTTAGTCCCTTCTCAGATCGAAATTTATCTTGAATTAGTTTTTTTCTTTTATTATAAAGTATTTTCTTATCATTCCTAACTTGCCAAGTCTTAAAAGGCAATCGACACGCAGTGTGTAACATGCTCTCAAAGCATCTAAGCAAACAATGTAAAGGTGAAATTCCATATCTATAATGGTCTTTGTTGGGAGAATATATAATGCTAAGTTTGTTCATATCTTTAGGTTTAGCTTGGCATATAAAGCACTTCGACCCCGATTTTTTGACGGTTCTCGCTTGAGTACGTATTTGTATCAAAAAGGGTTGGTTTCACATGGTGTCCAAATATGCGAGAATAAATTTGATATGTGTTAGAGTGGTCCTACTTGGTATCCTTTGGTTTAAAGCATCATACATTATCAAACAATAAAAATGTCAAGTGATAATTTTAACAAAGATATAAAATATGGATGATTTTTAAAATCATTATACCTCAAAAGTTGGCATAGAAAACACCTAAACTTTCTTAAACATATTTGAGTATATATATATATATATATATATATATATATATCAGAAAATAAGATTATTGATTCATAAAAGTCGTTTTGTGATGTGCCTACTTTTTCGGGTCCAATGAAGCTGGCTATTTTTTTTTTTTTTTTTTTTTTTGTTTAAGTACATATTTTGACTAATTTCTTCACATTTTTTCTTACAGTGTTGCTATAAATATTTGAATTTTAGGAATGTTTCATTGTTTCTGCTACATTCCTGAATAAAACAAATATAATTGCAAGCATTTTTATTGAAAAATTAATTTATTGTATGCATTTTTCCCAACCCATTTTTTGTTACTTAAAAGTTATGAAAAAATTATGAAAATAGTTCGACTTTAAGGCCGTATAACTTTTTATATGTCTAAAGCACATGAAAAACTAAACCACCTCTGGAATCGTCTGAGTGTCAGCTTTCATCTCAAAATTTTTTTTTTATACTTTTCCACTACACAACTTACTGTGAGTCGTCTCACAAAATGTTGAATCAAATTCGCTTATACAGCGCCGAATTTTGGTTTCTGAGAGCAGCAGTTATTTAGGGTTTATTGACATAAGCCTGGGGATGCAAATGGTGCTAGACAAAATAAGCCAGCGGTGTAATATTAATGACAAGTGGTGGCCACTTGTCATCGGCAAATCGAGAAAATACGCAGCTGGACAATATCTCATGCTTTTTGGCCGGCGTTTGTTACTTGTAGCGCCGTCTTGCGGAAACCAAAGCTCTCCGATGTCAATATTGAAAAATTATTTCTACAAAAAATCGGTTATCATGGTTCGCTTTTCCATTTTCCAAAAAAAAAGACCGATGACGCCGCTTGACCTCAACCCCATCCTACGGCCACTACCTTTGAACGTTATGAAAGTATGTGGACTTTGTGAGCCCCCCGTGCGACAATTTCGTTTGTTTACATTAAAGCCCAATTGAAACAGCCAATTCGCAAACTATAAACGCAAACAATGTTAAACCGTCTTTAAATCTTAAACGAATTGAACTTCTAGAAGTTGAAGATGATCTTTATGAAAAATGTTTGGCAAACTGGCTTTGCTGATGCCAAATAGTTGGGAACGTTAACGAGTTAATGTTCCAGGCGCATCTTTAGTACAGCGGATATGTTTATATCACCATGGACACTACGAACAAAGTTATTTATTGCCTCCCTCCAATTTAATTACACGCAGCGGCCTCAAGAGAAGCCCAATCACGAAAAAAAACTGTTCGAATAATTTTCATCATTTTTGTGGTAAATTCTCGCAACTAAAATTCTTTGCTCAAGTGTAAAGCGTTCCATGGCTAAAATTTCCTAACTTTTTACCAAAAATATATGAGAAATGATGACAGATAAATGCTTAGCCTCTTATTCACAAATATTATGAAAGGCTTATAAGAGTGTAATAGAGCAAGCTTAAAATTAAATTTTGTTTTATTACGCTGTTATTAGACTATAATAATTTTTATGAATAAGGGGATTCGCATATAATTAACTGATAGCCCATTTACTAACTAACTTAAAATTTCTCCGTCCTGTATATTGTTCACTTAATGTAATCGTTTGAAGACCGTAAAAGCGCTTGATTATTTAACCGATATTTTTATTTAATAATTTACTAATTTAATAGCATTTTAAGAAGCTCAAAGAAACCTTCCAACTTAATCTTTTAGAAATAGTATTTGATTTAAATATATAGTTTCTAAAGGATTTGTCTTTAATTTTATTAAAACTTGACTTGAAACATATTGAAAAAGTCGAAAGCAATTCAAACAGAATATGGAATTTCTTAGATTCCTCGTTTTCGTTGAATATATAAGATTCTCATAAACTAAAAGAATTATGCTTCATAAATCCAACAAACTAATGTCATTACATTTATATAGGCTAATTGCTCTTAGTTAAAATCTCAGAAGGACATGATGATAAATATTCCTAGGCACAAAGCAAAGTCAACATCAGTTTTATTCAACTTACACAGCAGAGCAGAACCGCTGTTTTCGAAAGTCGCTACACTTTCATCATCAGTGCTCATGTGTATTGCGTTTGTCACCACTTCTTAGGTGGCTCAGTTGAATGAGATACAGTTCTCGGATTGTTTTTCATAATAAAATTTGTGTAAATAGGAACTATTTCCTTTATTTGAGGAAATTTCTTTAATTCAACAAATGAAAGTTTTCATTGGATTGATGTTGAAATTAAGAGCTATTAATTTATAAAAATTAATCTGATTTATAATAGGTTAATTAACAAAAGCTTTCATGCAATGTCTATATTATGACCCTCTTTTATATAATTTTATTTTTTCAAAAATTAGGCAATTAGAATTTAACAAGAAAATCTATTCAGTGTGTGGTGCAATTGACTGCCTGTTCTTGATATTTCTAATATTTATTTTTATAGAAGATTGTTTGCGTTTCCATCAGCAGAATCATGCCGGAAAAGTGCTTCAATAAATATTTTACGCCCAGTGGCACGCCTTATAATACTAATTTTCGAAATGTTCAGTTGAATTACTTGCAACAGTTCAAAACTATTTCCTTGAAGCTAGAGATATTAAAATACAGCACAAGAACAGATACTTAAATTGTAATTGTAAAAGTAATTTTAATGGAACTTGTTTTATTAACATTAACTTTATAGGCTAATTGTTCGAAAAGGGATTTTAATTCTTATGATTAAACTGTAGCGGCTTTCGAAACCAACAGTACTGATATGCTGTGTACCAAACAGATTTTGATTCTCGCTCGCATATCATATGTTTCTGAATTAAACACCCTATTAAAATAATTAGTCAATCAGAACTTAATTGAATATTAATAGCATTTTGTAAGCCTCCTTTGTAGATTCAATAACTGGCTGGTTCCTCTGAACGCCTTAACGTTGTCGAACCAAGTTCATCACGATATTAAAAGTTGTTAGAATCAGAGAATAAAATTTAGTTTTTAATTGGTTGAGATAACCAAAATAGTCAGAGAATACCCCCGAATCTGTTATTTTTGTCATTTCGTCTTGGGTTGCACTCAGGGAATGACCCCTAACATATACAGCACATTTTCTCATAACTAAAAAGGAGTGGATAGTGTTAAGAGAACAGATGAAAACAGATTCGAAGATGGAAATATTTGTTGTAGCTGTTTTTGATTTTGAGATCTTCGATGTGCTACTTGCTACAGGTACCGACGAAGAAGGGTACTGTATTGTTCTTTTTAGAATATGACGATGTTATTCGCGGTCGATAATGTTAAGCGACCAGCGCTATGCCTTCGTCATTGAGATAAGGCGATAACGTGCACTAATGCAAGTCTGAAAAGACCAATGATTATAATGACTGTTGAATGCAGCATCTAAATCATCGAACTCTTCTGTTCACTACTTCAGCCAACAGCACTCTATTCATATCCATTTTAAACTTAATAAAAATTTTATTCTGCTGTCAAATGACGGTTTTTAAGTTCTTAACCTTAAAATCATATATTTTTAGACCAACAAGAAGTTGAAGCATTGCTAATAATGAAATAAAAAAGCCTTGTAGTCCGATTATATTAAAATGTCCACTACATTGATGTTTTGATTCTCTTCGCCATAAAACTTAAGCTTTTTATGTCATTTTCCAAACTTAATCGTTGACATGTTCTTTTCTCTACAACCGGTACTCATAGAGATTAGAAAATAGTATTAAGAGAACTTAGAGCGAAATACGAAAAGAAAACTTTTTAGTAGTAAATTTTATTCCTTATTACTCTTTGGAAAAAATTAACTCAATCAAATTACCGCGTTGATATCGAATGGAATACCGTAGTTCGCCAGCAGATCAGAAAAGTTCGATCTCATATTTATGATTTGGCTGAGTAGCGCTCGAAGTCACAACCTTCTGATTCCTATTTCACCAGCCAACAATTGTCGGCTTACGGGAAGAAATTCGTTCAAGAATTAAATTCCATCCTACAAACTATTTAATATAGATTGTCTGGCCCTCGATGTCGTTGTGTAGAGCAAAAATATTCAAAACAAAAATTTATTTTTAATTTTAATGCAACTGCGTGACAGAACACTACCGCGTGACATCGTAGGCCAGGCGGTTAATTAATATTAACACAATTTATCAATAATAAGACTCACCCCTTTTTCAAACTCCTCTCGTACATTAGCGCTGCCCAGAGAGCTCGATTGGGTAGGAATGTAGCCAAAGGATTGTATGGCCGGTAAACGCTTGACAACCAGAGGTCCTTTAAATATGCTGCCGTTACCGTTGTGGCCGTAGTTTGAATGTTGTCCGCCAACACTTATGCCAGCGTTGCCATACAACAAATACGACGGAGAGGTAGACAATGAGTTGTCGTGTTCGAAATGAAAAATAGTCGTCTGATCGCTGCAATTCGATTGCACTTCATCCAGACATTTTTGTGATGATGACGTATGAGATTCTATAGTTTCCGTGCTCAGCCACACGGGACTGGCAAGTCGATCGTGATGCAAGACGAGGGGCGTAGAATACGATTTCTTCTGCTGCAACAAGGAACGTGTTGTAAAAGAGGCTGGTGATGTGGGCGAGTTTAATACCGAAACGCTTGAAGGTGATGTATTACAATTAACACTTGTAACATTTTGGTCACTAGCGTTTTCGTGCGGATGTACTTCATCGATTTCTTCTTCAGTTTCTTCGTTAATTTCTTTTGTTATGTTGTATTTGGGAGAGTATTGAAACTTACGCGCTAGTGTGGGCGTTAGTTTTAAATTAAACGAAGGACTGTGACATTTCCGTGGCAAATCGTTGTCCAAAGAAGCACGTCTGTAGTTTGTGACCGGCAGTTGGGTTAGAAACGAACACTTTAAGCGTCCATGATTATCGTAACGTAAAGTTCTTTTGGGAGTACTGAAGTCACTTGAAAGTGTTTGATTTCTAAACGTTGTATTACAGTGGCTGTTGTTGTTAATATTATTCGGCTGTCCGTTGACACTGTTTTCACTTGTTTGTATTGAATGATTTTCGTTTGTATGTTGTGTTATTTCACCATTACGATTTGGCTTTTCTTCCAAATTGCGATTGCGATATGAGGGGAAGCAATTTAACAATTCACATTTCTCGGGTGTTATGGATCTTTCTTGGACACGACCGGTGGTGGGTATTTCACGCGGCAAAGTTGTTTGATTTTCGAATCTCTGTAATTTGCGATAAAATTTTTGAGGATCATACGAACACGGATCCTCAGTGGGGTTGGTCAATGGTTTTGGGGGAACCGGTGGTGCCGCTTTCTGACAACGCAATGAACTTCTTATATACACTTGGCGAGCAAAAGTACACGTTTCGAAGTTGCTGCCATAATTGCGCGGCAAAGACGTTGAGAGGGCACAATCGCTTGACCGGAGATTTATGTTAACGCTGTCGTTACGCACGGGTATTTTAACGGGTCTTGTAATGCTATTATTGTAGTTATTATTGTCGTTGTTGCTATTGCTATTAGCATACAGTATAAACCGATCGCTATTGGATTTATCAATTGTATAACAGCAATTAGTAGGCGTCTGTGCACTTTGTTCGCGTGATATTTTATTATTAGCGCGAGAGCGATCGCGGTTCAGCGGCTGTTGCTGCTGTTGTGTTTGCGTAGACTCATTTCTGTTTTTACAATTATTCGTTTCGTTTTTTATTCTATTTGTTGTTGTTGTTGTTGTTGTTGTACTGTTTGCATTTTCTTTAAAATCATTGTCGTCATAATTTTCCTCGGCATTACTCACACTTTCCGTTAACCGTTTGATTTGATTTTCGTTTGCATTCAAAGACAATGATGACGAGCAGTTGTTGTTATTCACTATGCCAATATCTTCGTCCGTTACAAAGCGATACGACGACAGTTCTGATACTGTTTCTGAATCTGAACGATGATAAGGATCCGAGCTAAATGAGGTGGATTTGAGATGTTTGGCATCTTGGCCGTTCTTTCGTGGTCTTTGATGACCATTTGATTGCCTGCTTATACTCTCACAGCAATGCTCGCAACGTAAGAACCCACCACCACCACCACTGACAACATCACCACGAGGTGTATTTGTTATATGGTGTTCGAAATTCGCCATATTGTTTTCACGATTTTCATTTTGGTATGAGCAGGTTTGTAGAAAACATCCCGGTGTTTTAGATATTTTATTAATGTTGTTATTGTTGCAGACACTTTTACATATTGTTGCATTGTTGTTGTTATTATTATTGTTTGAATATTGTTCATTATTTGGGTTCGTGGTGGAGGTGGAGTTGGAATTGGAATCGATATTGCTATTGTTGTCAACTTTGTGAGATGATGTTTTAGTTGTGTCTTCATAACGTAAAGAAGAGTGTTTTAACAACATGGGTTTTGTTGTAGTGTTGAGTTTCCTTGTTGCAGGTAATGTTGAAGTTGGGGATAATGTTGCAGATAGCGTAGGCGTCAATGTTGCTGGAGGTGTATCGGCTGCTTGCGTTTTCGATATTGAGTTTGTCGGTGTGTTCAGTGGCTGTTGGTGAAAATGCTGTTTTTTATGGAATTGTTCATACGTCAAAGGCATGTGTATGAGAGCTTCAACGGTTGTATTTGTTAGCTGTTCGTTTAATTTTTTATAGCTCGATCTAACAGGTCTTCGCAGTTGACTTAAATTTGGTGTAGCCGGCAAAGATAAAGATTTTTTCGTTGAATTTCTTGCTATTTCTGTGAAACTATTGTCAATTTTATTTTTAGCTTTAACAATTTTATTTCAAAATCGAAAGACATAAAAACGCATTAAAGGCACAAACATAAAATAAGTATTTTTAAAACGAAATCATCATCATGCTCATCCACATCAGCCCCAACACAATCATTTAAATGCACACCAAAATACAATCATTTATTTTATTGTTTTTTTTTTTTTGTTTTTCAGCACCATTTTTTCCATTATTCAGCATCCATCAGTTGGTTACACGGCAAATGTTGAACAAAAAAAAAAAAACAAAAGAAAGAAAGAAAAGAATTTTGAGAAAATTAAAATATTTTTAAAAATAAAATTTGCTAAGCTTACAAATAAATCGTTTCTATTAGACATGTTATCTTCTGTTCTCTTCTTTTCCAAGTAACAGAGAGTGAGTGTGTCCTCCTCAAATTGAACAACTCAAAATTGAAAGAGACAAACCACCATAAAGAGTTTTGATTTATATTTAAATTATGACCCATATTTTAGAAGACAATTTTATTTGGAATCGTGGGGTTTCGTGATGCTTTTAATTTCGTTTATTGAAATTATATTTGTTTGTTGTTGATTAATGTTTAGAAATATTTATTTATACAATATTGTGGAGTTTGATCTTTTTAATAATTTCTTGTTTCAACTGACACTTCAATATATAGTACATTTCATGACAAAAGAAAATTTTTATGTGGATGATTTGGTGCGTTTTCGCTTTCCTAATTTGCTGACACTTGTTTTTCTTGATTGCAACAATTTATTGTAAAGAATAAATTCAAAAATACATCTGTTGTCTGTGGACGCAGAAATCCGCTCTAAAAATATCGTTCTGGGATATTCACAAGCATATATAAATAGTTCTTAGTCGCTTAATATTATCCGATTATTTTAATCTTCCAACTTTTTTCTCAAATGATTTTAATTGAATAATTATTTCCAAATAATTTTAAGCTCTAATCGATTATTATAATTCAATACTAATTGAATAATTTGAATGGTAAATCGAACAATACTATTCGATTATCTTAATCGTTCAAATTTTATCTTAAAATGTTTTGATTTACTTCAACTAATTTTCATTTGTTATTGATTAATATTTTACGCTTATATTAATCGCCTTACTTTTTTGATTAAATAATATACTTCACAAAATCTTAATTTTAAATCGTTTTATACTATTCGCTTCTATTAATCGTACACTTCTTTTCAAAATATTTAAATTGAATACGTTACTTGAGTTTTCCTTTTTAATCGAATAATACTACTAGACTAAATTAATTTTGCGTCTTTAAACTCAAAATATTTTAATTGAATAATATACTTCAAATATGTTTTTAATCGATTAATACTATTCAATTTATTTAATCGTTCAAATTTTGTTTTAAAATGTTTTGACTTTTAGTTTTTAATCGATTTATACTATTCGCCCTACTTTTTTCTCAGAGTATTTTAATTTAATAATTTACTTTAAATAACTTTCTGTGTTAATCGATTAATACTATTCGCTTATATTAATAGTCTTACTAATTTTTCATAATATTTTAATTGCATAATTTCTTGAAATAGTTTCCTTTTTAATCGCATAATATAACGCGTTTAATTTCATCAACCAAATCTTAACTCAAAGTGTTTTAATTGAATAATATACTTCAAATAGTTTCATTTAATAATTTAGTTTAAACAATTTTCTATTTTAGTCGCTAAATATTATTCGATTGTTTTACTCGTCCAACATCTTTTTCAAAAATTTTAATTGAATAATATACTTGAAATAGTTTTCATATTAAATCGAATAATACTATTCGATTATTTTAATCGTCCAACTTTTATCTTAAAATGCTTTTATTGATTTCTTTATCTTTATTTTTAATCGATTGTTATTATTTAGTCGACTGATATTAGATCTTTTTCATCTTCCAACTTATTTTTCAAAGTATATTAATTTATTTGAAACAGTTTTCATATTTAATCGAATAATGTTACAGTGTTGCCACCAAGACAAAACGTTCTTATATGAAAGAATTATTCAGATGCTTTATAAGAAAACACGATTTACGTTTATGGAACATTTTTTCTTAGGAGAACGCAGCAGAAGAAACGGTAATTTTGTTCCGCTTTCTTACGAGCGGTTTTTCCTTACATACGATGGGCTTATATCCGACAAAAACTGTTTATCTATTTAGCAAGTTTCTTAAATGTCTTGTGTACTTTTTCAGGGATCGTGATGTATAAAATTATTTACCACTTAAAGCTAAATTTGTTTTCATCAAATCTCAACGTTTTAAGGTACTAGGAAACTTCCTGGCTAATTCCCAGAGCCCATCATATTAATTTTTATGTACCAATTTAATGATCTCAGATAATTTCAAGAGCAGATCTGCTGTATAACTAAATATTTGTTAGACTGAATCATTTGTATTCGAAAATTGTTACACGCTCATTTGTAGTTATCAAATTTTATTATGATTTATCAGCTCAAAAAAACTATTTATTATTGTTTTATTTTATTAAAGATTTTTTAAACAACGTGTTTTTTCAGAAATTTATAATGAAAGTGTACCAACAAATGCAGATCTCAGGAGAAATTTAAAAAAACTCGAAAACTACGAATAAGTCTGGTATTTCTATTGCATTGATACAAAGGTTGTTTGATTTAAGACTCCTCTTGGTCTTAAGACTATTGTTAAGTGGAATTTCAAATATAATCAATCCTGTTGCAATCTTACCTGATGCATGGGAACTCTGTCTTATAATCTGCCTCCGTTTCAAGTGCCAACATGACGACGATAATTTAGTTCTGCGAGAACAGCAACAGAGACTGTTTCCATTAGCGGAAGTTAAGCTGCAGGCATCGTTTTGACACAATTCCGTAACATAATCGGTGATGGCATCTTCGTTTGTAGATAAGCCATTATGGCGGCGTTCGAGTAACGGAATATAAGTAACATTTAGAGAGTTCGATCTGAAATATAAAAAAATTACGTAAAATTTTATTATTCCTCAAGTCAATATGTTGTTTGGTGAAAACAACTTAATATGGTTTATAAAAAAATATTTAAAGGTTTTCATTTCACTGTGCATAACTTTTGCTAACTATTGGCAGTGTAGTTTTTGGTCAGCCTTAAGCTATGCTGTGATTTTGCTGGCATATTTCAAGTTATTGCTCTCTAAATAAAAAACACTTAACACAAATATTAGTGTAGTAGTAGACGTCATGTGTAAACAGTTCTCACCACTCTCAAACAGTTGTTTATTATCGGAGAGAGTGTGTGTGAGTGTGTTGCGTATTTGTTTAGTTGGATTAACCAAACAAAACATGCTTCTGTTAGAATTCATCATGCGTTTAGTTTTACATTATTTTGTTTAATTAAAAATAAAACATATTTTAACAATTAACATTTAGCTGTTGTTGCTGTTGAATTTTTAAGCAAAATTTCACCTGTTCCACTTGTGTGCGGGTAATTTACTCGTTGTATTGTCGCAGTTTGCACGGTCAGACATCGTGGCGATTTCCTCATTTCTTTTTGTAGCATTTAATTCCGGCATAATCATTTAGCAGCAGAACGCACTGCAAACACGAGAAACTAATATTATATTTTTTAAGTATCATTGTAGCTAAATAAAAAGCGTTATTTTATCGCAACAATTTATATGAAATGATGTGCAAAAGAGATTCTTTTTGTGTGCGGGATTTCTTTAAACAGCATATAAAAAATCTTCATTTATAATTAAGTACATATTATTTGCTAATGGAGGAGGCTATTGTGGTACTACAAATCAAAGACTATTTCTAGCTTTTTTTTTGAAAGTTTCTATACTATTTTACAAGCAAAATGTATTTACACACTCTTAAACACACGAAAGAAAAGTTGCCTAATATAATAATTTGGATTAAAATTTCTTTAATAGTTATATTACACGTCTTTGGTCATATGAAGAGAGAATATTATAAATCTTAATATTGATAATTTTTATATATATTTTTGTACCATAAAAAAAATTTATTGCCCTCCAATTGTTTATTGAATTGAAAATTTTAATTTTGCAAATGACTTTGGTGCAACACTCTTTATTTTTACCTAAATTAATACAAAGACTCGGCAAACTATATCTGATGTAACCGCTATAAGCACTTGGCGATATTTACTCGTCTAAATTCAAACATAAGCTTACTCTCATGAAGTCTAGCAATAGTTTAGGCCAGCAAATAAGTAAAAATACATTTTAATTTCGCAAAACTTATCGTCGTTGTTGTTTTATTTTCGAATATGATTTCACGTGCCCCCGTATGCTGCGCTAGCCCGAATCGCAGCATTTACACCCTTTATAGCCTTTATAATTTATATATACCCTTTATAGCCTTTATAAAATATTCGCCTGTTGTCACTCGCCCTTAAAAACATATACTCCACCACTCAAGAATCGCTTTGTACTTCCATTAGTCGCATAACATTTTTGGGTTCTAAGCAACAGAAAATATTTCAAAACAAGCACTTGTAATAATTGTAAAAAGCGCCAAAAGTTATCAAAATATAATAAAATTTTATACAAGAGATGATTTATTTGAGAGGAACTGAAAAAAATAAAACCTCATTTTAGAAAAGAGCCGTTAGCACAGAAAAAAAATTTATACCAAAAACGCTAGAACAAATGACAATTCTGTCTTTGTATCAAAACATTCTAACTCCTCCAGGGAGTGCGTTTTTAGAAACGTTCCTGTTAGCAACACTGTTTCTGGTAGCTCAGCTGTTTTGGAGTAACATGTTACTGTTAAACATGTTCGATTAGTTCTGTAATTTTCATGATTCGACTTATACCGTGTTCAGACATGCATTTTTAATTGAATCAATTTAATTTTAATTGCCCAATTAGTCTAGTGCTCACACATACTCAATTCAGCTGACTCAATTAAAATTTGACAGCTGAAAAAACATTGTATTTATTTGTTTCGTGAATATTCGCGTTGATAAATTTTAAATATGGATGCAAGTTTTAGTTCAAAAGGAATTTTGCTTGCATATAATAGAAATATGGAGCTCTTGGAGTCATTGCGATCGAGTTTTGATTAAAAATTATTGGTGCTTTAAAAAAAAAAGAAACCAAAACTTGACAATTTTACAAAGTTTGAGAAAGCAGCAGCAATAAATTGTTTATTTATTCGTGTATTCAGTCCTTAATAAACACACTCGTGACCAGAGTTGCAATTGTAGTTTTACGCAATTAGTAAGACAATTATCTCAATTTACTAATTGACTTCTTGCATAATAAATTGAGGTCAATTAAGGCCTTAATTGAGAAAAATTCCCCAGTTGCGCAATTAAGGGGTATGTCTGAACACGGTATTATAAACAAACAACGCTTGCAGGTTATTGAATTTGGTTACCAAATTTCATCGTGCAACTCTTCCATTTTATGGTCAGTTTGGGCGACCTTCTAAATAGAATCACATTCGGCTAAATTTTTCATTAAAGTTACGTTATTAAACATTAAACTCCCAACACTCACACATGGAGTGCGGACAAAAAAATATAACGCAGCAGTATCCTCCACTGTAGTTGATGATTACGAATTATCGATTTGAGACCGTTCGAAAGCTACCGTACGATTATTAGGAATGTTATTTTGTCCAATATGGAAAAACTGGACTTGGCTGAAAAGTAGCTCCAACACCACGGTATCGCATATCACACAACACACGAAACAAAAAACCAATTGAAACACGGGTTGGGTGAACGGTCAATTTCATATTTTTGGCCCGTCGATTGGTCGCCCAGCTCGTGTGGCTTAACGAATTAGGGGCTATATTAAGACCAGTGTCCGCAGAAACAATCCCACAACGGTTGACGTCCTGTACCCCACTATTGAAGAATTTAGTCATGGGGTATCGACTGAGACGTGTGAGCGTTTATGCCGTAATTGGACCCACCGTTTGAACTATTTGAGGCGTAGCCCTGGCAAACATTTACATAAAATCATATAAATCGTTCTATTACCTCAATTAAAGATATATTAAATTTCTATAGATTTAATGATTTTAGCAAATCTCAAAACTTTTGAAGTGTGTGAGTTAACTAGAGCGAGCGTGCCGCAAACTCTCGAAGGAAAGTATGCGATTAGTGGTCTGGCGGCGATAAGTGGTCCGGGGTCTTTATATTCACTGACGACGAGCTATTTTATGATCGAATTCGATAAATCGTAAAACGAATTCGTGACTAATTTAAATCAATTTGTTCAATAACAAGAAAAATTGCTCTATTCGGCGGTTTTTTTAAGAAACACTTAAAAGTTGTTTACTTTCATGTACCACAAAATATTGCAATTATCCAACCCTGGAATCGAAATTTTTATTTTTTCTTATTTTCGATACCAATTTTGATTTTCCTGAATTAAAAAATTGTTTTAATTAGTAAAAAAAAAACGTTAGTTGTCTCTTTGTTACTTTTATGTTTCAAAAAATTTCAATTTCCCATCCCTGGAGGCGAAACTTCAATATATCATAAATTTTTTTTTTTTGTTTTTCACGATATATAAATCGGTTTTATTTAAGAAAAACTTAATTTCCTATCCATGAAAAAAAGTTTTTAGCTTTTAATAAACAATTGCAGCTTCCCAAGGCATGAGATTCAAATTACAAACAAACAAAAAAAGTATTAGTTTTTGGTATTAATTTTGGTTCGAGAAACAGGTGTAAGCTTCCCACCTCTGGAACCGTATTTCGGTTCTATTTTAGCTCATTTCCAATCGATCAGTCCACGAACGAAGTCTCTAGTCTTCTGGGGGCTTGGGAAACCCGATTTCACGTACAGACAGACGGACACACGCACAGACGGATAGACGGACATCGCCATTCGTCATCGCTATTCATAAAGTTCCAGGATATATATTTACATCACAGACATTACACACGGAGTGGCATACGTTTCACTTTTTATGAAGGGTATAAGAAAATGTGGCAACACCTTTCTGGGTGCTTTGGTACAGTGGTCAGAATGATGAGAAATTTAAGTCATTAAATCCCTTAGAAATCTTTTAGAAAAAGTTTAAAAACAAGGTCGAACAATATACAAAAATATGTACAAAAATAATTACAAAAATTATCTCTTAGAAATAATTTTCTTACATTCCACGTCAAAGAAACATATAAACAGTCCTGCCACCATCTTCCGTCTTTTCTTTTGATTTTGCTTGGAAAAATTTCTATGTTTATGCGAGTATATACTCGTATACACTACAGCTTTGTCGTACTCCTTTAATTTGCCAAAATAAAAAAGAAAGTATCTTTAAAACTGAACACTTTCTTTAATTAGATTTGAAATGCTATTTTTTCAAACGCATGTCTACAACTTTCGCCAATTCAAAGATGATAATTTGTTATGCACTTCTACTTCAATTATTATTTGTTGTCTTTTTTGAATAAACATGAATTTTGTTTTACAAATATAATGCTAATTGTAACAGTTTTCGTCGACAGCAATCGATAGCAACCCACAAATCAACTAATAACAATAACAACATCTTTAGAAAATATTTGTTCCCATCCATTTTCACACTGAAAGTTGCCACACAGTTCTCATGGAAAATAATGCGTTTCAAATATATATTTAAGACTTATAATGAACAAGTTATTACTTTTTGAGCAAAAATGATGATGAATATCCTGAATTATTTTTATAAATTTTGTACAGCAGGATTTAGTTAATTTCGTTATTCAAATTTTGTGTGATTCCTTTTAAAATAGTGAGAAATCTAGTTGATGTAATTTTCTATTGAAGATTTGATTATGAGCATGTGTTTGTAAAATATATTACTTACAGTGTGCTATAAAAGTATTCGTATAAATAAAATGATATATTGTGATTTTATTTTCATTGAACATTTTTATTTTGCTATATTAATATTTATATTTGCTAAATTGTTCTAACTTAGTTAAAATCTCAGAAAGACATGCTGATAAATATTCCTAGGCACAAAGGAAGTCAACATCAGTTTTATTCAACTTACACATCAGAGCAGAAGAGCTGTTTTCGAAAGTCGCTATACTTTCATCTTCAGTCTCTCTGAGATCTTTTCTTTCTATTATCATCATGTCTTTCTGAGATTTTAACTAAGTTAGAACAATTTAGCCTATATAAAATGATATATTGTTTACAACAATATATCAATATAAAAAAACTTACAAATAATATTTTTCTGTCTTAAAAAATTTTCTTAAATATATTTTTTACAAATTCTAATTAACAGAAGTTGATTATATGTATTGCGAATCGCTGGATCTTTTCAAATTGAAATAAACGAAATTTTTTAAGGCAAAATTTTCTTCTGAAAACTTACTATATTGTTGGCAGAAAATTTTCTTATACATAAAATATACCGATAAAATTCTTTTTATATTCTTCAAAAACTGATAGATTTATTTTCTAAGCTCTTCTTACTTTGAAAAGAATAGTTATTTTTTTTGATAACGAATGAAATTCAAACAAATAAACTATTGGTGAAAATATATGGACAACAATTTTGAAGAAAACGGCAACGCAGGCAATTAACAAAAAAGTATTACCATGGGTTTTATTAAGTGTTCGTATCCTTTTCTTACTTAAATTGCGCCAAGCCCTTTTGCAAGAGATAATAAATAATAAAACATATGAGTAGTGACGACAAAAGTGTAGCGGCTTTAGAAAACAGCTGTTCTGCTTTGCTGCGTAAATTGAATACATAATACTTATAGCAACTTACCCATGAGCTTTGTAATATATACCACGTCTTTCTGAGTGTGAAAACAAAACCGAAGTTTGAGTATTTGATTTTATTTTAAATCAGCGACAGAATAATTCCTGCTTCATCATAAAGCAGACAATTGAACAAGTTTTGCATTGAAATAAATATGGTTGGAATTACTTCATAGGACTCTAATAATCGCTTCCCGAGAATTATAATTTTGTCAGTAAACTGTTAGATGAATACATGCAGAAATTTCAGTAACAAAAATGCAGGAAATATCATAAAATGGTAACACTGATGTGTGTTTTTTCGAGGAAAAACTTGTGTACCAAAATAAACAAACTTTTAAATATTTTTCCAATTTTCTTGTCTCTATCATAGGTTTTATGCAAGGAAAAAAGTTTGCAATTTTTCATATCTTTTTGTATTGTATTTGTGAAAAGCTGAGTTTGTTATTA
Organism: Linnaemya vulpina; assembly: GCA_963675445.1. Classification (NCBI taxonomy): domain Eukaryota; kingdom Metazoa; phylum Arthropoda; class Insecta; order Diptera; family Tachinidae; genus Linnaemya; species Linnaemya vulpina. The sequence goes on along the minus strand of OY776277.1, from coordinate 87,552,600 downwards.
TAAAAGTAGTTCTGAAATTTAGAAAAAGAAAAATATGCAAACAAATGGAGTTTCGAACCCCACCCTAAATAATTGCTCTAGTAGAATATATAACAAAAAATATATACTTATAAATGCAAAGGAGAACGACCATTAAAATGGATTTGAAAAAAATTAACTACTTTTAATCACGAAAACTCGCCAAAAATATTAACCATCGTGGCAACCTTGGCCGTAGTGCTGACAACGTTATTCTTTGCTTTGCTTTGATTTTATGCATGAAAAAAATCCCACCACATCGTTGCCATTTTTCTTTTTATTTCCTTTGTCGGATTTATCTCTTCTACTCATACTTGCACCAATTTTTAAATGTTAACAAATCATTATTGATTTCGCTGCTGGCTTATGTTTATGTATATACAACCCAGCAGCCACTTTTGTAAAGTATTGAATTAACAACAACATCCGTTTATGTAAAACAAGTTAAACTTTGATGGACTCCCCAAATTGGGACAATATTTGGAGAATAAACGTTGTTTCTACTTGTTTAGGTATTTGATGAAAATCGATGTCGATACGAAAACGACTTCAAAATAGTAGAAGATATGAAGTTTTTTCAATGATTTCAAATATATGTTTTCAACGTTTTTTTCTTAATTAATTATTTTTTCAAGATATTTATATTGTATTTCACGTATTTTGTCTTCTAGAGTGGACGTTGAAAGACTGGCTCAAAATTAATTGTCACAATCGCTGTGAGTTCATCACGCTTTTTCATAACGAGCGTTTTTCTCAATCTGTTATATCTAAAACCTTTTGATTGTTAATCTGTTGAAGCTAAAGATGTTTTAATTCATTTTCTTCTATTTCAGCACACAAAGAATCTATAATAAGTTTTAAATAATTCAGCCAGCAATGCCAACTGCCACTGTTTGTAAATGTTTACTTTCCAATATTCAAATACTTCAGTTATATAGGGTGTTTTTTATAGAGTGATATAACTTTGTGTTGGCATCACTGCTTTATTTTACCACCCATTTAATATTTTATAGTTGTTTTTTGTTTAGTTTGCTTTGGCATTTTGTTATGAGCAACGCGTGCAAATTGTGGAAATTTTTAATTCAAATAATGTTTCTGTGCACTTCGTCCATTCAAAATTTTATTTTCCGATGAAGCCCATCTTTGGTTGAATGGGTACGTAAATAAACAGAATAGGAGTGAGAAAAATCCACAAGCTTTTGTCGAAACACCATCACATCCGCAGAAAATTACTGTTTGGTGCGCTTTATGGGCTGGCGGAGTCATTGGCCCATATGTGTTCAAAAACTATGCTGGTTAGAATGTTACTGTTTGTGGAAATCGCTGTCTAAGATTTCGCCTTGTACGCGCCAGCCGTGGTGGCCACATGGCCGACATCATTTATAATCATTAATGTCATAAAATTTTCTATCCAATAAGGATAAATTCATTGATATCAAAGATATATTACTATGTTTTATAATGATTTAAACTTGTATCACTCTATAAAAAACACCCGATATTTATTGATGTAACTGTGGATATGCACTTCGTCGGAATAGATTACTTTTGGCCAAGTTCCATCTTTAATAATTATAAAATTACTCTAAGTAAAACAGAAATTTCAAAACTAGAATCGTATTATTTGTTTTTTCAAGAAGCGTCCTCATCAACCGATCCACAATCGTGGTCGACACAGTAAAACTTTTATCTCAGCAGTTTTATTTTGTGCCAGAGTTATAAAATGTAAAAATATATTCATTGTATTTTTCTGTCGCTCTTCCGAACCAAGACGTCAACGAAGATATAGAAGGAGAAGAAGGTGAAAACATCTGCTGAACTGCTGGATATTTTTTTAGACAATAGAAAAACTCTTAGCGTCCAATGGAGGGCACCTGCTCTCAAATCTAATGTCGTTCTTTTGTATCAGAGTTGAAGGTTATATTTTCAAATGTCTTGATTACTAAACAACCTTTTTTATTTACTAACTATTAAATTCACCAAAATTTACTAAGCCGACTTATTAAGTTTTGTACGAAGTTAAGAAACATCCGTTTCCATAGTTTATGCGCGTGCACTCGCTTTTTAATTTTCAAATTAGTACATACTTTGAGAGTCGTTGTTTAAGCTTCTTTAACTTTCATTTTCGTTCGTTTTTATTATCTTCGTTTTTTCCCAAAATCTTATTAAAAATTCAAAGTGATCAATTGAGGGGTCTTATATATTTTCTATGATATAATTATCTTAAATTATTCTAAGAAATGTTGGGTAACGATTTCCTGATGGTGTGCAGTCCAGACCAGTGAAATGGGCATAGGAACTAGATAAAACCTCACAATTGATTAAATTTTAATAAGATAATATCAAAAGAGAATCAGCATGAAAATAAAAACTTTTCCGCATATATTCAGTTGCCTTTGAAGTTTTTTTTTCCTATAAAACGTGGAAGAAATAGTGATTTCCCCTACTCCCTTTAAAATCGAAATAAATTTAATATCATGAAAAATTGCACTATTTTATACAAAACTTTGCGCCCCACCGGCAGACATTAAAGTAGGATCCACCCCTGGCAGTGATAATGAGGTCTTTCAATGACCCAGGAGAATTGGCATGCTGCCTTAAATGTGAAACGTTAATAATTATTAATATCTGCCAAGAAAGTCCGTGAAGATTTTGATAATAAATTTAATGCAGACATTCAAGTTTTGATCGTGCAATGACCCCACATATGCCAGCATCAAACCGAAGGGATAATGTAGAGAGGACACATAAAAAAAATGATGAAAAGGTATAGAATATGTTGCAGCTATTTTAGGCCGGCGAATTTTTGCTGTAACAGCCTCGAAGGGGTGTGTTGGAATGCGCTCTTTAATTTCATAGTGTCAATCGCTCTCATTGAAACAAGTCAACAACAACTAATACAACTGTGGACTAATTCAAATCGGAGAAACTTGTTACCATATTCTTTACATGTCCAAGTCTTAAGGCATGTTCACACTTGCGAAATATTTGGTCAAAAAAGTGTTGACACTATATTTATGAAAAATATGTTAATTCAGATACGTTTTTGACAAGTAATTTAGTTTCATACATAGTGGTCAGTGTTATATAGAATCCAATATTATTGGCAACTATTTAGATCAATAAAAACTTGTCTCAATAAAAACCTTTTTAATTATTAATAATTTATTTTATTTATATATTTAATTATTTATTTAATATTTCATAATTGTGAACGTGCCTCTAAACCTCGTAGTATTAACGGGTACATTCAGATGACGTGGCTGTTGCACTTCAAGAGTTTTGAAACTGTTAAAACTATTCGATCATTTTGACTACCGGAAAACTTTTACTATGGAAAAATTACAAAATTGGGCAAAGGCTCAATGGATGAGCTGACTGAAACTACTTAAAAATAATCAGATAAAATATATACAGGAAACTTATATCTGGATGTAACCAAATGAGACGACGTTGCCCTCAATCACCTTTAATTTAGATGAAAACTATATCCCTCAAACTGTTTTGCATTCTTTCTTCTTTCAGGTCGACACTTTAAATATCCAATTTAATTGTTTAATTTGGGCATTTTTGTAGCAGCTGCAGTAACATTCAGTTAACAGTTGCGCCAATAGTTGCTTTTTATGAATAGATCCAGTGTTAACTTATTTGGCGGCTTCAACTTTTGATTAATAGAGTTCCAGTTTCACAGAAGTATATAAAAAAAATTATTTCAAACCTTTAGACGATAAGAAAATCTGAAGGAAGGCGACATAGGCCGTCATCTAAAAGGGATGTTCTGAAGAATTTCATATATGGGCGATCCTCCTGGACCTATTTCAGCACATCAGTCTCGTGCAACATTAAGACCTTATTTTAATTTTTTGCAACAAAATAAAAAAAGAAAATCCGTCGTGTTAAAAATCATGTAACTTTTTTAATAACAAACATTTAATATTTTAAATATTAAACATTTAATATTTTAAATATTTAATATTTTAAATATATATATATATATATATATATATATATATATATATATAATCTGTCAGCATAAGGAAAAGCAGCATGGCTCGAAAGGGTTCCATATCTGCGTTGACTACCTGCTTCACTACCCCACTGTACTCGCATATAAATTTCATTCCACTTATATTGTTATAAAATGTAAATGAACTTTTTATTTATTTATTCACACTGAGAATGACCTTTAAATTTTGGTAGTGATATTGCCCGAGTTGCTTTAACTTTTATATAAATAAGTTTTTATTTTTTCAAAGAAAATATATGTAGGGGTGTATTGACGCAGATGTGCTGTTTTGTACTACTTCTGAGTGTAAACAAAAAGTTACACTCACAAAATATTAAAAACAAAATAAAACTGGCAGATAGACACATACTTTTTACTTGTGTATTATTCTTAATAAATAATTTAGTTGAATTTGTTTTCCTCTCATTTGTTTACTAAAGATGAATGTATTTCTCAACAACTGCAACTGAAAAAAATATTTCGCGTTTGTTTGAAATTTTAACTGAATGTTGTGGCAACAATTAGTAAAATGAAACTGCGCATAATTGAAAGATAAAGAAAATTAGACATTGAAAGTCTCAATCTCAGCATTTAACTGAAATAATCTCAAATAGTTTGAAGAATATAGTTTTAATCTGAATTAAAGTTGCTGGAGAGCAAAGTCATCTCATTTGATTATATTCAGATATAAGTTTTCCTGTATGTGTTGTGTGTGATTATTTTTAAGTAAATATTTATATTATCGCATTTTTTAAATTCCAACAAGAATAGACATCATGTGCGCTCGTGTGCAGTAAGAAAGTAATAACGCAATATATTATATTTTTACTAAATAGAATGAAGTTACTATGGAATTTTCAATTTAAAGAAAGGACTTACAAGGCAATTCAGACGTTTGCACAAAAAAGAAAATATGTTATTAGATCAAGAACTTATGGTCATGGCAAGATCTTGGATCAACTAATTTCTACACTGAGGAAATGATCTGAATACATGGCGTCTCATCTGGATTTTGACAAAGTGCTCAGGGGTCCGAGGCACATGGAATAAGCTATACGACGACTGACAGCTAAGTGGAAATACACGGTTTCTTATGATCACTTTGAATATTTTAGTAAGATTTTGGGAAAAAAGAACCAGCATATAATTAAAATCAAAGAGATATATGATTTTAAGTTAAATAAATAAAGTGGAGAACCAACAAGTGATCTGGCATCCAAACCTTCTTCGTCTATATGTTAATGCCAGGTAAATAAGCCGACAGATAACGTACAACGGATGCCGTGTGACTCGATCATTCAGACGAATATTAAAGAAGGGAGATAAAATACAAAGGGAATACGACGACAGAGTATCTGGTATCAGAGTGATCTGGTACGATCTCTGTAAAGAGTTTTCGTATGGCCTTGGGACTCAACGCCTTCCCTGGGACTCCTTAAAGAAGCCAGCGTATTTGAGGCTGAATTTTTTGGTGAAAGGGAAACGGGAATGGCATATATCAACAGAACGGCTTTGCAAAAAGTGCAACTCTTTTTATTAAAACTTGGATAAAACTAGGAAATTATGAACAGCTCTTGTGACCTTAACAAGAGTCAAGCAAAAAGTTCAGTGGGACTCAAAAGGCATTCACTAAATACAAATTTAAAAAAAAGGTTGGCATAAGTATTTTATAATACAAACAGAAGGTATGCACAATGGGACCTTTGAGAAAATAATTGGTAATATATCGAATATCCTAAGCTAGACAACTTAGCCCCTACAACCAGTGACCATATTATTTTTTTTATGAGTAGGACCAGCACTCAGGTACGACCCGCACATGTGCACTGCATTGCGCGGAAACTTTTTTAGCTTTTTTTTTACTTTTTACTGTACCGGTGAACTTTTTGCTACAGGTACTGATGAAGGATAAGACGATGTTAATCGCTGTCGGTAATGTTCAGCGACCACTGCTCTGCTTTCGTCACTGAGACAAACCGTCAACAAACAACACAATTCTGCACTAATTCAGGTTAGAAAAATTCGACGCCATATTCATGACTGAGTACGAAGTCAAATTCTGTATCTGAGTCATCGTAGTTGTTGTGTTACTACTTCAGTCAACCGCTAAACTTTAGTGAGAGCTCCTCGCTAATTATGATTCAGTAATACAGAGGACGAGTCAAATAGTTCTTTATTTTTGTACGTTTTATTAGATTTTTAATTAATCAACATATTATTCTTTCGACTGTCCTACTATAAGTAGGATGACAAGCACTACTATTAATATTTTCGATGCGAGAACTACTCTCTAAGGCCACAGATTATGAATACAGACATGATAAGCACTTACGAAACAACAGTGTGCGAAAGTTTAGAGTGACAAAACAACTTCCTGAAGCCTCTAATTTATTTCCTAAATATTATGCGATTAAAAGAACTTGAGGCAGCTGAGCAAAGAAGAAGTTAAATGTCAAAAAAAAAAATAAGACTTGCATGGTGTGAAAGCCTATGAAAATTAAAAGATGACAAGTGATAAGTTTAGCATTAAAAATTGAACAGCGTAAATTGGGCTTTTCCAAGTGAGTGAACTGGTTCATTGATATCCACTGATAATTTTTTTCACGGGTGGATTGATTGACATTTTGATTAAAGGATTGTTTGATTGATATCTTGACGATTATTAAGTGGATTAACTGAAGCAATTGTTAATAACTGTATCGATGGTATTGAAGGATTTATTAACGCAGTTTTTAATACGTGAGATGATTGATTTGTTGATCGAGCTATTAATAAATTTATTGATCGATTTATAAATGAGTTCCTTGATAAATTATATGTTACAGCTAATGACGAAATGATAGTTGGGTTTGTTTTTGGATTTGTTAACGGCTATAGACCGATTTATTTATTTATTGGATAGTAGATCAATTGATTTATTTCGTTTACTACCAAGTTTTTGCTTAATTCATTAGCATTTTCGTAAATTGCTTTGTTACTTATTTTAGTAACCAACCGATTTGAGCATAAGATCATATTTTCAAATCGTAAACGAACACACTGTTTCCGAAAACAAATCCTATCATTTAGTAATCTTGAAAAGGAGTTTTCTTAGAATTTCATGAAACATTTAAGGTTGCTTCTGATATTAAAATTATATGGCATAGAATATATGTATATCAGCTGAGTGGAATAAATTTCTTTTAAACAATATAAAAGAACCAAACCAAGAACTAAATTATAAGCACCAAATTTTAAAATATCAACACAAAAATATGTGTTAATATGAAGTCGATATCTTCTTAACCAATATATATTAGGAAACGATAGATAAAAAGCTTACAAGGAATCGTCGTGATTAAGATAAGTTTTATGACCCAAGCAAGTCGATTTACAGTCCGTTTATTTTCAATTTTTTTTTATTATTTTTTCAAACAAAATTCTTTCGCGTTCACATTAATTCAATAGAAGTTGCTAAGCAAAAGACTAATATTATTTTCAAGACCCAGCGGTTAATTTTCTTATGTTTCGCTTTAAATTTATCTCATCTAAACAAAGTTCTAATTTAGATTATGACTATTCTTCCTGATATTTTTTATGTTGGTGAGGAAGGTAGCGAAGGAATTGCAGTAGAAAACACATCACGATCTCAAATTGTAATTATTTTATTTTAAATCCTTTCGCATTTATTTTTCCACTTCTAAATTTGTTTTATTTTGATGTTTTCTTGTTTATTAATCACCAGTTCTAAAATAAGAATCAGAAAACAAAGAAATTTAAGCGGATGTGTATTAAAAAATCAACCCTGATATGCAAAAATTATACACATGCAAGAATCATATATCGCCTTGCCCATGTAAGAGGTTCTTAGAAATTTCTTTTAATTTAATTGGAATAAAACTTATTAATTAGAATTCATCATCTTAAGGGGACCTAAATAAGTGTTTCATAGTTTTATAGTTTCTAGATCACTTCTTAGACTTGGTTGTATGTGGTGGCATTACAACAACTAGCCAAGTTCATTATTTCCGTAGGTGCTACGACTTCATGTCAGACCTTAAGCTCTTCCCACTGAGGTCCAGATCTTTTGAACTGGTTTCTGTTTGCAGTCATTAACTGATATCAATGGCTGCTTAATATATGCACAGACAATATATAATGCCACACATTTTGCATCACGTCCCACTGTGCCATGTTGACATTAAGATTTATTAATTACTTTTTATCTTCTTTTGCTACCGAAAAAACACAAACAAAGAAAAAAATTTTAAAACCAAACATATTTAAATAAAATTTTTATTTACAATTAGGAATGCGTAGTACAACACATAAATTGTAAAAAGAAACTGACACAAAAGTCACGTTATCGCAAAACAAGATGACAACAATTTTGTTTTTCATAAATTATTGATAAGAGACTCAAAAATAGATAAGTCATTGTCATTCGTTATTCATTTCAAACTTGGCTAAATGCAAAATTTAAAAGAATATTCAAACACACAACAAACAGCTAAAATGTGAACATTTCAAAAGATTTCAAGAGCATTTGAGAAATAAATGGTGTTTTGAATACCCTGGCACACTAAAAAATCAGTTCGACAGAAAATTATTAGTTGCGTACACCTCATTTTCAGAACTGTCAAAACTTTTAAGAATTTCTCGTATTCATTTTTTTATTTAATTAAGTTTGATCGTAATTTCTTTGAACTGTTAGGCAACGGCAATAAAAACTTTTTTCTGAAAAAGCTTTTAACAGAAATCTAGAAGCGTGTTTTTAAAGATGCACAGCAACCAAAAATTTTCTTAATACATTCTAATTTTTATTGAATTTTAATTCTTATAAATTATATATTTCTTTTATAAATTGAATCTTTAATTATAAATTAACTCTTTAATTGCAAATTGAACTCAAAATGAGTATTCAAATTTTATATGAACTGCCTCGATCATTATATCGATTTAAATATTGTGCGCTTTTTTCACGAGTACAAATAAATTGTTCGATCCAAATAAAGTCTCAATATAAACTTATTGAACTTATTAAATATTAATTTTATAAATTATTACATATTCAATCTTCCCTAGTTTATTTGTTTTAAGAGATTCTGATGCATACAAACTGTACCAAAAAATATTTATTGCTGGAAATAACTATTTATCACGGCCAGTATTTCTTCAAAAAGTCTGAAGCGATTACAGTTTTCCGAATAACCTCAAAAGCGCCTGTCAAGGTTTTCATCAATAGAATTTCTATTGTTATGAGAAGGTTTGTCTATGATTAATTCTTCCCAAACTCATTATGAATCCTTTTTAACTGAAATTATTGGTCTTACCACGTTTTGATAAATCAAAGCTCTCATCAGATCTCGACGTTTTGAGAAGATTCCCCAACTAATTCTGAGAACCCGTCACTATATTTTCAACCAAACTGATGGCGTTCGAAAGGGTTCTACTAAACTTAGATTTTCTGTGTATTTTAACCCATTCAAGAAGGTAGATTTCAAGAAATTTTAAAAAACTTTGGAAAAAAAATCTTTAAAGCTTTTTTGAAATAACTTTTAAACAGCTTCACCGATCGATTGATTCCTGAAACTAATCAGCTCTCACGACTCAAAAACCACTGCGAATAGGGTCTAAATCGGTTAATCCGTTCATGAGATATCATGAACGAAAAAAAGACGGAAAAAAGTGATTATAAATCTAATTCTTTTATAGTGACCGCAAACTATGGAGTCGATTGATTTGAAAATTAAAACAATAGCGTTTATAAACCTGAAAAACACAAAATCCAGGTGACGAAAGCGTTGCGATTAATTATAGCGGGAAGTTACTGGGATGGTGTTTACGGCCTATCGTTTTCCAAACTCTTTCCTCCCCATTACCGCACGAAAGGATTAACCGATTTTGACCCGGTTTACGGTGATAGAAGTTAAGAGTTGGCTGGCTTCATAAAATTGATAAGTGAAGATGCTAAAAAGTTATTCTAAAAAATTCACTCTTTTCTAGGTTTTTTTTTTTGAGATATCTTGAAGTGTACCGGTTCAGCTCGGTTCAAGTTCACAGAAAACATAACCTCAGGAACTCTACTCTTTTGATTACCGTAAAAAAAAATTGGAATATTAACTGATCATGATTCATGATATCTCACCAACCAACTGATCGAATTGGTTTTTTGAAATATCTTCAACTTTACGGGGGTTCGAATCAGTTTAAGTTCATGGGAAATTTATGTTCCAATTTGGTCCAGCCAAATTTATGTTCCAATTTGGTTACAAGCGTGTCATATACTTATACTCACACACAAGCAAACACGCAGGGCAGGGTACAGTACGCAGAAGCAGGAAAAGGCTTCTTAACTTCGAAGAGGAGGATGGGCTCAATTAGCTTAAAAGGGCGGCTCTGAAACTAGGGAGAAAACTCGGTGGTCATAAGAAAGACAAGGGAAAGGATATCGTTATATTCGAAAAGTATATTTTATTGCATCAGTCAACTACAAACTTGTATGAAGTACACCGTTTCCATCTGCAACGAAGGGTATAACAGACCTGCAATTGATTTATCCGGCTGAACACAAAATTAAATAAATCCCATATAATTTATCATATTTTTGGCTTTTTGCCACACAACACAATTTGTCACGCTTGCAATTAAGCCCTTTTGGACTCTTATACTTTTTTTCATCATTTCGTAATGTATTCTAGTATTTTAAAGTGTTAAGATAATAAAGCTTAAGGGAGACACATCATGCGCGCGCTCACACACGCGTATTGAAGCCCGTAGTTAAGCGAAAAAATCTATTATTAAACCTTTTAAATGATTTCACGCAACGAGACGGCTAAATCCTTTAAAACTTAAGTCAATGGACACGGGAAAAAAATCAAACCCAACACAACAAGTTGAACGGAAAACCGAGAAAAAAGATTAACACCGACGAAAACGAAAAATTAAAAATGAAAAATTAAAAAACTTAAAAGGTGCCAACAACTAACAGACACTTTAGATGCAACAACTGAACTGCACAGAAAATTCAAATATAGAAGAAGAAGAAAAAAACTATCTACAACAACGTCACAACGACAAACAGCAAATAAAATATATCAACACTCCACCGCCACCACCATTGTTGTGATCATCATCGTCATCGTCATCGCCATCACCATCGCCATCGCCATCGCCATCGCCATCGCCATCTCCGTCAGCATCTCATGATCATTTTATGGTACAGTGAACAAATAGACAGATAGTCAAAACTTTTTTGTTAATGTTTGTTGTTCCATGTTGTTGTTGCTTCTTTTATATGCCATTCATTTATCCTTCAGTCAAAAGTTTCAATTTCAATTTACGGTTTTAGTTTCAATTTCAATCTTTTTTCGTTTGTTTTGCTGTTTTTTTTTCTTCTTCTTTTTTGTTCTTCTGTTTGGAGCAACACATTCATTGTCTTGTGTGTGCATGAGTGTATGTATGGCTGTTGGTGGATTCTTCAAACATTTTAAGAACTAAACTGATGATATGAAATATTTATGACTGGAAAAGTTGTGCTGTTACCGACGTAATCGCCAAACCGGGGTACTGAAGCAGAGAAAAACAGGTGGTTAAAGCAGATTTCGTTTCACGTGCCTTCAATATTTTGGCCAGAAAATTGCACACTAGTGGGATATATAACTACTGTGGGAAGAGCAATCACTCCTAACATGAATACTTCTTTTGATCTCGGAATGACACCTCTTTGGATGAATTTGCAATCGAGAATAAATTCCTCTCCCCTGATCTTGCATGAGTTTTCCCACGAAATTTTTTACTTTCCTCTTAATTCGTTCACGTTATTCCTGTTCTTGCTCAATTTAATTTGTTGTAATTCTTTTGCATTCAAAAGGGCTTCAAAATAATGGCAACAGTTTTTAATACATACAATTTAATGACTGCAATAAACCAGCGTTGCAATCGAATTTTCGGTCCAATACTAAAAAGTGTATTATACACGCGTATATATTTGAAACTAAATTTCTTTTGTTAATATATTTTGAACCTCTTTCTGTTTTTAGATTCATTGAGAAATGATATCGGGAAATTTCGCCTGAAACTTCATGATAGTGGGAAATATATGAAAATCCGTTAAACATCTTCAGAAGCGGTTTATGTAACGAAATTCCGTGTCAAAATTGCATCACATTGACTAGATATATGCTGCTGAACTTGCAGCAACATCATTTTTATCATTATTTGCATTTTACTCTATGAAACAGAGGCACTCCATTATATTTTATTTTTCATTTACTTAAGGTCCCATTCATAAAAAATATATATTTTACACTTATTAACCACTTAAGTAACAAATAAGTTTTTGATAAATATAAAAAAGGTCAACTATTACAGCTCATCAGGGAAAATGTATCCAAAACTTCCTAGAAAGTTACGATCACACTCGGCAAACATTCTCTCAAAAAATCATAGCCACTAAATAAGAAGTGGCAGCACTGTTCTTAGCAGCTCAGCTGTTTTCGATTATCATGTTGCTCTTAAACATCTTTAGTTTAGTCCTCAATTTAGCCTTAAATATACCTACAAACGAACAATCATTGCAAATCATTGAGTTTTATTATTAAAATTCAAACTCGGTCAAGAAAGCCCATCGTGCATTATATTCATTTTATGATCAGTTTGAACGATATTCTAGAGTCTACGGATTATATGATATGACGCACTAAATTTACATTATTCGACATTCAACCAGGATTTGGCGCGGTGTAGAGCAGAATAACTACCCTACTCGCTATGTAAAAACAGGCCTTCAAATTTAAATAAACAATTTCAAAACTACTAAACTGATTTGGATTCAAAATTAAAATAAGTACAACTTCAAATACAAAATGAGAATTCAGCAATTCAAATAAAATTTTTAGCAAATTCAGAATTAATGAAACACTTTTCCGTTGCATATCAACGTTTTGAGTTTAGATCCTTCTTACGGATCAAGGAGTATTGAACTCTTTGCACATACTTAATCAGAAATTTATCGCAAATTATATGCTGAGAAAAAATATTGGAACTGGAAACCCGAGAGTAGAATTGCTAGAGACAAGTCAAATGTTATGAGATCGATCTCTTATTTAGCTAAATCAAGCAATAGAGTTTTTCTGATCCGAATCAAAGGGTGACTGTGCTGTTTATTTTTGACGTGTCCGAAAGGTGCAAGCATAACACTGTTCGCTGAAAAGATGTGTTAACATTCAAAGCCTAAGCGGAGGCTGCTCTTGAAACCATGTGAAAATAGATGTCCTTCAACACTTCATAGGCAAAAAAAGCCATTTTTTATACCCTTCACAAAAAGTGAAAGGGTATATTTAGGTTTGTCATTTCGTGTGTAATTTCTTCGATATTAATTGCGACCCTACAAAGTATATATATTCTGGATCCTTATGAATAGCGATGATGCTTGAGCGATGTCCCCCAGAGGAGCCAGAGACTTTGTTTTTGGACTGACCGATTGGAAATGAGCTAACACAGAGCGGTATTGATTCAGAAAAATCGAAAGGACGGTTCCAGAGCTGACGTTAAATTAACACCAAAAACCAATTAGTTTTTGTTTATTTGTAAATTTTATGTATTTCATGCTTTGGGACTCCTGAATTGTCTATTTAAAACTGAATGGGATGGGAAATTTATTTTTTTTGCACATTCGGTATTTTGTGGTACATATAATAACTAAAAGGTTTAAATATATTAAGTTTTTCGTAAACAAAACCGTTTTATACATCATGAAGATTTGCATGGACGAAAAAAATACTTTAAAAATTAAAAATTCTCATCCAGGGTTAGGAAATTTAATATTTTTTATACTTTAAAATAACCAAAAATCAACTAAAGTCGTTGTTTCCTGGTTAAAATTATTTTTTATTCTGGCAAAACAAAATTGGTACCGAAAATTAAAAAAAAACAAAATTTCTAGTCCAGGGTTGGATAACATACACAATATTTGTGATACATGAGAGTGACCAAAATGGTTCCTCAAATAAAACCGCTATACAGATTATGAATTGGTAACAGAAATTGAAAAAATTCAAATTTCGTTTTCAGGGCAGACTAGACCTACGCTAGGACTCCTCAGACTTACAACGTTAGTTAGTCTGAAGCTCAACCAGACTCTAGCACTGATCGAACATCACTCCGATCAGTATCATCTTTAAGTAACATCTTTTAATTGGATAATATTTTGATTGATGAAAAATATTACAAGACTTAGGGAATATATTTTTGGAATCGATGGAATGATCTATACAATTCTATATTTAAATATGATTTCATGTATATCTCGACGGTGGCTACGTGGCAAATGGTTCATACTCTGAGTACTATTTTGGCATACTTTTCAGCACATTGAGCATCACGAACAAGTTCTTAAAATTTGACTTCCATTATTGTTTCTACGGACAGAAGTCTTATCATGACCCACAAAAAATTCTCTTAAGACGTTTAGTCCCACGACTTAGGCGGACGATTGGCCAGCCTGTTCGTCGAACTCGTCTGTCAAATGAGCCGTTGTTTAGCGGGCTATATGGCATATGAAAGCGTCATGTTACAACCACACATCAACCAAGACCAGCTCTTCCATTTCAGGAAAAAAATTCTAATCATTCCACGGTACCACTCGAGCGTCCCTGAGTTGGTTGCTCATGGTCATTAACAGTATCGGCGTATGCAGCTGCGATATTTTTCTCTATTCGAACTCTACGTATCCCTGTTGGTGGTGTGATGTCCAACAACGAACGTTTTGTGCGAAGTTTAATCTCAAGATTCCGAATAGCCGAATCAGAAGGTCGCCCAAAATAATCGTAAAATCGAAAGAGTGGTGGGATGCACTTTCAATAATCCGCAAGCGCATCTAACAGCGCTAGTTAGTCAATTCAGGTTTAACACTAAGACTGCGTTTGCAAACACGAAATTGATGGGCCGACAGGCGAAGTTTTGTTGGTAAGGAGTTGAAGAGCTAAAGTGCGTAGTACATGAAACAACAAACTTCGTCTGTCAGTCCTTAGATTTTGTGGATGTAAAAGGGCGCCAACTTATTACACGAAAAAAGCTGAGCTAACAACAACAAAGTTGCTATACTTTTTGTTTAACTTAATAAATAATTCCTTAACTTTTGCAAAAATTATTATGAATATTGAACTCTCTTCTAATATAAGGTTGCCCATTCCAGCACACTTTCAACCACCTAAATATTTTAATGGTCATCACAAGAAACTAGAAATAATAAAAGTATTCTGCCTTTTGCAACTATCCAGCGAATTAAAAATATTAAAAAGGAAGGTGTTACTCTGGAGCGCTAAAATGCCAAAAGATTAATCATAAATTGTAATTTACAACAAAAACCTAAAACGCTGAAAAAAGGCCATAATAAACTAAAGTATTGAAGGAGTAAAAAACAACAAAAAACACGGACGCAGAACTTTAATTTTTATTATTTAAAAATGAATTTTTCTTTTAACGCTTTTTTGTATCGCTGTCAGTTGTCCGTCAACAGGCTGTTGCAAGGAAACAACTTTACAGAACAACAAAAACTATTAAAGCCACAAGAGATGGAGCATGAAAATGCCATGAAATGAACAAATTCTTAGAGTTTTGTTTTCCAATTCTATTTGCAGCCAAAGAAACATCAACATAATTTGAATGTATCAGGAAAAAAATATGTATGGGCGTTTTTGTTATAGTTGTAAAAGTAAAGCTGGCAAAAGTTATACGAATCTGGCTGCATCTGTATCTGCTTATATTTTTGCTAGCAAAATGCTAAATAAAAAACGCCTATTTTGATAGTTTCTTACGCTTTCTTGAACGGAAATCTTCTATGTAAATGGGCTAAATGTGGACTCAGTTTGACTGCAGCGTGTGTTTTATACTCGTTCGATTGTATATTAAATGCAACTGCTTTGCAGGCATTAATTTTTAGTTAATTTACTTTAACAGTGTACGATATATTTAGTTTATTGTTGTTGTTGTTGTTGTTCTAGACACAGTGATGAAGTGGAAAATAAGTGGTTGATGTTTTTCTTTGTGAACATCTTATAAATGATTCTTAATATTTGACCATTTTTCATTTCATTCTTACGAAATGGACGGCCATTGTTGCTGCTGCTGCTGCTGCTGCTTTTCAAATCTAAAATTAAATTGAACTAATTGATGGTTTTGTTTTTCAATTTAGTTAAATTGAATTTATGAATATAAATTCATCACTGAAACCCTAAGCGTCTTATGAAAGTAATTTAATGATTGTTGTTTGTCCGTCATCCACCAAAAGCTGCCAAGTCAAAGAATATGTCAGGACCTATGGGAACTTAAGTCTTTTAGAATTCCGCAGTTAACCTAATAAAAAATGTCTTAAATAGCACTATAACATATCCAAATAAAACCCAATTACCTCTGCTTTTTACTTGAATATACAGCAACCTGTTGAATTCAACACCCACGGAAGTTAAAAATAAAAATTTAAGTATCATATTTCATGTAACACAACTGTCACACAATTTGCTTCCCTTGAATTAATTTGCGTCTTTAAACGGGTTTTTCTTAAAATGTTGCATTTTCATATTTCCTAAAAATTTTTATAAAAAGTATAACAGCCAAAGAAAAATATAATCACATAATAAATCTGCAAGTCGTTGCTAACGCAATCAGTGCATGACTTTGTCATGTTCAGTCAGGAGACAAAATATTTAAATGAACTTCTTAAAGGGTGTTTTTATAGAGTTGGAAGCAGCATGGAATATATCAGAAATTAGATTGCAAGAGTAGCACTCCTTTCTTATGACGAAAATATGTGTTCTGTCATGGTGAAATTATATATAAGGTGGCCTAGCTAGAACAACAAACACTACATTACTAAGTTGGTCTAAAGTCACCATTCACGTCAAATAAAAAACATTAAAGCGCTTCACACATCATCTTTTCAAGATGATTTACAAATTGATATTGAGAAAATACAATTCAAATACAATTTTTAAATTCTGAAAAAAAAAACAATTTCATGTTCAGTAAACAAAAACAAATTTTTAATTGAAATCATAAAATGTTTTATTAAGAACATAATGCAATTCAGTATTCTGTGCTTCGTTTCTGTAACTGAAGTGAGAACTTCTCGCATCGAAAAAGTTGTCGTCGTTCTGTGAATCACAGGATGAGTCGGAATATATTTCTTAATGCATTTAGAATTTGGTTAGGTTTTTATAATAATCAACATATTATTCTATGAATAGCCCTTCATTAAAGAGCATGATAACGATAATTATATAGTTCTTCGATGTGAGAGCTTCTCACATCAGTTACAGAAACCAGGCACTGATTATTAAATTGTGTTTTCTCAACTGTAAATTTTATTCAATTAAAATTTCTTATAATTATTTCTCAATTTCTCAATATCAGTTTGAATTTTTTAATAATAATTTGTCTGTTTTAAACATGCGTTCCTATTTCTTAATATCGATTTGTGTTCTCTTAATATTAATTTAAATTTTTTGTTATTAATTTAAGTTTTCTTAGGAACAGTTCTTTTTTCTCTGTATCGATTTATACATTTCCAATTTCAATTTGAATATTTAAGGAAAACGGCCGACCTGAAAGGCCGACCAGCTTGTAAAATTCTAGGCTTATGAGCTCTTCGAGCTGAAACCCTATTATTTCTAATTTTCAAATCAACCGCGATTGCTGTACTATTTGGATACTATAAAACAGTCGAGAACATTGACTAACCAGATATATAACTTTTGTCCCCGGCTTGCATTGATCGACGTAGTTTCTAAATGTGGGCTGATTATTTTGTCAAATCGGTGGGTGAAGCCAAGTAGAATTGGATCGTAGAATATCTAAGTTTAGAAACTGTCTTCAGAACGCTATCAGTTTGGTTTGATACAGTTTAGCCGTCCAAAAGTTATAAGCGCGTCTCATACATACACACACACTTACATACATCGAGCCAACGATCGCCTCTAATTCAAACAGGCCTTTGTCGGATTGAGCAGAAGTGCTAAGAGCATGAAGAAAAGCGAATCAGGAATCTAATGCAACCAGTGATAATTTTATATATTTTGAGAAGACGAGGGGAGGAATTGAAATTTAATATTCGCTACTATAAATTGCCCTCAATGGTTTCCAAGATTCTTCTAAAAGGCCTTTTCGACCTGCTGAAATATATAATAAAACGATCTCACTTTTCGTTTACAATTTTTTCTTCTGCGTCACTTAGTTTGATTATTGTTATTTATGTTATTGTCTTTTTTTTTGCTAATGGAAACTCAAAAGAAGGAATATTTAAGTGTAACATTATTTGCTGAAATAAATAGTCAATAGCCGATTAGACAAAACGTCCATCAATTAATAGGGTGGTTAGCCAATCAAAATAAAACACTATCGATTACCTACGTGGACATGTCGAGCTGATCAATATCTTTGCACGTCGATTGCTAAGAAACAATAACATCCACAACAATAGTTGACGTGGCCTGAATGAGAGCAGTTAGTGTTTAATAAAAGTTCTGGCCATAGAGAAGAAAATGGCAATTTTCTGTTCGATAAAAATTGTTGTAATTTTGACAATATTTGCACAAATATTTTTGCCAGCCACCTATTTGAAGGGTATGAGTGTTGAGTTTTTGTTGGAAAAAAAAAACTGATTGAAAGATATTTATTTTCAGTTCTGGCCTCCACAAAAAATGTGGGTAAGGAGCAGTGCATTGGGAAATATCAAGCAGGCATTGATAACGTTACTATTCGCTATTCGCACATGCAAATCAAGTTTAAGGGTTTGGACGAAACTCCCACTAAAACGACTATAGAAAATAATGGCCACATCTTGAAAATCGAATTGAGTTATAGCACCGTACCCACAATGGAAGTTAATTTGACAGCTTTAGAGGTCGCTGGTACATTCCGTTTGGAATTTTTGTACTTTCAGCGGTTTAAGACGACTCCAGTAGGAGAGGTGTTGCCGGTCCAGTTGCATGCTGTTTTCTTTGACCAGAATACAAGGAGTTATGATGAGGCTGTTGTGTTAGACAAAAAGATCATTGTTTTAGCATTTCCAATTCAGGTATAACATTAACTGTTGGTAAAATCATATCTAACTAAAACAAATTTCTCAGGTTTCATATTATGACGTAACTCTTTTTAAAGCCTTGAAAGTTTACCTTAAATACGTACTACGGCCAAACCGGAAGACAAAAGTTGAGCATTTTGACCTGAGATTTTTTAATCTACCTTTTACGCCAAAATATTTCGAATATTATGCCTACGAAGGATCCTTTTCCGAGCTCTCTTGCCAAGGAACAGTAATATGGATTGATTTGAAGTCTTTTTCGCAAATAACAAGACAGACGGTGAGCTGATGTGCTAACGAAAAATATTTAATGCATATAAAATTTATTTTTTTCAGTTTGATGAGCTTAAAAAACTAGAATCGGATTCAGGCGACCCCCTGCAAATAAGCGAATTCGTTAAGCCAAACGGAACAGTGTATGAAAGTAAAGAAAACACCGTCCTGGCAATGCCAGGACTAATAGTTGGATTTTTATTTCTGTTATTTTATTCGTATTAAATTACGTTTGGTTTTACACTATCTGACATTTTACATTCATGTAATTACAAAAAGAGCAACTCAGAATTTCTTCTGTTGTTATATGAAAGAAAGATTTGTTCCATCTTCATGGAACAGGCAGTGAATTTACTTGATAAAATTTTATTCAGCATTTTTGTCAATTCGCTTTTAATGTTGCTTTGCTTTTAATTGTCGGCTTATAGATGTGCATGTAATTATATGACTCGCAATTATTCAATAAAAACTTATGCAATTAAACTTATTCGTTCGAAGGTCTTTCTTTTCGACGCTCTCTATTTTATAAAGCAGCACATAATGTGACCAATCTCATGAAAAATTGCATCTTAAATATATATTATTTAAGATAAGTTTCTATCTAATCAACATGTTTGAACATTAAGTTGAAAAAGAGTTTGATTTCCAAACCCAACGACACATCAAACAACAAAACAATTTCAATTTTAATTCTGTTATTGTGTCCTTAATTTTTGTTTTGTTTTGTTTTGTTTTTTTTTTGTTTTTTTTTTGTTTTTTTTTTTGTTTTCAATTAAAGTGATTTAAATTTCAAACCATGGATATGAATTTGATCGGCCGGTCTTTGCTCAACTAGTAGAAAAGATAATTTCTAAATCCTGCCACCCCCGACTCGTTTTTTCGTCTGACTTGTCAAATTTTCAAATCAAATGGAATTTAGTCGTGTCTGTCAAACACAACCATTTTGCAGAATTAGTCAGGGAAGCTTCCTAGGACCTCAAAGGTGTAGATCCGGTGAGAACTTAATTTCCGGTGAGAACAAACTTCCCGATCTGTTGGAAACTTCAAATTTTCCTAGCGTAAAGTTAAAAATGTAGTTGTACAGAAGAGTTGGGCCAAGTGCCCCATTACAAACACAAAATTGATAGGCAGACCGACGAAGTTATTTGTTATATCATGTATTAAACAATCTTCCTCTTTAAATCGCTATCAAAATTTTCGCGTCACTCCATCAATTTTGTGGGTTTGAATGCAGGTTGCAGTCTATCGTGGCGATGTCACCTTATTTGTAATTCCACCATGGGCTGGCTCGTTTTGTACACCTAAAAGTTGGGGCAAACATTTAAGTATTAGGACCGTTAAAAAATCTTTAGCATCAATTTAGTTTTTAACTTTCACAGCAGAGTATAACAGCGACCGTTCCGACAGCCACTGCACATTCTCAGTCAGTACTCAATTGTAGTTGCTTCTTACCACTGATAAAGTTGGTTAGTTCAGCGTGAAAACAGTTTCCATTTATTTAAATATATATGCGGGAATTCTATATAAGATCACCTTTTATACGAATATATTGTAGAGACCCCGGATCGCGTTCCTACGCAATGACTGTTCTGGCTGCACTAAAAGAATAACAATAAACAAGGCTTGATTTGACTAATTCGGAGATTCTTTGAGACTGACATTTATATATATATATATATATATATATATATATATATTATATCTTTGATATTTTGTTTTAGACTTCTCTCTTATTGAAGTGGAAGTTTGAAATAAATGACTTGAGTTATTCTAGGAAATGTTTGGTAAAGGTTCCCTGGTGATCTGCTTTACCCCCAGTGAAATGCGCATAGGAACTAGCTAAGACCCCTTAATTGATCACTTTGAATGTTTTAGTAAGATTTTGGGAAAAAAGAATCAGCACATATTTAAAATTAAAATTAAAGAGCATATATATTTTTGTTTTTAAGCAGGTGGCTTGAAATTTGTAATCAGTGTCATATTAAGTTTTCCATTAATGAAAATTTTGGAGTTTTGTCTTAATAAAATTATTAAAAAATAAACTTAATTATTCCTGCTTGCATTCCTGCTGTTATTCATTTAACTTGGTCTTAATCTGAACTTTCTCTAAAATTTACACTAACGAATTTGTATTACATTTTTCCTAAAAATCCAATTAAGTGCTCATAAGCGTTTGAAATGTTGACAGCAGAATATGCTGATCACATTTTAAAACAGAAAACATGTTTTAAAGAAAGTCCTGAAAGTCCCAGCTCATCAACAACAGATGAAAGTGTTGGGAAACTGAAGAAAGTACTCACATTCAGTCGTCGAATAAGTATTAGAGAAGTTGTTGAAGATTTCGGCACATCGCCTTGCATATGCCTATAAAATTTTCTGCACATACATTTTGGCCTTGAAGCTTGTAGCAGCAAAGTTCGTGCCGACATATCTGTGTTTATGGAGCTTTCGAATGGATTAAGAAATTTATTTTTTGACAGATACATAGTTTTCTCTAATTATAATTTATATAAGACTTCTTAAATATGACCGTATTGGCTGGCTCGGACGACTTTTTTCACCAAATGTGGGCGTACATCGGCCATAAGGCACCGAGTAGTGTGCTCCAAGTGGTCAATCGTTTCGGTCTTATGGGCGTAGGCCATAAGACCTACACACTATTACATACTACACTATTTTCCCTCAGAAAATAGTGTAGTGGCGTTAAATCCCTGGAGGCCAATTTAAGGGTCTGAAATGTGATCCCAAGCGGTTACCAAACATGTTATGCCGTTTTGCTGAAATCACAGCTCCTGCACGTCGCTGTTGTTTAATTGATGAACGAAAGTGTTCAGTCAACGTTAACTGCAACGTTCAGATGATTCCACCAGTGCACAAAGCACACCACACTGTCAGTTTTTCTGGATGTATTGGCGTCCCAAAATCCACTTGAGCATTACCATCAATCCAAATATGACAGTTTTTTTTATTGACGTACCCACTCAACACAAAAGTAAACTTCATCGCTAAGCCAAATTCGCGCGATACGTATTTTGAGCAGAACTAAGATTCTTAAAACACATTTACACAATTCGAAAGCGTTGTTCAGGTGTCAGTCTATTAATGTTGGAACCAAATTAAGAGTAGATCACTTCAAAGCTGACAAAATAACTCCCTTAAAGTTGTATATCCCTACCGATCAAAAATTTTTGCAGGTCAATCTAAATTATATTTTAATTACAATTCGATTAAACTTTTTTATTTCTTTATTAAAATTAATTTTATGGGCCAAATGCTGGGAAAGCCTATTAATTCAGAAATACATGGTCAATACTCCAAAGCACAAGGAATATTCATCATTAGTTTTATATCAACTTATACAGCAAAGCAAAACAGCTGTTTTCAAAAGCCTCTATTCAACTTATACAGCAAAGCAAAACAGCTGTTTTCGAAAGCCTCTACACTTGCATCATCAGCAATGTATTTGGATTTATTGCGATTTTTTAGGTGGCCTATTTGTACCAACTTTATTATTATAGAAGATGGTGCGAGAACTACATTAAATCGATGGTGACACAGTCAAGGCAGTTTTTCCGTTCAATTATTTTCTTCATGCCCTATTTTCTGATATTCTTTTTTTCATGAAACTCCTCTAAACTGGTGTCGGGCTCACTCCGTTGAGATATCATATAAAGGAAATTTCTTGAAGGCGTGATTTAAAATCTTGGCAACGTAAATTGATTGCAAAAGCCAACATGATCGACAACTATCTCAAAAGGATCAATTGCTGCAGCAGTCTACAGGCGATCATTGTATTTCCCATATAACGGCAAGTCCCGAGCATTATAATGAAATAAATGTTTCATCCCTATGGATTTCATCTTTATTTCTGAAATTGAAAAAATAACACCAAAAGTCCGTACGATTTTTCTAATTTCGAAAAATCGATATATGAGTTTCTATAATATGAAGCTACTTGACCGATTTTCCTGAGAAAAAAATTTTTTTAATTCAGCTTCATAATCAATTTATCTAAATGCTTTATTTTTATCTACTCCAAAGCTTTTGGAATTTTACTGGGACCATCATCCTCTGTGTCAAACATGCATCAACATAGCAACTCCACAACATTTATTATTCGCATAATAATAATTTTTGTTACAAAATGCTTGTATAAAATAGAAAAAGAAGGAACTTTAAAATGTCTGCATGTCCTAAAAATTACACCCTCTAAAAACAAACATCTATTTCTACACACCAGAAAATAGGACAGAGCAAAAAGCCAGCGTTCATTGTTGGTATTCAACTACTCATGAACATCGTCATCAACTTCATCGCCAAACACAATATCTTCTAAAGTTCTTTTTTACGGCTACTTTGAGTAGTTTTACCAAAAATATTTTTAGCAACCGTATCAGAAACAACCAGCAGCTGCATGAACATCTTAACTTGCCACATGACAAAAATCATATACAACAACGTACGAACAAGATAGATTTTACATGTGAGTACGAGTGTGTTGTGGTGTGCAACGTTATTGTTTTTATTCAGCGAAATTTGTATTGTTGATAAAATGTTAAAGAAGATAATAAAAATAACTACGAGCTTAAAGTGTATATTTAATGTATGAATACATCGGCGCAAGAGCTACACCTTTCACTTGTTTTCCAGTCGCAAAACTGTCGTGTAGACGCTGTATTCTAGCGTGTTCTGGTTAACTTTCTCTTCGGTCTGGTATTTTCTTCTTTTATGTTAGATTATTTTACAACCAGCATCAAGTAAGAAAAACTTTTAACTTGTCTGGGGCTATTGATATTCGCCTTCTGATTGAAGTTGATCTGTCATTAGATTGGGTGACCAATTTTATCGCAGAGTCACATAATCAAACTTTTCTCTAGCTTTTAATTGTAACTGAATAATAATTTTCTAGCTGAATATGATTTTGTAAGAATACTGGAAGCTGAGCATCTTTGATAACTTTTTACAAAAACTAACTTTTTTACCTTTTCGTAAAGGTAAAAGTTAGTTCTAGGACATCTGTTCGTCTATTTGTATGTGATATTGACTATCAAAAATAAACAGAAAATCTTGACTTCATTCCCGGTCTGATGTATTAAAAAGTTTCTTAAATATATCGGATTTGAAAATCAGTAACAGTCAAGGTGAGGTTCCAGAGCTGGAGGACTTGAACGGATTTTTTTAATTTAAAAGCCACACGTAACACCACAAGCCGGGGTTAAAATCCCTTCGTGAGACATCGTGAACAAAAAGTTCGAAAATGTGACTTTTTAGACTCCGATTTAGTGTTCTGGATTCTCTTAGAGAAATCGAATAATATATCAATCACCACATATCACATGAGAATCAGTTTATTTATTTGAAAATTAAAATAACAGGGTTTTAGCTCGAAAAACTCAAAAGCACTGAACTGCTGTTCCAAAGGCCAGGTTAGTCCCAATTCAGACTATAAAACTTTTGTTGCAGCAATTCTTATTTTGCGCGAGAGTGGTGAAAGAGAAATATATACCATCTCTGTTCCTTTTTCGCTCTTTCTCACCATAAACTCAAGAATTGCTACAACAAAAATTGCAAGTGTGGGCCGGTATTTATCATACACTTTAAAATTAGCGGGAAGTTACAGGGATGCCTTTTAGGAACAGTTTTCGTTATATTATTTTTACCATCTATGAGCCGATTTTCGAATACTAAGTATTTGTACGTGAAAAAGACTATACGGGCAGTATAGCAAGTGGCATATTGACGACATGGTTTATATTTTCGTTTTATTTTCCTAAATGAAAATTGCTTATTTAGCTGATAAAAATGTATAATTTATTTTTTTCTATTTATCTGCAATTACAATGAAATGAAAACTCTTTTGCTAGTTGGTCTAACGTTTAACAATAGAGGCTTTTTTCAAAGAGGATGTTTGAATTTTTTTTTATTTAAAAAATTTGTTGTTAAATAACGATTTTAATTGATGTTAACACACAACGTATGTTGGAGTATGTACCTGAATTTATGGCCTGTTGTGCTGCTGCGAATAGTAAAGCGAAATTTTTTTCCGGTGATTAAATGTATGGGAATATATAAATTTTTTAATTATTTCAATCTTTGATTAATTTTTTATACAAAATATAACTTTTCTAGCATCTAGGAGAATAGGTTAAGAAGTCACTGAATTTTTTGGTTTTATTTAAACAATTAATAGCAAGTAGTTTGTATCAAACTATTTATTGCTATATTACATTAAATTTTGTAGGCAAATTATTTAAAAAGTGTTTAAAGTTCAGAAAAAAAAAATTAAGAATATATTAAAATGGCAACACTGACACTTAATGAAAGTATGTAACCATCGTTTTCATAGGAGTCTCGTATTCTCTTTAATCACATGCGGTAATAAACAAAAATGCATTTGAGCACTGATGAGGAAAGTGTAGCGGCTTTCGAAAACAGCTGTTCCGCTCTGCTATGTAAGTTGAACATATAAAACTCATGTTGATTTGATCCAGCAGAATTTGCTTGGCAGTAGCGGAATTACAATCTACGTAAGTAAAATTTAAATGAAGTCAAATAGGGAAAACTTAACTCTTGTTAAATGAATTATGATTTTTCTAAATATACTTAATCATTTTGTAATATGAAAGTGTCCGAAAGTGAAAGAAATCGATTTTCTAATCTAGAAGAATAAACCTTTTCGACTCTTGAATATCTGTTTAAGCAAAATAAAAGCTGTTGTGATCTTCTTAATCTCTTGCAACAGCAGAGTTCCCAATAGGCCATACAACTCGGAATGCTAAAGTGAGATAGAATAGAAAAGAAGAGGACAAATCAACATTGAGTTTTTGTAAAGACCTTGAAATTTATTTTATCTTATTATTCAATTGAGAAGTGTTTTTTACATTATATTTGATAGTTCTAACAAATTTTTGGCACATGTTAGTTGATGATCTGAATCGGTGTCTCCATGATCAATTTAAATTTTTTTAGCAATTTGAATAAAAAGAATCAGAATTAAAAATTTTATTTTGAAGTCTGACGGCACGATTTCTAAATACTTAAGGCCGTCTCCATTAAGAAAAAAACTACTGCGAAGTCAAAATGAAAATGATAATAGAAAATGCCGATTGAAAATGATAAACTACAACAACACGACAGAATTATTTAAGGTAGCGCAAGATGGCATAGAAGAGGGGTCACAAAGGGACCGCGTTGATTGTCTGTGAAGTCAATAGCCCTTAAGTCTGGAACTTGGCGTTTTCGTTTTCAAAATGTCCAATTTTTTAAAAATCACTTTTAAAATAATAACGCTTCTTTGTGGTGTTTATATACAACATTATTATATATATAGCAAAACATTTTGATAAAAAATATAGTTCTGTTTATTTCAAAATCTTTTTGGTTTTAAAAATAAGAATGAAAATCTATCGTCCTTAAATCTCTTAAGATTCTGTTGGTTTTTATAAAAAAGGAACGAAAACTTTCAATAAAATTTCACAATTGAATAACACAGAATAATTATTCAATGTTGACAGACATTGTGAAATATACTATTATAAAAAAATTATGTCCATTTTACTTAAAAATATTTATTTAGTCTTTATTTAAGAAAGTTGGGCCTTTTACACAGATTCGTTTTAAATATAGAACACTATTTCAAGAAGATTATTTAAATGCATAATAATATCATAAAATATTTTCATACTTTAATTGCATTTATTAGTATGGAATCTTCTATTGCGAACCTGTTCAACAATTTCATATTTTAAGTTTCTCTTCTACTCGCTGATGTCGTACTGTGTCTGGTGTCATGTTAAACGATCATGTTTCTGCTACTGTTAAAGTGGAAAAGTCAACAAAAATTAATAGACAAAATGTAACTAAACTTTGTTGAACTTGCAACTGACAACAACAACAACAACAACACTTTATTTGAAAAGTTAAATTTTGTTTAAGTTTTACGACAATCTGTTGTACGTACGAGTGCTCACATTAGCTACGAGTATTGTACAGGTACACAAAAGCTTTACATTAAAGCGAAACCCCGGTTAAGTAATTCTTCTTGCTTATGAATCACAGCAAAAAAGATTATTCGGCAACATTTAAAAAGTAATTACATAAAAGAATGCTTTTGTTAGCGTTAGTATAATTTTAAAATGAATATATTTCCTCACTTGATGTATTTAAGTTGGTCTCACTGTAACATTATATGCAATTAAACTGTCCCACTGTACACGGAATTTTCCATGGATATCTGCAGTCACCCAGTGCCAAAGACGATCGGACCGTATTTATTGGCAATCTGATTTTTGCAGCACTAAATTATTTAAGACTTTTAAATATATTTCCGAAATACTTCAGACCGAGAAAATATCCTCTTTTTAATTCTGAAAAAAACCTCGAGTTCTATATACGCAGACCAAAAACCCTAGACAAATTTTTCGGCATCATGGGCAACGAACTGGTATAGACGCGTTTGCTTTTACAACAACCAAGAAGCTTTAATAATATTTACAAGGAAAAAAGTCAAACAACTGACGCTATAAAATAAATAAAATTTCCAATTTCCTTTCAATTGAAAGAGCTGAGCGCTAACAAACAGTAAAACCTCTTCCAATTGCTGAATACGATGTAAAATATGACGACTTCCACAAAAGGACCAGGGACTAGAAAGAAGTGCAAGTGCATGTGCGCATTCACTTATTTTATGCTTATTTCTGTATGCATAAACATATTTTATGCTCATATTATCTTAAAATAAAAAATCAAGCTGGTTTTGGTTTGCAGAAGACAAAACCCACACCCGCAATAACAACACATAAGCAGATACGTCAGTCTGTAAATACGTTTGTCTATTTGCTTTTAAGTGCGATTATGACACCGTTTTTTGAATAGAAGACAAACTTGTGAACTACACTTCATACTTCATTTGTTTAAACAAACAAATTTTTTGGGATAAAATACTTAAACCAGTAAACAAATTTGTTGTATTTGCTTTGGTTTGGTTAAGACGGTTTTATCTCTCTGTACATTTCCCACTTTTGTTTTCAAATACTTTTTTCTCTGTTTCTCTCTCTCTCTCTGTCTCTCTCTACAAATGCTCGTACTAAGTAGTGAATATGTACTTAATTTTCTGTACACTTGTGGAGTCGTATAACAAACAACCAACAGTGGGTAACAAATATGTGAAGGTCTTGCAATATTAAGAGGGATTTGGATCATAGGAAAGAGTGTAGAGTTTTAGCCAAAAAGCCAAGGAAACTAATTGAAATTTAAGAAGTTATTAGAAGTAAAATTATAATCAAAATAACAACAGACTTAAGTAGATCTTGTGTGGCGCATTGTGATACACCAAAACTGATCCTCTTGAACCACAACCGCGCCACTTTAATTGCTTTAATATCGCATAACTTGGACATGAATTGGAAAAGCCTATTTTTATAGGACCCCATAAAGTATATATGTTCTGGATTCTTATGAATAGCGTTGACAATTGAGCGATGTCCGTCTGTCTGTACGTGAACCCGGTTTTCCCAAGACCCCAGAAGAGCTAGAGACTTCGTTCTTGGATTTAATGGATTGGAAATTAACTTAAATAGAGTGATATTGAAATTCAAAAAGTTCGATATAAGTTTCCAGAGCTGGGAACCTTACACCTATTTGTGGACGCAAAATTAAGGCCAAAAACCAATTATTTTTTGTTTGTAAATCGAACTTATTTTATGCTTTGGGAAGCTTCAATTGTCTATTAAAAAATAAACATATTAAATTTTTTCCAGAGATGGGAAATTAATTTATTTTCTTGGCACATTCAGTATTTTGTGGTACATGTAATAACCAAAACGGTTGCAAATATTGAGTTTTTCTTAAATAAAACTACTTTATACCTTATGAAGATTGGCATTAGTAAGAAAATTTTAAATTCCAGGACTTGGAAATTGATTTTTTTCTTATGCATAAACGTAAGGCAACTGACGTCGTTTTTTATTTGCTAATTTAAAATATTTTATAGTTTAGGGAACTAAAAATTGCAAGAGTACTAAGAATTAATGAACCATGCTTCCTTCACAAAATGCACGTTTCATTAAATAATATATGTAACGCCAGACGTACGTAGATGAAGGGTATATAAGATTCAGCACAGCCGATTACATCACTTTTACTTGTCTTTATTTGGTTTCATTTTTATTGCCAACTTATTTCTTCCAGAAGTGTAAAATCATAAAAGCAAAATGTAGCTTTTTAAGAAAAAGCTTCAGTTTTCCAGCCCTGGAATCATGTATCGGATTTGGATGATTTTCAATATAAGCCTAGGTGGGAGTATTTACAAGACAAAAATCCACAAAAAAGTTTCAATTGTCGAACACTGCAATCATTATAGTGATTTCGTGTGATTGTTACTACAAATGAATTGACTTTAATATTATAAAATATAATTTTAAAATTTATAATAATGGGATTTCCAAGTGTACCAAGTTTTATTATATGTGGCTCATCTTGGTATGAGTAAAATTCTTTCAAATATATCAATTTATGACGAAAACGAACCAACTCTGCAATCGAACTTTTGATTTTTGCTACCAGTTAAAATTTCTTTCTAATACATAAAGTAGATTTGAGTCTTAAAGATCAAACAAGTTTAATTTAGTTGCTTTTAAAATCCATTAATAAATTAAATTTTACATCACGGGAGTTGTTTTTCCTTTGCTTTTCAGATTTCTAATAATACTATAAAAAATGAAGTAGTTTGTCAAAGTTGATTAAATATATTAAACAAAAAAAGCTTCAGTTATCCAAACCTGGAAACGAGTTTTAGATTTTTAAGATCAGTTCGTATGGTGAAAAGTGAGGCTAGTTAATTTAGTTAGTTTTATATCAAAAATATACGTTTTATTCCATCTCTGGAGCCGTTTTTATTTACTTTTCAAATTTTTAGTAACAATATATTTAGTTAAAATGTATTAAATGTGTTTAATTTGTAAAAGAAAATATTTTCTAGCCGTTTTTATGTAGAAACAAAAATTTCAATTGTCCAACTCTGGAATAGAATTCGTATTTTTCTTTCATTTCTTATACAAATTTAATGTTTTCAAAATTAGCTTTGGCTGGTTGCTTTTATAAGCCAAGAATTAGTTTAAGGTATCCAGCGCGGGACACACCAATTCAAGAGTGAAGTTTCCAGCTCGTCTGGCGGCCGCGTTACATCTACAGACGGACATCGCACTTATGATAATTGTGCCAAGCTAAAGGAAAATATTACTTGATCCGCCTCACAGTGAACGGTCCCCATAGTAAAAGTGGAAAAAAATCGAAGGAGTTATGGTAGCTTAATGAAATTTTTGGAACATATCTCTCTTGGTCTACTATTTGCGAAAATTAATTAAAATTTTTAGAAATCCTTTTAATTTTCCGGTGCGGGGACAATGAAATACCAAAACTTCCCCCATTTTAGTAATTATTATTTTTTTTAATTTTAATTTGTCATTTCACATACAAAATGATATAACGTGATAGTTTTCTTATGATATATAACCAATCTCTAATTATTTAGGGTTACCGTATACATTTTTTCAATATAACATTATGTTAAACTTTTTAGTATTTTTTTGTTTACAGTTTTGAAAATACTTATAACTATTGGTATTCAAATAACATTATATGAATAGGGTTGCCAAATTGACTACACTAAATATTTCAAAACTAAATTACTATTTAAGATAAAAACCATATTTATATAAAGATTAATAATAAAGTAACAAACAATTTCAAATAACACAACAATTGTAAACAATTTCTTAATCACTAAAATAAGTTTCTGAGTCTGAATCAGTGTTAAAAGATTCATCTACTATTATGCAATTAATAATTTCTTGAATATTGTAGGAGAAGCTGCTTGTATATATTGTATTGCTATTAGATGAAATTAATGGATCGGCAGAAATAAGAAGTTTATTGAATAAATCTTGATTACAATTTTCTCTGCTATTTTTTCCAGTGGGCTCAAGTCTGATCTTTCTAATTGTTTCGTTGTTATTAAATATATTTCTCGAGTTTCCTCCGTTAGTTGTTTAAAGTTAGATATTTTATAGGTTTTCCAGAGGACACTGTTTTTAAGATTAAATACAAATTAAATATCAATTTTTCATTAAATCGTGTGATTTCGGACGATCTTTTGAATTCGTTAAAAATTTTGGAGCTGTATTGCCATGATTACTAGTGCCAAAATTAGACTTCACTTTATTAACTGTTAGTCGCGTCTCAGATCGAAATTTATCTTGAATTAGTTTTTTTCTTTTAATATACAGTGTTTCCTTAGCATTCCTAACTTGCCAAGTCCTAAAAGGCAATTGACACGCAGTGTGTAACATGCTCTCAAAGCATCTAAGCAAACAATGTAAAGGTGAAATTCCATTTCTATAATGATCTTCGTTGGGAGAATAAATAATGCGAAGTTTGTTCATATCTCTAGGCTTAGCTTGTCATATAAGGCACTTCGACCCCGACTTTTTGACGGTTCTCGCTTAAGTACGTATTTGTATCAAAAAGGGTTGGCTTCACATGGTGTCCAAATATGTGAGAATAAGGTTTTATATGTGTTAGAGTCGTCCTACTTGGTATCATTTGGCTTAAAGCATCATACATTATCAAACACTAAAAATATCAAGTGATAATTTTAACAAATATATAAAATATAGATAATTTTTAAAATCTTTATATCTCACAAGTTGGCACAGAAAACACCTAAACCTTCTTAAACATATTTGAGTATATATATACATATATATATATATATATATATATATATATATATATCAGAAAATAAGATTATTGATTCATAAAAGTCGTTTTGTGATGTGCCTAGTTTTTCGGGTCCAACGAAGCTGACTATTTTCTTTTTCTTAAGTAACTATTTTGGCTAATTTCTTACAGTGTTGCTATAAATATTTGAATTTTAGGACTTTTGCATTGTTTCTGCTGCATTTCTGAATAAAACAAATATAATTGCAAACATTTTTATTGAAAAATGAATTTATTACATGCATTTTTCCAAACCCATTTTTTGTTACTTAAAAGGTATGAAAAAATTATGAAAATAGTTCGGCTTTAAGGCCGTATAACTTTTTATATGTGTAAAGCACACGAAAAACTAAACCACCTCTGGAATCGTGGTAGTGCCAGCTTTCATCTCGTGTATATTTTATTGATAAATTTAGGTATATAAATAAAACGGGTTTCAATCCCTAAATTTCCGTGCAATTTGTTTCGAAAACACATTATGGGACATGGTTTAATTAATTTTTATGTTGCGAAATTTATTAAAATTATTTCTAAATTCTAACCGATTTTATACCTTATGCGGGATCATTAATATCATCCACTGTAAATGTAAATATATTTTCATTTACTTAAGTTCGCATATAAATTCAAATTTCAGCTCTCGTCAGTCAACCCACCCACCAGTAAATGTGGTATTTTTGGCAAGAAAAAAAAATATCTTCTTAAACTTCACATGAAATCAAATACCACAGTTCAAGTGCAGTTTTGTTGTTCAAGCCAAAGCAAACGAAAACTATACAAAAAATAAAAGCCAGCGGAATTAAATTAAAATAGAAACTAAATAATTAAAATAAAAATGAAAATCAGAAATAACCAACAACTAAAATGTTAAATAATTCATTTATTGATATTTCATTACAACCATTAAACACACACATACACAAACACAACGAATGTTTAACAAAATGAAAAAAAGGTTTCATACACAAATACTGACATTTGAGGAACATTTCCATATACGCGGGTAAAAATAGCAAAAAAAAACCAAATTTTACTTGTCAGATACAAGTCCAAATGTGCAAGTGTGCAAGTGTGCAAGTGTGCAAGTGTGCAAATGGAATTGGGGAATGAAACTAAAAATAAAATTTTCCAGACCGCACTGTGGAACACCTTAACGTTTTTTATATTTAGTTTCCATATCGATTACATGCAAATTAAACGCAGCCAGCGTAATACGAGTTGCAACTTATTACACGATTTTCAAATCAAATGCAAAACCTAATAAACAAGTCAGCAGCATTTTGTTAAAACATTTTCAGTTTCTCATGCCAATCGCTCGCTGTATTCCAAATTGTTGACGTTCAATTATGGTTTTCCATTTATGTTTATTGATTATAACTCTTGATTACTTCTGCTGACTGACTGGTGATGCAGTGCTGGCTAATTTATTGAGTGATGAGTTGGAGGGGGCTACACGCGGCAGTCGGGGTTATAATTAATAAGGGCACTATAGATTAAGTTAGCTGAGAATGATTTGACAAACTGGGGTGCATTGTTTCGGTTACTCTGTGGTGTTAACCTGGAGCAAATAAGTCGGTACTGAATCTCTGAAACAAGAGAACATCAGGAATGGACATAAGATTTCAAAGGATATATAATCGACTATAACAGAAGGTATAACACAATAAAGCGTGCAACCAGCTTCACTGTTTAGGAAGAATTTTTAGAATTACCTATTTTCCCTCCACCTGTATTCAGACCTGGCGTCAGTGAAAGGTTAAAGTCTTGGAATTATTTTTTTATCCACGACCTATAAACACGAGTAATACACCGCTCGCACAAGTTTCGACATAACCTATGCAGGACCTGCCTTGTCCTCTTAAAAGAATATTTTTTCCTGTAAGAAAGGAAGTGGTGACACTACCGTGTTATTGTTTTCGAATGTACATGTCAATTACTGGAATTTAATAGGTGCGCTTTCTTAAACGCTGGTCTAAAGTTATACGAAATATTGAAAGGATATTCATGACGCCTCCTTTGGGAGTGCGCCGGATAGCTGTAACTGCTAATAAAATCTATGAGAGAGATGTTGGCCAAATCGCTGATTACCAGCCATTCATAGTGGGTGGTCAGGTTCGTCCAACCGTAAAATCCATTTTATAAAGGGTTTCCCAATAGTACACGAACGAAAAACGTATACAAATTATAAAAATCAACAATCAAAATTCGGAGTCAGTAGTGCCGTGCAAGTGAGACAACGGGTTGATCATAGTGACGAATATATCGCTGCCGCTCAAGCGTCCGTAGCAAACGATCCAAATCAGTCGTTTCCGCGCCGTTCTTAAGAGCTGGACATCGCAAAGACCACTTTATGGTGAATTTTGCGTAAAGATCTTAGTTTACACCCATACAAGATTTAACTGACTCAAGAATTGAAGCCGATTAACGATTTGAAGCGACGTACGTTCTAGGATTGGGCTCTGGAAAAGATGCGTCAAGTCTTTATTTAAAAAGACTATACCATCGAATCACATTATGGCTGTGTAATGAAGAAGGCCAATATAGTTGACGTATTAGGCCGAGTTAATCCTTTTCTATTTGCATTGGTTTAAGCCTACATATCGGTTGTCGGCGAAGCTCATCCAGGTAAGGAATAACTCAGTGAATGGTATCATGAAATCCATCGTTCCTGCTGAATGATATTATTTCGCTGCAGCGATACTGCAATAACAGAGTGTGTCAGAGCAATAAAAACCGTGAATTATATCAAAGCAACTGTATTTATTGTTGTCGCATGAGTGCATGGCAAAAGCAACAAATTTATGATCAGTTAGCAGATGGGAATGGACTCATTCTGTTCTCTGCTTTTTAAGAGAAAGCCGAAAACACATCCATCGTGTTTGTGATGTCATTTAGAAATTAACAGTTTAAAATGCAATTCCTGACAATTAACAAAAATAGAAAAAATATTCACTAGTAGTTCCGACCCCACTTGAATTATTGAATAAAACAGTTGCTGTAACGGTGGTTTATTTACATGCTTTAAAATTATCGACAACTATTTTCTGCCACGAAGATCATTTAAATCTGAAAAGGTCGAAGATGAAGATCCAGAAAATCCTGTTGAAAACCGTAAAAAAGTAGTGAACCCACAACCAGCAGCAGTTTGATAAGGATTTTGGTCATTGAAAACTTCAAATTAAATGTCAAGAACAGCATTTTATCAGAACGGCGGGTAGCATTTGACGGTTATTTTAATCCAGAGTTTATCACAGCATGGAAATAATAGGGGGAAATGTGGGGAAACAATAGGGGGAAATAATAGGGGGAAATGAGGGGAAATAATAGTTTGAAAGGAAGGGAAATAGTGGGAAAAGAGGGGAAAGAGGGGAAAATAGGGGGGAAAGGAGGGGGAAGTAGGGGGAAATAATAGTGGGAAAGAAGAGGGAAATAGGGGGAAAGAAGGGAAAATAATAGGGGGAAATAATACTGGAAAAGAAGTGAAAATAATAGGTGGAAACGAGGGGAAATAATAATGGGAAATGAGGGGAAATAATAGGGTGAAATGAGGGGAAATAATAGTAGGAAAGGAGGGGAAATAATAGGAGGGAATAATAGTGTGAAAGTAGGGGAAAAATAGCGGTAAAAGGAGAGGAAATAATAGTGGGAAAGGAGGGGAAATAATAGGGGAACGAGGGGAAATAATAGTGGGAAATAAATAAGAAATAATAGGGTAAATGAGGGAATATAATAGTGGGAAAGGAGGGGAAATAATATGGGGAAATAATAGTGGGAAAGGAGAGGAAATAATAGGATAAATGAGTGAATATAATAGTGTGAAAGAAGGGGAAACAGAACAGAAGTGCTATCTTCTGTGCTGTGAGAAGATTTGCACTCGTGTGGAGTTTCAAGGAACTCTGGTTTGAACTGTTTTAACAAATCAGTTGTTATATAATTCAGCGTCTTGGCGTTAGTTTTACAAATGGTGCTACAATTTTCACCTGCTGCTGTTATAATTTCACTTCGCTTATAATTTCAATGAAATCAAAAGCATTTTATTGCACACTTAACCGCAAAATAATAATATAATAAATCGTATTCTAAAGCATTCTATTTGTGAAAGAAATACATAATATCGAATATCATTCAAACGTGTTTCAAGTACAAAATCAAAGTATTACAATTATTATTCTGCCTGATTCCGTACGGAAATATTTTCTATTAATAAAAGGAAAAAGCAGTGCATGCTTACGTCGTGACCATAATTTTTGAGCATGGGGATATCTATTTGATATTAGGACCATTGATTTTCATACGACTAAGAATTTTAAAAGACCTTTAATGACAATGAATCGGATATAATTAGTCGAATTAAGCCTGAACTTTTTTGAAGTACACACTTGATTTATTTTTAGATACACAATCTTCATACCAGAGATCTGCAATGAGTAGAGTTTGTAGTATTTGGAGAGATTCATAAAATTTGAAGTATAAGTGAATATTATTCATCGGAATAAGGCCCCTCTGATGTATTTACAATATCACAATAACTCTGATTTTTAAATCTCAGTTGCATCATGCCCACAATGAACGAATTTATGAAGCCATTGCGCACAGAATATAAAATCTGGAACACCAATTTTCAACAACAATTCGCAGCGTCTATGGGTGTATTTCGCCGATAACACTTCGAAAGTTGATTTCCAGCAGTTCAATTGTTTGTGGTTTAACATGTTACTTAAAAAAAGTCAGTTAAGAAGTTCCTTAAAGAAAATAATCTAGTGGGGATAAATCACACGATTTGGTGGTTAATTATGTGAAATTACTTCTTCATCAAAAGTTTCTTTGAGTAAATCAATTGTAGCGCCCGCTGTGTGGCATGTGGCTCCGCCCTGCTGAAGCCACATATCAGAAAATTACTGCCATGTAATTGAAGTACGAAAAAATTTCCAATCATGTTCCTACACCATTTGCCCTTGACATTAGCCATTGACACCGCCAGCCCTGTCGCATTCCAAATGCGACAATTCTGCTTATTTACGTTCCCACTCAACCAGAAATGGGCTTTGTCGGAAGAGAGAATTTTGAATGTATGCGCTTGACAAATATAAATTTATTTTTTTTAATTTCAATAGTTTGAATGCGTTGCTCTGTTGTAAGTCGATTCGTAATGAAATTGTAAAGAAAACTGAAGAAACATCAACTAACAGCTGTTAAATAGGTGCTCAAACATGAGAATGATGGCAACTCAAAGTTATGACTTTAAAAAAACACGCTGTACTTCTGATATATAAAAATTAATAACCTCATGAAAATCATAAATAATTAAATGCGAGTCTTATGGAATAGGAGCAACTTCTTTTCAATTCCCCTGAATGTTCATATAGAGAAATCTGTTTCAACATATTTTCATTTCATTTTAATTCCAAGCGCTTACTTTTTTGATAATATATTTTATTTAGTAAAAGTATTTTGTTACTGGTTTTAACTGAAAAATAAACTTGGGGGATTCACACTGTAGTCATAAAGTGCATGAAAATTGTGACTAGTATGAACCATCCTTCAGCTAAATGAATTTCTATGCATAAACTAAAACATTCGCTAAATACATTTTTTGACGGCGGCAAAAATATAAACGTTCAATGACTGCCAGTTTCACGAGAAAAATGTTTCACTGGTATATATTAAGTTTATCGATTTAATTATCTGTTAATTACTTTTGTGTTCTAAAAATGCTATTTAATGCACTAAAACTCAATAGTTTTTTAACCGGCTCTTATCCTTAATCATACATAACGGCGTCAAATATGTGCTTTCACCGTTTTGTCAAAAATTTTGAGCCCTACGACCCAGATTTGTAAATCTACTTTATGACAGAACAAAAGCACACATGAAAGAGTGCTATTATTTTATGACTTTTTTGTATGGAGCACAACAACAACTTTTTAAATTGGTCTAAAATATTATGACAATATGACTAAATAGCACTCAGTGTGAATACCCCGAATGAATTTATGACAACATGACCCCAATTATTTTATATTATAATTTTTATGTAAAACGATGTCTGTTAATTTTAAAATGTTTTCTTCACAGCGAAGCAGAGAGTGAAAAGAAGTGGGAAATAATAATAATAATTACAGGAAGCTTCATACCAAATAGCACTCTTCTCTCCCCTCCCAAACTAAAAGCAAACACATCCTCATGCGAGCCTGGACCAAATCAACACTGTCACACATATTGTGAAGTATGAGTATCATGAATTCATCAAACTTTTGTGTGCGTTTGAATCTCTGGTGTAGAGCTATTCGAAATTGTTTCAAACGCATTCTTTTGATAAAAATTTCCAATCAAACCAATTTATTTCAAAAGATTTTAATCCAAATATTTTGTGAAAAACGAGAGTTTGACAAAGTTCGGAACAACTCTCTTCTGGAGTATGACAATAAATAGGAATGCGTATAAGAACAGGCAATCATAACTCATGATTCAACTCCACTCGCTTTTTCAGTACTCATTGCAGATCTCTGGTACACACTTTTTAGCTGCGTTCCGAAAAGCGATTTATTCTAACCGTTGGAATGTCATGCACAG
This sequence comes from Linnaemya vulpina, assembly GCA_963675445.1. NCBI lineage: Eukaryota > Metazoa > Arthropoda > Insecta > Diptera > Tachinidae > Linnaemya > Linnaemya vulpina. Next base: position 87,513,892 of record OY776277.1, on the reverse strand, counting down.
TATTACTCTGATAGTAATTGAGATGTAAATGAATAGCAAATATATTCCATAACTCTTCCGGAAAAAGTGTTGCAAGTAGGAGTAACTCCTTCAAAATGCCTTCCAAGATTTTCAATTAAAAGGAATAAAAAAGCTCTAGGTCTACTATCTTCCACTCAAGAACTACTTTTGCCTTCAAAATATATTTGACACGGCTGGTAATAAATAAGCTGCCTTAGCCGACATTAAAAGATGGCAACAACTTTTTAGTTACATCATTTTGTGTTGTGCTTATTTTTATTCGCCCTTCAGATTTTTTTTTTTTTTTTTTTTTTTTGTAATTTTTTCCAACACAAATTATCTTTTAATCTCATTATCTCATGCCAACTCTGAGACATCATTAACAAGGAAATGCATAAGTCTAAACATACAAACGTATATACATACACACACACTTAATACCCAACGCTTGATACACAATTCGCCATACGCCCACAAGGAAAAGGAAGAATTGTTTTTTATCGTTTGTCTTTATTGGAAACAATGTATGGAATAGTGAAAGTTTAAAATCACCAAAAATATGAAAACATTATGAAAATTAAGACGCTTG